>JAVJIF010002434.1:0-124619 GCA_038442645.1 Agave tequilana
TGTAGGCTGTCTAAAAATGACTAACAGACCAGCCATTAAGGAAGCAGAGTCTCAAGCTCTAGACGCGAGAAATCGATGCTCGCGGTCTCAGCATTAAGACGCGTTGGCTCTACACCCGCGTCTCAACGTTCAGCATCAAGACGCGTCGGCCCGAAGCCGCGTCTCAGCATCAAGGCGCATCGGCCCGACGCCCGCGCCTCAGCATCCAGACGTGAAGGCCCTAAGCCCGCGTCTCAAACTTCAAGGCGCGTTTGGCCCAACGCCCGCGTCTCAGTTGCAACTGCCCTGATTGCGGGGCCAGTCACCGCGCATGTAGCGGGTAGTGGCCCCTCATGCGGGAGCGTTTTCAGGAGGCACCTTCACCCCTGAGATCCCTATAAATAGCCTTGTTTGCTATGAAGAGAGGATCGGATTTTTTGGAGAAGGGAGAGAACTTTAAGAAGATCGAAGCTTGGGCAGAAGATTGGAGTTTTGAAGAGAGAGCTTGGATAAGGCATCATCAAAAATCGATCGAATCCAGGCAGGAGGATCATCAAGAGAGAAGCACGACTCTTCAGCGAGCTTACTGAGTACTAGCCGCTCTTCGCCTACCTCCTCTTTGAGAGTTTTGGTAGACGGAGCTGAGTTACTCTTTCTACCGACCGAAGAGAAGACCCCCGACGGTCCAGACGGTCATCTGGTCAACGGAGAACAAGATTCACTCTCCATCGCCACACGAAGAACCCAGCCTTAAACAAAGGGAAGATTCAGACATCCTCCCTCCCTTGTAACTGGAAAAGAGGGAAGAGTAGTTCTTTTGGTTGTAATCGTTTCGCTTGAATCAAGGAAATCTTTTACAGCTAAAACCACTTTCTCCGACCACCAAATTTCCGGCCCCCTACAAGAGATGGCGACTCCGCTGGGGACTACCTTCGTTACTGACGAGCGCACCGTGGTGCAAGATGACGTTCTCCGTAAGGGGAAAATGGTCGAATCCCTCGTCGTCGAGTTCGACCAGGCGAAGTATGAAGAGTTCCTCTCTTCTGGCTCCAAGAGCCCAAACCCGCGTCTGCCGCAGGGTCTCAAGTGGACAGCCCCCTGAAGCCCAATCTGAGGCTCTGTCGGGTGCTCCTGCTGCCCACTGTGCCAAGTTTGGTTCACGCGCCGACGCCTCCCAGAAGGCCCGCGTAACCTCAGACTCCTCTGCTGCGATCAACCGCGTCGCACAGAACACACGCGCCAACGCCTCTCTGAAGGCCCGCGTGGTCCCCGGCACATCTACTGGTGCGATCGACCATGTCGCACAGAACGCCCGCGTCAGTGTCTCTCAGGAGACCCGCGTGGCAAACACCCCTGGTTCTACAAACTAGGAAGTTGTTGGCTTCTCTCTTCCTCCACGGCGCAATCGGAATGCCGAGCGTCGACAGAGAAGACGCGCGCGTCAACACTCGGTCGGAACCGTTGGTTTTCTGACTGGGGTTGAACGCAGCGTACGATCCGATGCCTGCCCGCACCTCGTCCAGTGCGAGAGATCCGCGTTTGGCGACCCAAACGCGAGACTCCCCAAGTTGGGCCTTCTGGAGACCAACTTGCCACACGCCAAAGCGAAGCTTCTGCGTCTTGTCAAACGCAGGAAGCACGCGCCCATAGGCGTGGGGCCCAGCAGCCCACTCTCTCCCAAGTCTCTCTGCTCCAACGCAGCAGACAGCAATGCGAAAGTCGCGTCTCATATCAACAGAGACGCCAGATGCGCGTGACGCAGCCGCGACGCAACGGCCGCGTTTCTGAAACCGGTGTCCAGGCTGAACAGCACATGACTGTCTCCCGTCGTCGACGTTGCGAGACCAGTCTCTTTAATCCCCCTCCCACAGATTTGAGGGATTATTTGACAAGGAAAAGGAGTGCCAATCAGACCACTTCTCCATGCTGCTGTCAACAGCTCATCCAGATGCTCTCTGGATGCCATTGCGAGTCAGGCGTGCACCAGCCGTCTCTAATTAGACAGCTGACCCTGATTCCCCCATCAGCCAAGAGAAGACGCTCCCACAGGAGGAGAACCTTCTCAGATGTTGAATACCCGGAGCTTACTGCAAACATGACTAGCAGAAGCAAGGGAAAACAACTAATGGTCAACTCAGAGGAATCTGACTCTGAACCGGAGGGGGTGTATCAACACACTCGCACCCGGACAGGGGCCATTCCCCCAATTGACTATAATGCCTTAGCCCGCGGCATTAGAATGGGTGGTTCTCACTCCGCTATAGTGGAGTCGCAGGCTTCAAACTCTTCCGTCGAGAAGGAGGCTTCCGCCTACATGGCCGACACTCCTGAGGAGACGACCAGGCGTTTAGAGCAGACGCAGAAGCACCAGATGGATATAATCGCCTCTCAACAGAGATCCATTGACTCCCTCAAGCATATGCTCGAGAAATTGCTTGAAGAAAGAGCGAGGTCTCCTCCTAGACGACCGAAGGGCAAAGGGAGAAAAGGAGGAAGCCCACCCTCCGAATCTTCTGACGAGACACGACGATCTACCTCGGATGTGTCCAAGCCCTCGTCGCAGGCAAGAAGCGACCAGACCCGGGAAAGGCTCATGCTAAAAGAATGAGTCAACTGGAGCAGCGCCTCGAGCCCTTACCAACCGTAAAGGCCTCCAAGAAGCTGGAGTAGTCCGGCCCTATCGGCCGAGTGGGACTTAGTCCCGTACCCCCCTAAGTTCAAGGCTCCAACTCTCCAAGCATTTGACGGGAAGGGGTCACCCAACCAGCACATCTACTACTTCAAATCCCAGACCGGGAATGTGGTAGATAACGATGCCATCCTGGCACGACTGTTCATCGGCACCCTGAAAGGGTTGGCCTTTGAATGGTTCATGAAGCTCCCGGAAGGTTCCATCAAGAACTGGGGCGACTTGGAGAAGCTATTTCTAACACGCTTCTTCGAAGATGATTCGGAGGTCACGATGCCTACCCTTTTAGCTACAAAACAGCGAAAGGGAGAGTCCGTCAAGTCTTTCGTAGAAAGATTTCGGAACATGGCACTCCGATGTCCAAGCGGCATGACCCAGGCCACCCTGGTGGAAACATGTCGCCATAATCTCCAAACCTCACTCCTTGCTCAAATAGGAGTTGCTGAAAGCCGCACCTGGAAACAATTAGTCCAGCAAGGTGAACAGGCTGAGGAGATTGTCGCCCGCGTCAGAGCGGAAGAAGGCAAGCCCAGGCCAGAGAGGTCGACAAGGGCGCGCACCAGACACCTCCCTCCAGACGAAGCGGAAGGATAATTTGGCGACGGAGACCAAATCTCCCACCAAACCTCAAACAGGCAGGGCAAGTGGCTCTTCAAGCCAGCCGGCCCCAACAAGCAGTATTCCTTCAAGGAGGAACACGTCGATTTGCTCTTCAAGCTACTCAACAAGAGCAATCGACTGAAGCTCCCTGAAATTAGGCGCCCGGAGGAAGTCGGCAAGACCGACAATCCCACCTACTGCTTATACCACAGGATGCTCGGACATCCTACCAAAAGCTGCTACGTCTTTAAGGACATCCTTCAAGCTCTGATTGACGCGGAGGTATTAAAACTCCGACCGGAGCAGAAGAAGATGACGGCCAACATGACGTCGATTCTCCAGTTTGGGACACGACCCCCGACACCCGTGGGGTGATCTCTGTCCCGAAAGGAGAACTGAGGGTGGTCAACACAGACCCTCATCAGCAGCAGGAGAAAGGCTTGGTACCCGTCCCTACACCTCGAGGGGAAATCATGTGGGTCCACCCTGACCTCGTCGACGAGCAACAATGGACGACTGTGACCAACAGGAAGTCCAAAGGCAAAGGGAAGGCTTCATCTTGCCATGTGATATGCGCCTCCTCTCGAGAAGCGGACACTGATGTTCCCTCGCTGACTGACTCAGAAGAGGAAACAATAGTCCTGGCCGCAGAGCCCAGCCAACCTACGGCGGGGGACCCGTTCAGGACAGGCATACTTGAAGCAGTACGGCGAGACAGCAGCGGCTTCTCCGCAACTAGCCGTGGAACCAGCCAAGCCCTCCTCTAAACAGCCTGGGGGAAGCAGAAAGAAACTCGGTTTCTCGAGTTCTTTCGAAAGGTGTAACGAAGGATCCTCGACACCTTACAGTTTTGATGTCTTGGCTCAATTAGCCAACATCCCGGCACGCATTACCTTGTATGAGCTCTGAGGCTATCAAAGTCAACCAGAGAGGCTCTACAAGAAGCTTTGGCCAATGCTGAGGTCTTCATGACTCGTGTGCCAAGGGAGGAAGATGTAGAGGATTGCCTCCACGCCTCCCCAAATGCTCCCTGCATCACCTTCACAACAGATGACATGCAGGTTAAAGGGAAGCATGACCGACCCCTATACTTCACAGGGTATATTGGGTCATCCGAGGTGAACCGCATCCAGGTAGACCCAGGGTCCGCGCTGAGCATCATACCTCGCCGGGTTATGCAGTTTCTAGGCATTCCTACCCATCGTCTGAGCCCTACCCAGACGACTATTTACGGGTTCAATGCCAACAGCTCCCGCCCAATGGGGAAGATCAAGCTCAAATGCCAGATCGGGAGCCTCAAGTCAGAAGTGACGTGTTACGTCATTGACGCGGACACTTCCTACAACCTGTTTCTGGACGACCATGGATTCACCGCAATTCCATCGTTCCCTCTACTCTCCACCAAGTCATGAAATACATTGACGAGAGTGGACAGGTCCGAACGTTGATTGCCGAAAGGCATCCGTTTAAAGGGGTTGAAAATTATTTCACGGACTCCCTCTTATATCAGGATCCGGAGGAGACTAATGAAACCCCACAACCAGAGGAGCCAGACTCTGGTAATGAAGCTGACATTGAGCCTGAGAAAGAAGAGTGCCTGTGGGAGTTGGAGCCCATTGTAAAGAGCACTAATAAGCTCGATGTTGATACCACCGACGATGCGGGTGTTTGTACATTAATGAAGATTTAGACTTTGCGTATTTTCCTGTGTATGTTTCCGATTCAATACAGTCGGATACCACTACCGACGTGGACGATGACCTCTGGTCGGCAATAGATGCTTTGACATCTTTGCATGTACTGGTGAAATCATCCTTCGGGACATACCAAGATAATGGTGACGCGCAAGAGTCTGTATTCATGGTTCCAGCCAGACGAAAAGGCCAAAGACCAATATTTTTTGGGCGAATCGCGTCTGAACCAATGCCCCACGAAGAATCGGAAGGTGAGGATGAATCCCCTCAGTTCGATCATTATGAACCGAGAACGCTCAAGATGATGAAGCGCATGGGGTATGATCTAACCAACAGGCCATGATTGAACTTCGGAAAAGGAAGAAGAACACTGCTTCGATCCTTTGTACCGTAAGGGAAAAAACCCTGATTACTATCATCAGACGCGCCGGGGGTTGGGCTATATATCAACTCCAGTGCCATCAGCCTCTGATTCGGAGAGACTGTCAAGCCATGACTGCTCATTAGACACGTCGTCATGGGAATCAGATGTCAGTGTCGGCAACATCTTCAAAGGGCTTTCAGTAAACATGGTTTCGACAAGCCATATGGAGGATGAAGATGAAGAAATGATCCAATCTGATACAGACCCTTGGATCAGACATTTGAATGCTCTTTGGGACATCCGCTTTGAACAGCGTGAGCCACCCACAGAAGACAAGGTTGTTCAAGTCAACCTAGGAGATGAAGACAATCCTAAACCCATCTTCATAAGTGACGGCCTGTCGCTTCCAGAGAAGAAGGATTTTAATATCTCTTGTACAAGAGTATATAGATGTCTCGCCTGGAATTATGAGGACATGCCTGGACTTGATCCTCAAGTGGCTATGCATCGCCTCAACATCAATCCGGACATGAAGCCTGTTAAACAACAGCAGCGACGGTTCCGTCCAGAGATAATGGAGGCAATCCAATCAGAAGTCAGGAAGCTTATGACTCCGGCTTTATCAGGGAGGAACAGCATCCCGATTGGTAGCCAACATCGTCCCCGTCGCCAAGAAGAACGGGAAGATCCGGATTTGCATTGACTTCCGTGATCTAAACGAGGCCTGCCCCAAAGACGAATTCCCATTGCCAATCACAGATGTCATGATTGACAATACTTGTGGATTCGAGCGAATGTCCTTTATGGACGGGTTCTCAGGATATAATCAAATCAAGATGTATCCCGATGACGAAAAGCACACCTCCTTCAGGACACCTCTAGGGGTATATTGCTACACCGTCATGCCCTTCGGTTTGAAAAATGCGGGGGCAACCTACCAAAGGGCCATGAATGCCATTTTCCATCGGCAGATACGCAAAACGGTGGAATGTTATGTCGACGACATCGCGGTGAAAAGCCGCACTAAAGGTGATCACATAGCAGACCTGAGGGTGGTCTTCGACATCATGCGGGCTCATCAATTGAAGATGAACCCCACCAAGTCCTTCCTGGGGGTAGCCAGTGGCAAATTCCTAGGGTTTGTTGTGACTTCCACAGGAATCCATTTGGATCCGGAGAAAGTCCGTGCTATCCAAGAGATGCAACCCCCCAGAAGCCTCAAGGAGCTCAGAGGATTACAAGGACGATTGGCATACATCCGCAGATTCATTTCAAATCTCTCCGGGAGATGCCAACCCTTCGCTAAGCTGATGAAGAAGGGCGTTTCGTTCATTGGGACGACGCTTGCCAGCAAGCATTTGAGGAGATCAAGCACTACCTCACCCAACCACCAGTCCTGGCGGCTCCGGTATCCGGAAAGCCTTTCCTGGTGTACGTCCGATCAATGGATCATTCTTTGGGAGCTCTACTAGCTCAGAATGATGACCAGGGGCGAGAATAAGCAATCTACTACCTAAGTAGAACGATGATCGGAGCCGAACATTGGTATAACCCGATCGAGAAGGAATGTTTGGCACTGGTGTTCGCCATTCAGAAAATGCGACACTATCTGGTGGGCCAAACCATAAATGTCATATCCAAAGTCAACCCCCTGAGGTTACTCATGACAAAGCCTTCATCATTGAACGGCCGATTGGCGAAATGGGCTATATTGCTCTCTCAATATGAGATGCACTTCCTACCCCAAAAAGCCATTAAAGGACAAGCGGTGGCGGACTTCTTAGCCGAACACCCAGATCCGAGGGCAGCTAAACTCTACGAGGATCTCCCAGACGAGGTCGCCGAAGCCTGCCTAGCTCAGACGTCGTTCGAAAGTCAAGTATGGCAACTTTTCTTCGACGGTGCATCAAGGGCAAGCCCGAAGGGACACACAGTAGCGGGGTAGGAGTGGTACTCGCCTCCCCACAAAATTACGTGATTCCCGAGCTATCTCGTTAACCGAGCCCTGTTCCAACAATGTGGCGGAATACAACGCTCTTTTGATTGGGATGCAATTCGCCGATGAGATTGGCGTTAAAAAATCTCGAGGCATACGGTGATTCTAAACTCATCATCAGCTAAGTTCGCGGAGAGTATGAGGTCAGGCATGAAGATCTAGTACCCTATTACAACGCGACAATCCACATGGCCGAGAGGTTTTCAAACTTCTACATCGACCATGTACCGCGCAAGCAAAATGCGCATGCAGATGCACTTGCATCCCTTGCTGCCTCCTTAGCTCTTCCAGCTGGAGCAATGGAGAAGGTATTCGTCTATAGCCACGACCTATACTGCCCAAAAAGTCCCCTCGGAGACTACCAGAGGTCAACGGGAGATCGTCGCGGTAAGGAAACACTTGAAGTGTCGACCGATCCAGAGCTTAAAGACTGGCGATTCCCCTACATTGATTTTGTCTTATACGGCATCTTGCCCGAAGACACCAGGGAGGCGGCTGCCATCCGAAGGAAAGCCTCCAAATTCTACTACAATGCGATTTCGCGAACATTGTATCGTAGATCGCATGATGGGATCCTGCTCCGGTGCCTCTCATCAAAAGAAGCCCACGAAGTGTTGAAAGAAGCCCACGATGGTACGTGTGGAGCTCATCAACCTGGCCCGAAGCTGGCAAACCGACTCCAAAGATTGGGTTACTACTGGCCCAAGATGGTTGCCGATGCTGTTGCCTATGCCAAAAGATGTCACGCCTGTCAAATACATGGCGACTTCATCAATCAAGCACCAGGATACCTCCACTCTACGACCTCTACCTGGCCGTTCGAAATGTGGGGGATGGACGTGGTTGGTCCTATCAGCCCACCATCATCAAAGGGACATCGGTTCATCCTAGCAATAACCGATTACTTCTCAAAGTGGGCCGAAGCTATCCCTTTGAAAGAGGTGAAATCTTCTAACGTGATCAAGTTCGTGAAACATCACGTTATTTACCGCTTCGGTGTGCCTCGGCGGATTGTCCATGACAATGGACCCCAGTTCATCAGCCAGGCTTTTCAGAGATTCTGCGCCAAGTTCAGAATCCAGAGTGTGTCATCAACGGCATACTATCCGCCCGCTAACGGCCTCACAGAAGCTTTCAATAACTATTGGCAAGCTTCTCAAGAAATTCGTCTCGAAAAGTCAACGAGACTGGGACGATAAGTTGGGCGAATGCTTATGGGCCTATCGCACGACTGTGCGAACCCCAACTAAAGCCACGCCATTTTCCTTGGTGTACGGATGCGAAGCCGTCCTTCCACTGGAAATCAAATTCCATCTCTTCGCGTCGCCTTGACAGCGGAAATGACAACAGAGGAAAAGCATCGACAGCGACTCCAAGAATTGGAAGCCTTGGACGACAAGCGTCTGCAGGCCCAACAACAAATCGAGCTTTACCAAGCTCGTATCACCAGAGCCTTCAACAAGAAAGTCAAATCGCGAACTTTCAGGAAAGGCGACCTCGTCTTAGCCGTCCGAAGACCCATGGTCATGACGCACAAGACGAAAGGAAAATTCCAACCTAAATGGAAGGACCGTTTGTAGTAGAGTCAGTCTACTCAAATGGATCGTATCGCCTCATAACCTCAAATGGTGATACACTCATGATGCCAATCAATGGCAAATTCCTGAAGAAATACTATCCCTAGATGGCATTCTTCCACCGATCAAGTTAAAAAATACACCTCTGATCGGAAACATCCAACGCCTCCGACGGCTAAGGATAGAGGAAAATGTTGGCTTTTAAGTCCAACATAAGTCTTCGACAACTCATCATGCTGAGGGGAATAGCATGGCTAGCCCAACTCAAACGGTAGTTGGTAAAGGCATGACAAACCCGTTGACAGCTGAGGATTTGCTAAAAATCCTAAGGGACACGTTCCCATTTGATCCGACGCCTCCGACGGCTAAGGATAGAAGAAAATGTTGGCTTTTAAGTCCAACACAAGTCTTCGATAACTCATCATGCTGAGGGGAATAGCATGGCTAGCCCAACTCAAACGGTAGTTGGTAAAGGCATGACAAACCCGTTGATAGCTAAGGGTTTGCTAAAAATCCTAAGTGGACTTGATTCCACTCTTCCCTCCAAAAATCCCTTACCAATTCTCATCCATAGATGGTAGGACCACAAAATGCAATCATTACCATGTTAACACTATACCTCTGGTAATGAATACTCTTTGTCGAGTACAAACCTGGCTTGTTAACTCTGCATAGAGTAACAAACTCTCAAATTTGCCAAGTTAACACTATACCTCTGGCACCTCAAATTCCACTTGTCAATTCTCATCAATAGAATGACAGGTCCTCAAATTGCTCCTATCGCAAGCAAATTCTTGTCAAGTTAATATCACACCTCTGACAAAACTACTGTTTAAAGTTAACATTACACCTCTAAGCGGTACTTCGAGTGCCTGTCAAGTTAATATCACACCTCTGACAGTCACCTTTCTTCAGACTTCCATATCGAAGCTGAAATGGACGATGCCAAGTTAACACTACACTTCCAGCATCCGAGTCATTGCTAAGTTCAACAATACACCTATGGCTATGACCTTTCCTCGACTTCCTTGTCCAAGCCGAGATGAACGATGCCAAGTTAACACTACACTTCTAGCATCCGAGTCATTGCTAAGTTCAACAATACACCTATGGCTATGACCTTTCCTTGACTTCTTTAAGCCGAGACGACTAATGCCTCTAGCATTTCTATCACTGTTAAGTTAAACATCACACCTATGACAGTGACACCCTCAGTTTTCCCAAATAAAACTGAGATGCTGATGAGTTAGGTTAATATCACACCTCTAACTCACGTCCTTGTCAAGTTAATATTACACTTCTGACAAGACTACTTCTAAACCGTTAAGTTAATATCACACCTCTAGCGGTAAAAATCTTACTAGATTCCCCACGAGTCTAGTTTCATTTGATATTCTCCCCAACCGAGTATCAAAGTCATTTGGGAGGCATTGTTGGTTAACATTACACCGATAAACAATGCTTCTATCAAAATCCCCAGCTGATCTTAAATCAAGTTAATCCCAAATCCTTGATAAAAGTTCACTTTCTCTGGGGGTACGCACTCCACCTGTCACTTTCTTTTATAAAGTGGCGGGTCCACCAAAATCATTCTTTTGCTTCTAAAACAAAACGTTCAAGACAACAGAAAGAGGCAAAAAGAAAAGTGTCACTTTTATTCATATCCAAACACATGAAAGTGATACAAAACGCTCTCTTATACAATAAGATTGAGTGTTACAATTAAGGAGTACAAAGAAGTCCCTCTCTCTCTCTGAGGCCGTACTCACTCCTTGAAACTGCATCTGATCCCAGGTGCACAATTGGAACCGGTTGCACTTTGATGCATGACGCCAACTTCGAAAGCGCCCTAGCTGACCAAGCCAAGAGCAATGGTGTTCTTGAGGTTCGGTGGCAACAGAGGGTCCTGCATCCCTTCGTTCAGGCGCGTCTCTTTCCCTAGCAGATCATCCAACAAACATGGAGTCACTCTTGGGGTGAGAGCAGAAGTTTCGGAGTCATCACAAAGGATGCCACCCTCCACTCGGTCCAGCGGCAGCAGAGAGTCCTGCATTCATCACCATCCCTTTCCCAGCAGGCCATCCAACGGACTGTCCTCGATGTCACTTCTGGGGTAGGGAGAGGAAGAGGATCCCTCCGCCACCGCAACCGCCGGACCACCCTCGCCGATACTCAGCCTATCCATCTCTTGCACCAGATCTGAAGAGATCTTGGCGAGGGTTGGGTCCTCGTCAGAGATATAATTTAATCTCTCACAAACGACGAGGACCATAATTTAATCTCTCACAAACGAACGTGGAGCAAGTTCGCCAGCCGGTATATTCTTTCTGGGGCCCAGCAAACCTGAAAAAGGACAAGCAAGCCTACCTGCAAAGAATAAGCAAGAGAGTCAGAAAATCTGGAACTCAGTACATTTTTATAATGAAACTGAGTAACAGAACGCGGCAGCCATTCAAGACTTCAGACGCGGGAATGACCCACACAGGCAAACAGACGCAAGTCAAATTGCACCACGCATAAGATTCAAACGCGGCCTCAGTTTGTACCCGCGCCTAATGCACCAGACGCAAAGAATTTCAGAACGCCAAAAATTGCCATCTCTCTGTTGGGTGAACAGGAGTTGCAAGATTCAGGTCTGAAACGCGCCAAGGCAGTAAAACGCAATGGGCAAAGCCAGCGTCAAGCGCCTGCATTCAGAGAAGTCAAGTCACTGGCACAAATTCCAGAGGAGGAATGCACCGGGACTTCATTCAGATCATCATGCCGAAGTTCAGGCTATACACATCATCGGGGGACATACCAGCAGAGACCTCTGGCCAGAGTTGGCCTCTCTGCACCCAAACGCAGGCGTCCAAGATAATCTGAGAGGGGGTTCTTCTTGAAGAGACCAAACCGAAGCGTGAGAGCTCTGGGTCATCTTCATCCTCGGAATTACTTCGTCCATGCAGACGGAGTCCCTATCAAGAAACTCTTTTCTGAAGAAGGTGGGACTTCTCAGAGCAATCCATCAAAGAGAAATAATCCAAGCTTGGATTATAGAAGGGGAGCGCACCCTATTTATAGGCAGGCCCTAATAACTGCCATTAATGGGGCGTTAATTGGAACCGTCACGCACGATTGTCAAAGCCCAGTGGAGGATTGACGCGTGGAACGACGCTTTGGGAACCATCACGCACGATTGTCAAAGCCCAGTGGAGGATTGACGCGTGGAACGCCGCTTTGGAAACCGTCGCAAGCACCGATTTTCAACCGCCCGCGTCGGTTTTGCCTTTAAGGGCAGTAACTCCTGAGTCCAATGAGGAGTTGACGCGTGGATACCTGCTTTGGGAATCAACGGATGACTCGGAATCCCAATCGACAGAGGAGACCTGACGAGCAAAGATCTCCTAAAATCTTGAGTCAGATCACATTAGACGCAGGTGGGAAAGCCGCGTCCCTTCAGCAGACAAGGCTGCATCTCTTGCGTCTGCCCGATCCGCGCAAGACAGATTTTGCGTTATTCAGAGCTGCGTCTCACCTTGTGATTGACGCTGCGTCTCAGGGACTGACAGCCGCGTCTTACTTTACGGATCAATGCCGCGTCTCATCTTTTGATTGACGCCGCATCTCATCAAGAAGACCGCGTTCCGATTTGTGATTGACGCCGCGTCTCATCAAAAGGACTTAGTAGAATCTAAGTTCTTATGAAATGATGACCGCTCTCACTTTATGATTGACGCTGCGTCTCAGTAAAAGGACTTAGTGAAATCTAAGTTCCGGTAGACTGATGACCGCGTCTCACCCTGTGGGATTAATGCCGCGTCTCGCCAAGACCGCGTCTCATTAAAAGAACTTAGCCCTACCTAAGTTCAGTAATCACAACTAGTGATCAAGAGTTGGACTCATCCACAACAGGACAAAGAAATTGGGACAAAAGCTTTAAAGAAAACTTCTATTATATCAAAAAATGATAGAAGTGGATACAAACACTCTTAATAAATAGAGTGTCCCTTTTCTTTACAAAAAAAAGAAGAAGAAAGGAAGGCTAAATGTCCTGGCTCGCCAAGGAACGGATTTGTTCCCTAAGGCGGTGAATCTCATGCTGGCGCGTCCTCTCAGCCTCCATGATAGCCCGGTCCCGCAGCTCCGTCTCAGATAAGAAACTTCTGGCAGCCAGCTGCATCCGCAGAGATTCCACCCTGGAAGATTGCAGGGATAGACTCTCTTCAGCACGCGCCGTAGCAGCCCGTTGCTCCTCAAGCTCCTTTTTGAGGGAAACAAGTTTCTCCTCATTTAGCGCAAGAACAGCTTCCGCCTTGGCGATAATGTCCCGAGTTCTGAGGATGACCTGCTCCGTGCTCTGCACACTGAGCTCAGATTCCCTCGAATCTCCGGCTAATTTTTGAAATTCAGCCTTGGAATATTCAAGGTCACGGACCTCGGCAGTGATCTGCGCCTCCGCCTCCTGTCGCTCCCGTTCCTGAGCAGCTAGGAGCCTAGTCAGGATGGCCTGGGCCTCACCGAGGAACCAGCATCTTCCAAAGATTCCAGCTCCCGCAGGTTATCTCCAAGTTGCTCTACCACCTGCAGGCATGCCCTGGCAAGTGAAGGGCCTCCCGCCAATTCGACGCTCACGGCCATATTTTCAAGAAGCCTCTGGGCGAACTGGAAGGTGCTGTGTCCACGGAAGATGAGATCAATACATGATCCCATCGAGGTGAAGAATTGTTGCACCATCTGACGTGCCAGCTCCCCCATGTCTTCACCACCTAAGAAGCTTCCCGACCCTTTTTCTGTCACGGGATAAGGGATATAGGGCGGGTCTTCTCGCACAAGAGCCGTGCCGGCCGTCGATGTGGCAAGAGCAAGACTACCCACTGGCGCTTCCTGGAGCGCCGCCTCTGCAGGAGCCTCCACGACCAAGGAAGGAGTTGTAAGCACAACCTCTTCAGAAACTTCCACCGAGGATTGAGCTATGTGGCCTTCTGGAAGGGTGCCGATCGTCAGACTCCCCACCTGAGCCCCCTCAGTCAGAGCTGCCTTACTAGGTTCGAGGTCCAGAGGCGTCGAGTCCTGTAGAATGGGAGTCTCCCCAGCTTCAGCAGTAGCCTTCTCCACCGGCGGAGTGAGAGCCTCCTCAGCCTCAATGGTTGTTTCCCCTCCTGGCAAAGTGGAAGGCTCCCCAACTTCAACAGCTACCCCCTCTGAGATGCGTGAGAACTTACTCGGGTCAGGAAAAGCAGGTTCATGGCCGTAGTCGACTTTATCTTCAAAGTCGCTTTCCGTATCGGACGCGGAAGACGACAGTTCAACGCAAAGGTCCTCGGTGACCGGGGCCTTGCCACCAATCACCCCAGTGGTAGGACTAGGGTCGATTATCCGAGCGCTGGAGATGAAGACACTAGGAGGCCCTGACCGCTGTGCCTTGTCTCTCCCTTCACGAGCAGAAGAAGGCTCAGACCGAGCTGAGAACCCTGGAATTTGGACGTTCCCTCCCACGAGCTGTACTTCCTCGTCAGCTATAGTGAGTTTGTCAACCAACTCCCCCTCTCCCGCAATCTTACAGGTCCCTCTGTGCGACCTAGGAGCACGGATTAAACTGGGAGATTTTTATCCTCTGGCGGTTCCTCAACCATGATAAAGAGGTCTTCAGGACAGTCCTCAACTCCAGCAGAAATGCCTTCCGAGGGAGAGACTTCTGTTGCTAAATCCCTCCGAGCCCTCTTCGAAACAGGACCAGCAGTTGAGGTAGGACCCCAACGACGCTTACTCACCAATTCTTGAGCCTTGGTGGTAGAAGGCCCCTCCTGTGGCCCTAGCTTGGTTCTACTCCGGGTTACTCGGAGCTCCTCTCTTGAGCCTCCCTCGGCTTCTCTCTGAGATGCTCTCTCCAGCTCTTTCTGGACCTTTAAATACTGGGTGATCATGTGCGAGCATTTGCCAGACTCCGACTGTGTTTTGAGATAGGCATTAATGCCCTCAATACCTGTATACCCAGGAGCAAAATCCGGTGACTGGTTTACCCGAGAATACCAGGTGCAGAAAGTGAAGCTGGTAAGGTTCTTCGGCTCCTCGACGGGCAAACGGAAAGTTGCCTCTGTCCCCCCAGCCACGCTATAATACCAGGCTCGAGCACCTTCACACAGATTCCCGTCAAAGGCAAGTTGTGTATTCGGATTGCCGACATAAAGCTGAGCATAGCCAAACTGTCGGGCAAAACGACTTGGCATATACGGTTCGATAGTGCAGGAAGTCCCTTGGCGAAACAGCACATATCCTGGTCGTATATTGATCAACCACCGGAAGACTCCCGCAGACAGTTGGGTGAGGTCATCCCGACCTATAGAATCAGTGAATTGCTCACCAAAGGATGCACCAGGAATTACAGGGAAGCAGCGGTTGAGCTGGTAATTGGCGGCATTTGAGAGACGTCTCCGAATATAATATATATAGGTGTCACTCCAATCCGAGTCTTCCAGCCGCCTCACAAAAGGGACAGGACTCGTACTCCCACGCGCCGTTGTCATCAGAGAAGGGCAATGCATCACGTACCAGGCCATGAGATACGTATAAGGCAACTCCATTCGGGGGTTGGGGCGCCTTGCCGTCGGGTTTCCCTCTGAGTCGACATACGGCTTGCCTTGAGAGTCGACAGTCCTTGGAGCCTCGCATAGTCTCTTGGCTAGCGCCCGCAACCCGCTCTGAATGCCAGCCGCCATGGCCGGAAGAAGGGCTATAGGACGGCCATGGGCCAGGAGCACTGCTGGGTACACCACGTCGGCAATAATGACTTCATGCGGCCGTGTAGGTACCACGCAACGCTTCAACCACAGCATCAAGAAGCCCGCCAACAGCGCTCGACTAGAGATAGAAGCCCGGGCCCGATGATGATAGCTTTCGAAAAGCGTATCAGGTTCGAAGCCGTCCTCGTTCGACCCAGTGGTGTAAAAGCCCTCAGAAGCTTGTGCGACCATGTCGTCAACTCCCTGTTCAGAGAGGGGAGCCAGTCGAGTTATCGAATGATCCTTCTTGCTGACATTGCTGAATAAGTAATTGGCCCAGGATAGATGCCTAACTCCATGCGTCCTCCAACCGGTTACCTGACCACAAATATGGAAGTGGCACATCACTTCCCAATAGGTCTCGTACACCTCAGGGGAATCCTTCTTTATAAGGTCAAGCTCCCTAGCAGTCGGGACATATTCTTCATAAGGGAACTCCCCCATCACCAGCCCCGAGACCTCATGCAACTCATGCAGTGCAAGGCCCATTTCTCCAACCGGGGTAAAGAATGTCCCCGTCTGAGGGTTGTAGCGCTCCAAGATCCCGAAGAAGTTGTGAGAGCTCATTGGGATGCCCCATTGTACGGCCCTGACTGCTGAGTATAATCCCACGTGCTCAAGCAGATCTCCAAGATCGGAGAGGGCGAAACCCACCATCCTGCCCCACCAAGAATTCTCCGTGGAGTGGGCCCATCCTGGCAAATGGAACTTGGCCGGATAATCACCCTCTGCTTCTATGAACGAGTTGAGGAAGGTGGTGGCAAGCTGCGGGATCTCTCCGACTGGAAGCTCAGACTTGCGTGACCCGGGAAACAAGCCGAGGACCGCCCGGTCATGGCAATCATGACGGTATACGTTCTGGGATTTGAAATTCCCAAGGGTAATCTCAGAGATATCCCGGGACACGTCCCACTTCATCTTCCGAAGGACGGACAGATGTTGGAGATAAGACAACGGGAGCATCCTCTCCATGGCTGGAAGGAAGTATCTCCTCTCCCCTATCTGACGGAGCCACCTGTAATTCCCGTCATACATTGGGTTGCCACCGTCACTGACATGATCTCCAAAGAAGAAAGCAGGCTTCTCCAGCTTGATGTGGGTATCCGTTGCGAAGACTGCATCGGTCATGAGCACCCGAGAAGTCCTCTCATTAACATGGGCAATCATTTCCCTGCGAACTGGCGACCTGTCAGCAGTCACAGGTATGGTCCTTCGCAGTGCAAAAGTCAGACGGTGGTCGGCACCACCCACGCGGCCAAAATGGTGCATCTTGGCAAGTGAACCTGAAACATGCGGGACTGCAAAAGAAAAAGACACTTGGTCAGATACTTTGCCAAAAATAAGGGAAGACGCTAAATGTTCATAATTCAAAACGCAGCCGAGACATTGGACGCAGGAGTTATCATCCGCGTCCAGACCTGCGAACTTGCACCAAAACGCAGAAGAGATACTGGACGCAGGAATTTTTCGAATCCGCGTCCAGACCTGCAAAGCTGCGTTCTACAAACCAAGACTTATGAAAATTCGAAGTACTTGGACTCAAACGCCAGATTCTACAAAATCGGCAGTTGAAGACACAGAACGCAAGGATCAAATCCGCGTTCTGCAAACCAAGACTTGTGAAATTTCAAAGTGCTTGGACTCGGACGCCAGCGCCTGATGGCACAAAACGCGGCACAGAACGCATGGATCAAATCCGCGTTCTACAAATCGCGTCCAGAGACCTTCACAATTAGAAATATTCTAAGTGAAGGACCCAGAGTGCAGAGTTCACCAGCGTCGGATCATCAGGCCCGCGCCCCGGTTATCATCTCAAGGACAGCGTCCGAGAATCAAACACGATCTTGTGTAAAAGGTCCTTAGGGTTCTATGAACATGTTTTAATGGCGGAACCCACACCGAAGGTACATTTTTACCTCAGAAAACACCCTCCTGCGCAGAGGAAGCATCTCTCTCAGCCTCGGTGACGGTCGCCCTTGAGGTCGATGCAGTCGGTTTTGTCTTGGGAGCCATTGAAGATCAAGAAATCCGAGCGAGGAGATGAATAGTTGGAGAGAGAAGGAAGTTCTTTTTTTTTCAGAGAATGCGTTCGTTCGGAGAAGAAGATACATCTCTCTAACTGTTGCCTTTTATAGGCACAGAGATTCGCGAAGATACGCAGCGTTTGGCCCAATAAGCGCTGTAGCGAATCGCTGCCTGACGCGTAGAGCCAAATCATTGTTTGAACAGGGAAGATCATGCGTCGCGACCCCGCCGCAAGTCAGAAGTTGACACGTGGAGCAGTTCATTTAATGAACCGGGGGATCCGCGCGCCAAAAGGCGAAATCTCGCCGTTTCCCCAGGCCAGCTGGCGGCGTAATCATGACATGGCACAGGCGCGCGTCCCAAAGTACGCGGCTCTTCGGTGGACATGCCCCGTCAGCATCATCATAAATGCACCCAGAAAATCGCGTCTGCATTTCAAGAGATGCGTCTCTTCAAAGTCCGCGTCCCCTCAAACAGGCCAAACATCGCGTCTCGCTAAGAAGTCGCGTCTTTAAAGCAGTCTCTGCTTTTTCAAAAAGGAACCTGCGTCCAGTCTCCTGCTTCTGCAAAGTCAGTTCAACAGTACACTGACGCAAACAGACAACCAACCACTCCCGGCCAAAGCGCACCCGTGACAGACTAAAAAGCAATCGGGGAGGTCTAGACTGTGTATCTAGACACTCAACACGATCAACTCTGACGGCTTCAAAGAGTTCAACAGTACACTCACGAAGACCAATTCCAGATAAGATCAAACCCGAAGCATCAACAGTCCAGTCATAAACGCGAACACGGCTAAGATCCAAAGTATTCCGAAATCCGTCCCATTCAACTGCGGAATATCAGAAACTTTGGAGGGGGTTTCTGTAGGCTGTCTAAAAATGACTAACAGACCAGTCATTAAGGAAGCAGAGTCTCAAGCTCTAGACGCGAGAAATCGATGCTCGCGTCTCAGCATTAAGACGCGTTGGCTCTACACCCGCGTCTCAACGTTCAGCATCAAGACGCGTCGGCCCGAAGCCCGCGTCTCAGCATCAAGGCGCATCGGCCCGACGCCCGCGCCTCAGCATCCAGACGTGAAGGCCCGAAGCCCGCGTCTCAAACTTCAAGGCGCGTTTGGCCCAACGCCCGCGTCTCAGTTGCAACTGCCCTGATTGCGGGGCCAGTCACCGCGCATGTAGCGGGTAGTGGCCCCTCATGCGGGAGCGTTTTCAGGAGGCACCTTCACCCCCTGAGATCCCTATAAATAGCCTTGTTTGCTATGAAGAGAGGATCGGATTTTTTGGAGAAGGGAGAGAACTTTAAGAAGATCGAAGCTTGGGCAGAAGATTGGAGTTTTGAAGAGAGAGAGCTTTGAGATAAGGCATCATCAAAAATCGATCGAATCCAGGCAGGAGGATCATCAAGAGAGAAGCACGACTCTTCAGCGAGCTTACTGAGTACTAGCCGCTCTTCGCCTACCTCCTCTTTGAGAGTTTTGGTAGACGGAGCTGAGTTACTCTTTCTACCGACCGAAGAGAAGACCCCCGACGGTCCAGGACGGTCATCTGGTCAACGGAGAACAAGATTCACTCTCCATCGCCACACGAAGAACCCAGCCTTAAACAAAGGGAAGATTCAGACATCCTCCCTCCCTTGTAACTGGAAAAGAGGGAAGAGTAGTTCTTTTGGTTGTAATCGTTTCGCTTGAATCAAGGAAATCTTTTACAGCTAAAACCACTTTCTCCGACCACCAAATTTTCCGGCCCCCTACATCTTGTTCCCAAAGCTTCCTATTGTGCTAGGCTTGGGAATGCAAATTTTTGGCGAACTCCAAACCTCTGAGTCTTGATTGTGGAGCCGTCAAATTAACCTGTTTTAACCTGAAATGCTTTTAAACAAATATTGTTAAATACATAACTAGATATGGTTTGTTATCATCAAAATATCCATCAAGATATAGGGCTAATGGCCTTTGGGCCAACAGGTAAGTATCTCTTTCCTTTTCTTTCCTTTCTTTTCTTTTCTTTCTTTAGTATAGATCAACACCACCTCCTCCAACTCTTTCTTCTCCACTTCATTGTACATAGTCGCTTTCTTGTTTTCTGATTTTTCACCTTCTTCAATCTTTCACTTTCTTCTAACTTTAACTATAACTTTCTTTTTCATTTTTATAACTTTAAAACAGAGAAGAACTTTCGCTTTTATTCTTAACGATTTCAATAAAGAACGGTAAAGCTTCCATCGCAAACCCTCCTTGTGGATCACGACCCGCATAGCCACTTGCTATAGCGGAAGAATTGAGCACTTGCACACTTCTTTTCTTAAGTTCTATAATCTCGTATTTTGTGTGCAGGTTTGGCCTCAATCGTTATAAAAACCAAACGAGAGTTCTTCTCTGTTTTTAAGTTAAGAAAAAGAAAAGGAAAGTTATGTTAATAGTTAAAGTTAAGAAGAAAGTGAGAGATGAAGAAGGTGGAAAAAATTAGAAAACGATGAAAAGCGACTATGTACAATGAAGTGGAGAAGAAAGAGTTGGAGGAGGTGGTGATCTATACTAAAGAAGTAAAAGAAAAGAAAGAAGTGAAGAAATACTTACCTAGATTGATTGATGACTGACTTGGAAACCTTTTGCAAGTTCTACCTTTTTGCTTCGGAGGCGTTCAACGCATAAATCATAAACTCGAGCTCAGTCTCCGTGCACATTATATCGTCAAGCATATCAAGAACGAAGTGATGCGGAGCTTGGAAGAGGAGAACGTCTTCATGAACTATCGCTGGCTCTCACGCAGCTTAGTTATACTTGCTTTGGAATTCACTTGTAGACTCAACAAATACAACCAAGGTAAAGTAGAAAGAGTAAGAGGAAAGCACAACAAAAGGAAATAAAAGTAAAGAAACGAACATAAATAAAAGTTTACCTTTATTGCTTGAAACAATGAAAGAAAGGAGGAGGGTACATCGGTGTCACTCTCAACTTATGCCTCTCTCTCTTACTTACATGAATCATCATCTAACCTAAGCTACATACAAGTTACATAAAAGTAAAAACTAGACTACAAAATGGAAAAACTAGTCTAAAATCCTAACTCTGCATTGGCGTCCAATTTCAGCACAGAGAATGCCCTTTTATAGGCCAAAAACCAAACAACCAGGATCCCGGTGAGATCGGGAGAGCAAACGCTCCCCCTAACTCCCTAACAATGCCGCGGAAACGCAGCTTTGGTCGCGTTTTCGCGGCCAGGGTGTGGCCAGGTGGCCACACCCTGTTGGTGGGTCACCCTGGTTTCTCCTTCTGACTTTATCTGGAGTTGGTTTCTTCGTTTGGGTCCCGGATTCTGACGAAATGGCCTTAGATTCTTGGCTTTAACCGATCGATTCTGAGAGGATTCTTCTCAACCGATTTTCAACCTCTTGATTTAGCCCTGATTTCTTGAGTGCGAATTAATTCTGATTTAATTCAGAATTTTGGTGGGCTTTGGGCTCATTTCTCTTCAACTCCTTAGAGATTGGGCCTGCAAATAAATCAAACAATTAATTAGGAGAATGCAGGCTTTTATTCTATAATAAGTATGGAAATGTGACAATAAATATGCAACATTAGCGACCAATCACACCCCCATACCTATCTTTTGTTCGTCCTCGAGCAAAATAGCTAAACTATACTAAGGATTATTAGACCACTTTCGCAGGTCGCGCGATTGCACTGAGTATGTGCAACAAGCCGTTAAACCTCTAGGTTCCCCCTAGAGGACGAGTTTTGTCTCGTGAGGGTTTTCAGCGGATTGCACGCACAAAATCCATAAAGAAAGAGAAATAAAGAGTTAGTATTTTCGAAAAGCATTTTGAAAGAGAAAAATATTTGAAACATGATTGTAAGATCTAAGCAATCTATAAGTTATAGGAAAACTGAATTTTTCATTCCTAAACTTAGTCTCTATTCAAAAATTTGTTATCAATCAAAGTAAGGAGTCAAATTGTACTTCTCATCTAGTCTATTACTTTACCCTAAGTCATATGCACCTTGTGATTGTGAAAATTTTGACTAAGGGTTCATTAACTCTAATTCTTATGCCTTATTTATTTATATATATATATTTTTTTGGTGGTATAATTCCTTAGTTTAGGCTTTCTAATCTGCCCATGTAACGAGCCTTTAATTGATGACTCCCAAATCAAACGGTCTTAGGGCACCAAGTGAGAAGACACCCCTAGGACTTAAGGACCCGAGCAAACAAGGCCACAAAACTAAGGATTTTATTATATGAACCTCTTTTAGGTGTGAATACTTATGCTTTATTAGGCACAAATACCCAGCTTAATTAGAAGATTTTCTTTTCAAACTTATCTAATCATCTTTCACATAAATACTAAGGCTTGCTTAGGCCAAAGCACCTAGCTAGTCAATAATTAGATTTGTTTGCATATATATATATTTTTTATAACTTATCTAATCATCTTTCGCATAAATACTAAGGCATGCTTAGGCCAAAGCACCTAGCTAATCAATAATTAGACTTGTTTTTTTTTTTTTTTATAAGGCATAAGAATCTTTGTTTTTAAACTCTAAGTGTGTAAGTGTATGAAATGTGCATATTTCGTCAAGGTAAAGATCAAGACCAAATTACTTTGACAAATTATCTTCCTAACTCTAAAAATCAAACAAATAATCTTATTTTGACCAAGTATAAGAAATCCTAATTTGGATTTTCCTATTCCTTAAAATTAACTTAATTTCTTACAAAAATAAGTCAAAATATTGTTTCTATTTTTCAAAAAGTTTTTAAAAGTAAAGAAAAATGTTAATTTTTTTTATTTTAAAGAAAAAGAAAAGTTATGTTAGACCCTCCCCCACACCTATCTCATGCATTGTCCTCAATGTATGAATTAATGCATAGATGCATGAAAAAGAAGAAAGGGAAGGAAAATGTTACCTTAAGGTGGTGGTTCCGGTGGTGGTCTAATTGGTCCACGAAACGCGGCCCAATTAACTTTTCTTGGGTCTCGGAGGAACCCACCAGAAATATCTTTAATATAACCCATTAAAAAGATGTATCCATAAAGGATCTTTATTAAATATTTAACCCCATCTAATGTCCATATTCCATAACTAATTTCGGAGTCAAATTTGTCAACCACCTCGTCCCAGAATGGAGTATGAAATAATAGAACGGTTAACTTGGACTCAGGAAGGACAGGAACTAATACCGACTCGGGAAGGTGACTTAAGTCAAGTAAAGGTTCAGGAGTCGAAATTGGTTCAAGAAGCGGGTCCAAGTCAAGAAGTTGAAACTCTAGTCCACATGTATTTTCTAACAATGGAATGTGACTTAATATGGGTGATTCCAGTTCAGGAATGATAGGTGGAGGAATCAAAACTGACTCTAAAATATTACTCAAGTTTGGTAACACAACAGGAGTCAATATTGATTCAGAAAGTTGAACTGGATCACAGATTTGAGAATCTAGGTCACATATCTCATTGAGTTCAATATCAAAAAATTGAGAACTTGCCAATTTGTCAATAGGATTTTCAAAATTGTATAATTGGTCAAGTTCAATATGATCCTCAAAGATGGGTGATTCAATTTCATTATGAATTGGTACAGGATCCAATATTGACTCCGGGAAAAGATCGAAATCAGGTGAAGATACTGGAGTCATAATTGAATCAGGAAGTAGAATTGAATCACTAAGTTAGGGTTCAGGATCATATTCATTTTCAAGTTCTATTTCAGGAAAAGAAAAACTTGCTAAACTGTCAATATCTTTTTCAAAATTTGGAGTTTGGGCAAGTTCAAATGGTTGTTCTGAAATGGAATCTTGATTTCCAAAACTACATGACTCTTCAGCTCTAACAGAATGGTTAGTGACATCAGAAATGGTCCAACGGTGAGAATGTAGAGATTCGACCATCATATCTATGTTACGATTACGAGTGTTTTGAGCCTGAGTCATGGATTCAAGCATCTTTTCATAGTTGATAGGTTCATTGTTTTGATGAAAAGATGAAGAGTTGTCTTGGAAGTGGTAGTGAAATTATGAGTCCATCAGATTTTTGGATTTGTGTTTGGACTCACGCATACTCATTTCCAAAATTGATGATTTCCTATTTTGGACGGGTGGAACTGAGTATGACTCTTGAAAATATTGTGGACTAGGTGGAGAAGGAGGACAAGTTGGTTGATAATTATGCTCGGGGGAGGTGAATCCCCACTGACTCGGTGAAGAGTTGAAATTATTATGGACATTATAGTTATTAGTGTTGGCCCAAAGGCCTTCCACCCTAGTTTTGATGATGATTAACTCATGTAGTTATGTTTACTAATAATCTTGTGTTGTTTAAGTTTCAGATCATTAACCAAGATATTAGTTGGTGATTAGCTTCAACAAGGTGTTTAGAAGCTTTTCATGATGATTCCAGGGACAAAGCTTCAAGATCACACATTGCCTAGCCCATGGATGGAGTTTTGGAGCAAGTCAACTTGAAGATGAAGATCATCAAGAAGACTTAGGTATCCATAGTTTAGTTAGTGTGTTTAGATCCATTTGTAAAGCTTAGTATAGTTGATATGCTCAAGTGCACAAACACACACGTTTTATGTTTTGGATTTGGTTTTCATGAATAGTGTAGATCAAAACAAGTTTACTTTATTTCTATGTATATTAGATATATTCTAGATATACATACATGGTTTAACTTGCTAAAACAAACTTATTTTGATATCCCTATTCATGTATTGAAAAATCAAGTTTGATAAAAATACAAGTTTTGTTTTTGATAAAATTTGCAAGACTCGAAAATGATTTGAATATATTGATATATGTCTTGAAATTTTTATCACAAGTTTGTGTTTCAATATAAAATGTCAAAAACAAGTTTTATGGGATTTTCAGAAAAGATAAAAGATTTTTATAAAACATTTTTCCCAGTTTTTCTGACCCAGGTTTGTGTTGACAGGCCGGTCGGTCGACCGCACCAAGGGCCGGTCGACCCATGGGGTCGACCAACGTGCACAAACTTGTGCACGTCTGGCAGACACAAACTCGGTCGACCGTACCGGTCGACCGGGTCTGAGAGCTCTGCTCTCTGTTTGTTTGGGTCGACCGGGCGGTCGACCGCTGCAGAGAGTTCTGCTCTCTGTTTGTTTGGGTCGACCAGGCGGTCGACCGGTAGCTTCAACGGGTCAAAATATGACCGTTGGACGGTCGACCGGCCGGTCGACCGCCAGGCCTGTCAGGCTGCCACATCAGCCTAACGGCTAGTTTTGTATTGGGGCTATATATACCTCATTGTTTGGAGTTTCTCTCTAAGATTTTGATGCCAAAATTTCCTGACTATTTCTAGTGTTTTAAAAGAGTTTTCAAAAGAGTTTTAAGTGCAAAAAGATTCATCTTTATTGTTTTAAGTGTTTTGTTATTTTCAAAGAAAAATAGGATTTTAGGAATAGATTTCTTGTTCTTCATTTCTATATCAATTTGCTATTTTCCCAAGAGTTTTTCTTTGATCAAAACACTTAGTTTTTCCACACTTATTCTATATCTTCTATCCTAATCTATTAGGATCATTTGTTTTGTGGAAAAAGAAAAAGGAAAGAGGTTTGTGATTGAAAGAGACCACCTATTGTAAACCCCTGATTTCTTGGTTGCTCCCTCTTTGGTAGAGGTTGAGGTTGTGATTTGGGTTATTGGTTTGCTCCCTCTAGAGAGAGGTGGAGTTTGGTTGTAAACCCTCTTCGGTAGAGGTGTTGGTTGATTGATTGTTGTATTGGCTACGGGCCTACCCCTCGGTTGTGAGGTGGTTGTTTGAGAGAGGAGTTAGATACTCCATTGTTGTACAAATCCTTCTCGGTGAAGGTTCCCTCAGTGGGAGTCCTCGGTGGACGGTATAGTGGATTGGAAATCCTACACGGTGGTGTAGGCGGGGATGTAGAGCAAGGGTGCTCGAACCTCGAAACATATCATTGTGTTTGCGTTTGATCCACTTATCTCTAAACTCTCTCTTTTTACATTTGTGCAAAGCATCATACATAACATCATATCATATTTGCTTGTGTTGAGCATAATTCATATCATACATATCTATTTGCTTGTGTTGCCATTGCATACTCCATATTGCTATATCCTTGATTGCTTGGCTTGATTGTGTGTGCACATTGCTTGGATTGCTTGTGTGTGTGTGCCTAACTTATACTCATCCAACAAGAGCTTCACATAGCGACTCAACCCATTTCAAGGGGAATCAAGAGGAGTTAGTCCAGAGCCTCGCAAGGGGAATTCGGCTACACTTGTTATATTGTATTAGTTTGTGCAACATTTGCATTAGCTTCCGCATTTAGCGCACTTAGTTTTGCATTTAGTTTTAGATTAGCACTAACACCTATTCACCCCCCCTCTAGGTGTTCCCCTTTTTTATTGGCATCAGAGCTAGTGCTCCTGATACTTAGGCTTAACATCCTAGGAGTAAGATCCTTTGTTTGCTAATCTATTGTTTGCCTTTGCTTGTTTGCACACATATAGTTTACCATGGCTTTCATGACCCCTCCTATGTATGACCCTTCCAACATTCATGTTTGGAAGATTAGGATGACCGTTTATTTACAAACCCTAGGTCATAAAGTTTATCTTGCTATTACCAAGGAATCCTTCCTTAGTGATCGCAATCATGTAGGGGCTAATGCACAAGCCCTAGATGCCATTAGAAGCACTTTATCTAAAGATTATCTTTTACGTGTTTCTAACATTGATTCCGCTTTTGTAGTGTGGAATATGTTGACAACCACCAACACCTCCAAGCTTCAAGTCCAAATCCAACAAGAAGAGGAATCTAGTAGAGAATCCGAACCACAACAATGCTATATGGTCCAAGGGAATGACTCCCTTGAGGTACACTCGGAAACTCAACTAGATAGTAATGATTGTGCTAGTTCTTCAAATGATTATGTTGACTCCCATGCTTTGAATGAAGAACTATCCATAGTTTGTGAAAAATTAATAGAAAACTATAAAGTTTTGAAAAAGAAGAGTCTAGGCATTAATAATGAAAATAAAAATTTGATTGCTAGACTTGATGTTATTTTGTAAGAGAAAGAGGAGATTGCTAATGAGAGGGATTCATTAAAATCTCAACTTGATCTTGCACTTAAAGAAAATGAGTTTTTAAAAAATAAAAATGATTGCCATGTTATTTTGAAGAAAAATGAAAACTTGTCTTCAAAAATTGATTTTGTTTTAAAAGAGAATGTGGATTTGAAAAATAAAATTATTTCCATTTCAAATGATTTAGATGTGTGTTTAAAGAAAATGTTATTTTACAAAATAAGATTGATGTTCATGTTTGCCATGCTAGGGTAGTATCACACACTCCACCTATTGCATGCCACACTTCTTCTTCTAAGATTAATGATGATATTTGCTTACTTAAGAAGAAGGTTGATTGTTTGGGCTCCACTATGAGCCAATGTGCTAAGAACCATACTCGCTTGGAAACCTTGGTTCGAAAGAAACAAGTTCCATATTTTATGCATGCACACCCTCCACGGCATACACATGCTCCACACGGACACCATCAACACATGTATGCTCATGTGTACACGTGTACGCATTGTGGGCGAAAAGGCCATCTTGCTAAATTTTGTTTTGATAGAATACATGGTTCTAATTTAGTAAAGAAGTTTGTTTGGGTTAGAGAAGGTACTAACCCCCATGGACCCAAGAAGATATGGGTACCAAAGACCACCCCTCCTATTATTTTTGATGTAGGTGTGGGCTCTCACATGACGTGAGAGTGATGACACCTTGGAGTGGATGCGTTCCGGACTTAAAGGAGATCAATTGGATGCATCACTTTCAAGGGAAAGTTTGGTGGAGAGGACCACCACGTTTTGGAGACAAGGAAAGTTGCTTCTTCGGTTTTGGTAACAATCCTTTACTCCCATTTATTGTTTACATGCTTTCATATTGATGTTTTATAGCATGTTTCATTGTCTTTGGATTAGTATGTAAATGCCATGATTATTAGATCCTTGACATACATGTATAGTATTTGAGACACACATGCTTGCATGAACCCATTCTTAGTGTTCTCACTTTTGTTTAAGCTATAATGTACATCATGAATCTAATACATGTGAATTTACATAATAATCATGTTTTTAGTTCTATCATGATGATTTCTTTATTGTGTTTTGATGCTTCTTGTTAAGATTACTTGTTTAGATGTTAGTTTTCATTAAGACTAGGATTTATACTTGTACATATAGTGGGTCACAAATAAATCTATATATGTTTGAGTTGAATGCTTATTTGAACCCATTAAATGTGCTAGTATAGTCTAGTTTTGATGATTCATACATTTCTAACTTGTATTCCATTTTTGGATTTGTTTTATGAGTTTTTCACTTCATGTATATGCTTGTATTGCCAAACTTTAAGATATACATGTATACCCCTTGAGTCATTTGCCTTTCATGCAAATCTATATATGGACTCAATTGTATTTAGGGATATGTATGTATACTTATTATGTTGACAATTCATACATATACCTTGAAATGAAATTTGTTTTGGTGAAGATTTTCTTGATTTTGTGTTTAATTGTTTAACTTCATGTATATGTCTATCTTGTCCAAACTATTAGATATACATGATTATCCTTTTGAGCCACGTGCCTTAATGCATATATTTTGTGGACTCGTTGTGTTTTGGATATGTATGTATATTTTAATTTGTACTTGACATATATGCCATGAAGATTAAATAAGTTTTGATGATTTTCGTGTTTTCATGTTTAAAAGAAAAATTGAGCTTAATGAAAATTTTCATGATTATGATATTCACATTGTATTTGTACACTCACTTTTATTGCTTACTCATGTTTTGTTTTCATGAGTCAAAATTATGCTTAATTGGATTAGAGTGTTGATTTTCATGTGGATTTCTTATTTCATGAAAAACTATTTTGTTGTATTCCTTGCTTGAAGGATTTCGTACTAGTTTAAAAGATTTTCCATTTAACTAGTTACGGTATTCTTTATTTTGGTAGAGTTTTTCAAACAAAGCTTATTTTCAAATCTATTTTGAAAACCCCTACCCTTTATGGGCGGATGGATGGGAGATCATGGTCTTGTATGCTTTAAAATGAAAATCATTTAAAACTTGAACCTTGATTGGGAGGTATTGTAATATGATGTATACACTTGAACTTATTGCTATGTCAATTGGTATCATTGAACTCTTTCAATTGGTATCATTTTGATCTTTTTGTATACTCATATGTTTATTGTGTATGTATATTTTCAATTGGTATCATCTATTGGTGATTGGTACTCATTCTATTTCATACACTTTTATTTGTGCTTAAGATATACATTTTTTCACAAAATCTTGTTTTTGCTAGTGCTTGAGATTCAATTTTGTTTCAATTGATTACTTTTATATTGGTATCAAGCCTATGCATCATCTTAGTCGGTATTTCATAAAGGGGGAGAAAATTTAATTTTGTCTTTCAATTGGTGATTTTTCAATTGATATTTGTTTCCCACTCCCTTACTTTATGATTGAATATTTCATATTGGTATCATATGTTGAATATGAAAATTATTTACAATTGGTATCAAAATTTTGTTTAGACATTCAAAATTTATTATGTTTAATTTCAATTGATATCAAGATGTTTCATGTGTTTTTACTTAAAATTGGTATCTAAATTTTTTTTTGAAAAATACAAAAGTTTTGATTTGTATTGACTATATGCATATAGATTCATGATGAGTGTATCTTGTATTGAAGAGCTTAACATCTCTTCGTTAGTTGGTACACGTGTGTAGGGGAGCTTCACATCTCCTCTTATGCATTACATAATGAGTGTTATGTGAATTAGGGCTCAACATCCCTCCTTCATGTAATGCATATGTGTAGGGAAGCTAACTTAGCGTCTTCCTCTTCATGAATGTATATAGCATATAATATCTATTGATCTTTATTTATTTTCAATTGATATCAAGATGCTTCATTGACATATTTATCTATTGAAATCATGTTGTTTATGATCACCCCTTATTGACCTTGTTTTTGTTTTTGACAAAAAGGGGGAGAAAAATTTGTTTGATTTGATTTTACTTTGAACCCTTTGTTGATGATTGACAAAAAGGGGGAGAAGTATTTGAGTTTATATGCATGTTTTCATTTCTTACGAGGGAGAAGTATTTGTCTTCCTTGTTATTTATGGATATATGTTTTTGTATTGCAAATAGGAGAAAAAGATTTTGATTTATGCTTGTTGCATGTTTTATCTCCATACTTGCATACATATTCATGTGTTTCATTTTCATATCTTATTATTTATGTCTATACATGAGTTAAGGGGGAGCTTCTTTGAAGCTTAACTTTAATCCATGCATATATAACTCCATGAGTTTTGTCATCATCAAAAAGGGGGAGATTGTTGGCCCAAAGGCCTTCCACCCTAGTTTTGATGATGATTAACTCATGTAGTTATGTTTACTAATAATCTTGTGTTGTTTAAGTTTCAGATCATTAACCAAGATATTAGTTGGTGATTAGCTTCAACAAGGTGTTTAGAAGCTTTTCATGATGATTCCAGGGCCAAAGCTTCAAGATCACACATTGCCTAGCCCATGGATGGAGTTTTGGAGCAAGTCAACTTGAAGATGAAGATCATCAAGAAGACTTAGGTATCCATAGTTTAGTTAGTGTGTTTAGATCCATTTGTAAAGCTTAGTATAGTTGATATGCTCAAGTGCACAAACACACACGTTTCATGTTTTGGATTTGGTTTTCATGAATAGTGTAGATCAAAACAAGTTTACTTTATTTCTATGTATATTAGATATATTCTAGATATACATACATGGTTTAACTTGCTAAAACAAACTTATTTTGATATCCCTATTCATGTATTGAAAAATCAAGTTTGATAAAAATACAAATTTTGTTTTTGATAAAATTTGCAAGACTCGAAAATGATTTGAATATGTTGATATATGTCTTGAAATTTTTATCACAAGTTTGTGTTTCAATATAAAATGTCAAAAACAAGTTTTATGGGATTTTCAGAAAAGATAAAGATTTTTATAAAACATTTTTCTCAGTTTTTCTGACCCAGGTTTGTGTTGACAGGCCGGTCGGTCGACCGTATGGGTCGACCGCACCAAGGGCCGGTCGACCCATGGGGTCGACCGATGTGCACAAACTTGTGCACGTCTGGCAGACACAAACTCGGTCAACCGTACCGGTCGACCGGGTCTGAGAGCTCTGCTCTCTGTTTGTTTGGGTCGACCGGGCGGTCGACCGCTGCAGAGAGTTCTGCTCTCTGTTTGTTTGGGTCGACCGGGCGGTCGACCGGTAGCTTCAACGGGTCAAAATATGACCGTTGGACGGTCGACCGGCCGGTCGACCGCCAGGCCTGTCAGGCTGTCACATCAGCCTAACGGCTAGTTTTGTATTGGGGCTATATATACCTCATTGTTTGGAGTTTCTCTCTAAGATTTTGATGCCAAAATTTCCTGACTATTTCTAGTGTTTTAAAAGAGTTTTCAAAAGAGTTTTAAGTGCAAAAAGATTCATCTTTATTGTTTTAAGTGTTTTGTTATTTTCAAAGAAAAATAGGATTTTGGGAATAGATTTCTTGTTCTTCATTTCTATATCAATTTGCTATTTTCCCAAGAGTTTTTCTTTGATCAAAACACTTAGTTTTTTCACACTTGAGCTATATCTTCTATCCTAATCTATTAGAATCATTTGTTTTGTGGAAAAAGAAAAAGGAAAGAGGTTTGTGGTTGAAAGAGACCACCTATTGTAAACCCTTGATTTCTTGGTTGCTCCCTCTTTGGTAGAGGTTGAGGTTGTGATTTGGGTTATTGGTTTGCTCCCTCTAGAGAGAGGTGGAGTTTGGTTGTAAACCCTCTTCGGTAGAGGTGTTGGTTGATTGATTGTTGTATTGGCTACGGGCCTACCCCTCGGTTGTGAGGTGGTTGTTTGAGAGAGGAGTTAGGTACTCCATTGTTGTACAAATCCTTCTCGGTGAAGGTTCCCTCGGTGGGAGTCCTCGGTGGACGGTATAGTGGATTGGAAATCCTACACGGTGGTGTAGGCGGGGATGTAGAGAAAGGGTGCTCGAACCTCGAAACATATCATTGTGTTTGCGTTTGATCCACTTGTCTCTAAACTCTCTCTCTTTACATTTGTGCAAAGCATCATACATAACATCATATCATATTTGCTTGTGTTGAGCATAATTCATATCATACATATCTATTTGCTTGTGTTGCCATTGCATACTCCATATTGCTATATCCTTGATTGCTTGGCTTGATTGTGTGTGCACATTGCTTGGATTGCTTGTGTGTGTGTGCCTAACTTATACTCATCCAACAAGAGCTTCACATAGCGACTCAACCCATTTCAAGGGGAATCAAGAGGAGTTAGTCCAGAGCCTCGCAAGGGGAATTCGGCTACACTTGTTGTATTGTATTAGTTTGTGCAACATTTGCATTAGCTTCCGCATTTAGCGCACTTAGTTTTGCATTTAGTTTTGGATTAGCACTAACACCTATTCACCCCCCCTCTAGGTGTTCCCCTTTTCAATTAGATGGGGGACATGGGTTATATTGATTCGGATAAGACCAATCCACACTAGGTTGGTTAAAGTCATGATATGCCGGGTTGGTAATATCCGAAAATGAACTCTGTGTGTAATATGGATTATTATTAAAGTTGAAAAAATTATTATTATAAGCCATATCACACAATAGAATACACACAAAAAAGAAAGAAAAGCAAACAAATAAACAAACAAGAAAGAAAAAAATTCTAACCTAAGTTAGGTTAGACCTAGACCTAGATGACTCCTAACTGGTTAGACTGTCCACGGGAGGTTTAATGTAGACTTTGACCACAAGCTAATCAGCCAGGTCAGGGCAAGATTGGTGGGAGGTTTTCCGTCAAAGACGTTCCTTAATTAAATAACCACCAATCTTTGGGCTTTCGGCCCTTAATCCCTTTCCTAGACACTGATTTGGCAGGAGTCAAGTTCCAACACCTTTCCCCCTTAGGATAATATCCTAATTGAGTCTGAGATGTCCCTAGGGCCAACGTCTACTCATTTTAAGTTAGGCTTGGGTTAGTGAGTGCTTGGAATCTGATTTTTGGGCTAAGAAAGGGTGATTAAATCCCCACCTTATCTTGTTATGGGTTGGTGCCCTTAAAATCAATTAGTGCAAGTGTACAAGACAAATAAGAATCACTCGAAGCGATATAAATCAACCAAGAAGTGAGTCCTATGCTAAATGCAATGCATACGTACCTTGCTCCAGCACTCTTCAACAGTAAAAATAAATGAATTGAAAAAAAAACGCGTGCCTAAAATGCAAACGTCTAATCAATTTTTAACTTTGCAACAAACGTTTTACTGTTGATTATTTAGCAGGCTTATGTGATGGCATATAGGAAATAAAGAATTGCAGAGAACTAGAATTTCCAAAGCAAGAAGCCCTGCAAAAACCTGTTAGTAGTCAACTCGTCCTTGCCGCGGATCCGCGGCTTTTGCCGTGGAAACGCGGCAATTCAGAGGGCCCTTGGTCTCTGCTTTCTAGAGCAGAGGTCCAATGCCACTTGTATGTCACTGCAATATTAATTTCCTACTTTGATTGCCCTGTAACCTGCAACAGAGAAGAAAATTTGTTTAGTTCTAAAAAATTTTCAAAAAAATTCAGATTTCAATAAAAAACATGTTACCCTCCCCGGCAACGGGGCTAAAATTTGATTGAGGCTAAACCTGCACACAAAATACGGAATTATAGAACTTAAGAAAGGAGATGTGCAAGTGCTCAATTCTTCCGCTATAGCAAGTGGCTATGCGGGTCGTGATCCACAAGGAGGGTTTTGCGATAGAAGCGTTTACAGTTTTATTGAAATCGTTATAAAAACCAAACGAGAGTTCTTCTCTGTTTTTAAGTTAAGAAAAAGAAAAAGAAAGTTATGTTAATAGTTAAAGTTAAGAAGAAAGTGAGAGATGAAGAAGGTGGAAAAATTAGAAAACGATGAAAAGCGACTATGTACAATGAAGTGGAGAAGAAAGAGTTGGAGGAGGTGGTGATCTATACTAAAGAAGTAAAAGAAAAGAAAGAAAGAAAAGTGAAGAAATACTTACCTAGGTTGATTGATGACTTACTTGGAAACCTTTTGCAAGTTCTACCTTTTTGCTTCGGAGGCGTTCAACGCATAAATCATAAACTCGAGCTCAGTCCCCGTGCACATTATATCGTCAAGCATATCAAGAACGAAGTGATGCGGAGCTTGGAAGAGGAGAACGTCTTCATGAACTATTGCTGGCTCTCACGTAGCTTAGTTATACTTGCTTTGGAATTCACTTGTAGACTCAACAAATACAACCAAGGTAAAGTAGAAAGAGGAAGAGGAAAGCACAACAAAAGGAAATAAAAGTAAAGAAACGAACATAAATAAAAGTTTACCTTTATTGCTTGAAACAATGAAAGAAAGGAGGAGGGTACATCGGTGTCACTCTCAACATATGCCTCTCTCTCTTACTTACATGAATCATCATCTAACCTAAGCTACATACAAGTTACATAAAAGTAAAAACTAGACTACAAAATGAAAAAACTAGTCTAAAATCCTAACTCTGCATTGGTGTCCAATTTCAGCACAGAGAATGCCCTTTTATAGGCCAAAAACCCAATAACCAGGATTCCGGGGAGATCAGGGGAGCAAACGTTCCCCCTAACTCCCTAACAATGCCGCGGAAACGCGGCTTTGGTCGCGTTTCCGCGGCCAGGGTGTGGCCAGGTGGCCACACCCTGTTGGTGGGTCACCCTGGTTTCTCCTTCTGACTTTATCTGGAGTTGGTTTCTTCGTTTGGGTCCCGGATTTTGACGAAATTGAAAAACACCTAGAGGGGGGGTGAATAGGTGTTATTGCTAATCTAGAACTAATTGCAAAACTAAGTGCGCTAAATGCGAAAGCTAATGCAAATTTTTCACAAACTAATACAATACAATAAGTGTAGCCGAATTCCCCTTGCGAGGCTCTGGACTAACTCCTCTTGGTTGAGGCGCTATATGAAGCTCTTGTTGGATGAGTATAAGTTAGGCACACATACACAAGCAATCCAAGCAATGTGCACACACAATCAATCCAAGCAATCAAAGATATAGCAATATGGATTATGCAATGGCAACACAAGCAATGTATGATATGTATGATTTGGCAATGAGAATAATGCTTTGCACAAATGTAAAGAGAGAGAGTTTAGAGACAAGTGGATCAAACGCAAACACAAAGATATGTTTCGAGGTTCGAGCACCCTTGCTCTACATCCCCGCCTACACCACCGTGTAGGATTTCCAATCCACTATACCGTCCACCGAGGACTTCCACCGAGGGAACCTTCACCGAGAAGGATTTGTACAACAATGGAGTACCTAACTCCTCTCTCAAACAAACACCTCCTCACACACGAGGAGTAGGCCCTTAGCCAAACAACCACAACAACAACACCTCTATCGAAGAGGCTCACAACCAATCTCAATCACCTCACAGTTGAGGGATACAAACCAATCACCCGATCACCTCTACCGAAGAGGGATACAACAAGAATAAGGGTGTACAACTTAGAGGTTACAACAACAACCTCAATACTCTCTCTTTCTTTTTCTCTTTTCTTTTCCACAAAAACAAGATCCTAATAGATTAGGATAGTATGATAGCTCAAGTGTGGAAAACTAGGTGTTTGGAAAACAAGCAACAAAGAAAAACACTAGGGAAAATTCTTGCAAAAGATATAGAATGAAAACTAAGACAAATCTCCCAAAATATTCTTTTCTTTGATTTTTCAAAAAACCTAAAACAATAAAGATTGAAAGATTAAAGCCCCAAACACTTTTGAAAAACTTGTTTTAACACTTCAGAAAACCAGAATTTTTTCTCTTCAAAAACTTAGCCAAAATCCCCAAAGAGATGGGGTTTATATAGGCCCATCAGAAAACTAGCCGTTAGGCTGAGCTGGCAGCCTGACAGGCTACCGATCGACCGACCCGGTCGACCGCCAACGGTCAGAAATATGACCGTTGGGCAACTGCGGTCGACCGGCCCGGTCGACCCAGAAAAACAGAGAGCAGAGCTCTCATCCCGGTCGACCGGCACGGTCGACCCAAACAACCCGAGAGCAGAGCTCTCAGACCCGGTCGACCGGCTCGGTCGACCGTCCCAGGGACTCCAAACGTGCACAGATCTGTGCACGTTCGGTCGACCGGCCCGGTCGACCGGACATCAGCCAAGTCGACTAATAACCTGGCTTAGTCGACTGGTTGAGTCCTGGACCTGAAAACTGAGTTTGAAAACTTGGGAAAAATATTTTATAAAAATCTTTTAATACTTCTAAAAATCACCAAAAATATTTTTATCATTTTATATCAAAACTCAAACAAGTGATAAAAGTTTCAAGACATGTATCAATATATTCAATTCATTTTTGAGTCTTGTAAATTTTATCAAAAGCAAAGCTTGTATTTTGTCAAACTTGATTTTTCCAAAACATGAATATGATAGTCAAAATAAGTTTGTCTAGCAACTTTAAAGCATGTATGTATATCTAGAACATATCTAATATACATAGAAATAAAGTAAACTTGTTTTGATCTACTATCCATGAAAACTAAAATCCAAATCATGAAACGTGTGTGTTGCCTGCACTTGAGCATATCAACTATACTAAGCTTTACAAATGGATCTAAAGCACACTATCTAAACTATGGATACCTAAGTCCTCTTGACGATCTTCATCTTCAAGTAGACTTACTCCAAAACTCCATCCATGGGCTAGGCAATGTGTGATCTTGAAGCTTTGACCCTGGAATCAACATGAAAAGCTTCTAAACACCTTGTTGAAGCTAATCACTAACTAATATCTTGGTTATTGATATGAAACTAAAACAACACAAGATTATTAGTAAACATAACTACATGAGTTAATCATCATCAAAACTAGAGTGGAAGGCCTTTGGGCCAACAATCTCCCCCTTTTTGATGATGACAAAACTCATGGAGTTATATATGCATGGATTAAAGTTAGGCTTCAAAGAAGCTCCCCCTTAACTCATGCATAGACATAAATAATAAGATATGGAAATGAATGTACATAAACATGTATGCATAAACATGTATGCATCAATATGCATAAAACACAAATACATGTTCTAGAAGCTCTAGTTACCAATTAAATTAATAAAGCATTAACAACAAAAACACTAGATGCTCTAGATACCAATAAAAACTTAATACTTACCAATAAAACTTAATATATGCAAAAACATAAGTATGCATATATAAAAACAATAAAACTTAATATATGCAAAAACATAAGTATGCATATATAAAAACATGTTAAACTCTCAAATAATTCTCCACCTTTTTGTCAATCATCAACAAAGGGGTAAACAAAGTAAAATAAAATCAAACAAATTTTTCTCCCCCTTTTTGTCAAACAAAAAGATCAAGAAGGGGTTAAACAATCCAAACAATAAAACAATATTCTCCCCCTTTTATCTAAAACAAAAAACAAGGTCAATAAGGGGTGACCATAAACAACATGATATCAATAGATAAATACGTCAATGAAGCATCTTGATATCAATAGAAAATAAACAAAGATCAATAGATGTTATATGCTATATACATTCATGGAGAGGAAGACGCTAAGTTAGCTTCCCTACACATCTGCATTACATGAAGGAGGGATGTTAAGCCCTAATTCACATAACACACACTATGTAATGAATAAGAGGAGATGTGAAGCTCCCCCTACACACGTGTACCACATAACGAAGAGATGTTAAGCTCTTCAATACAAGATACACTCATCATGAATCTATATGCACATAGTCAATACAAATCAAAATTTTTGTATTATTTTTTTAAAAAAAAATTTTAGATACTAATTTTAAGCAAAAACACATGAAACATCTTGATATCAATTGAAATTAAACATAATAAATTTTGATGTCTAAATAAAATTTTGATACCAATTGTAAATAATTTTCATATTAAACATGTGATACCAATATGAAATTTTTAATCATAAAGTAAGGAAGTGGGAAACAAATATCAATTGAAGAATCACCAATTGAAAGACAAAATTAAATTTTCTCCCCCTTTATGAAATACCAACTAAAAAGATGCATGGGCTTGATACCAATTTAAAAGTAATCAATTGAAACAAAATTGAAGCTCAACCACTACCATAAACAAGATTTTGTGAAAAAATTTATATCTTAATAAAACAAGAATATGTGTATGAAATAGAATGAGTACCAATCACCAATAGATGATACCAATTGAAAATATACATACACAATAAACATATGAGTATACAAAAAAGTCAAAATTGATACCAATTGAAAGAGTTCAATGATACCAATTGAATAACAATAGTAGCAAGATATAACTCATATTACCTACCACCCAATCATGGTTCAAGTTTTAAATGATTTTCATTGTGAAGCATACATGAACATGATCTCCCATCCATCCGCCCGTGGATGGTAGGGGTTTTCAAAAATAGATTTGAAAATAAGTTTTGTGTGAAAATCACTACCATAGTGAAGAATACCGTAACTAGTTAAATCGTGAATCTCTTAAACTAGTACGAAATCCTTCAAGCAAGGAATAAAACAAAATTGTTTTTCATGAAACATGAGATCCACATGATATCAAACACTCAAGTCAATTAAGCATAAATATAACTCATGAAAACAAAACACATGAGTAAATAAGAAATGTGAGTGTACTAATAAAGTGTGAATATCATACTCATGAAAATTTTTCATTAAGCTCAATTATTCCTTAGACATTGAAAACACGAAAATCATCAAAACTTATTTAACTTTCATGGCATATGTATATCTAATACAAACTAAAGTATACATACATATCTAAAACACAACGAGTCCACAAAGTGTATATGCATGAAGGCACGTGGCTCAGAAGGATAAACATGTATATCTAATAGTTTGGACAAGATAGACATATACATGAAGTTAAACAATTAAACACAAAATCAAGAAAAACTTCATCAAAACAAATTTCATTTCATGGTATATGTATGAATTGTCAACACAAGAAGTATACATACATATCCCTAAACACAATTGAGTCCATATATATAGATTTGCATGAAAGGCAAATGACTCAAGGGGTATACATGTATAGGTATACATGTATATCTTAAAGTTTGGCAATACAACCATATACATGAAGTGAAAAACTCATAAAACAAATCCAAAATGGGAATACAAGTTTAAAATGTATGAATCATCAAAACTAGACTATACTAGCACATCTAATGGGTTCAAATAAGCAATCAAGCTCAAACATATATAGATTTATTTGTGGCCCACTATATGCACGAATATATACCTAGTCTTAATGAAAACTAACATCTAAACATGTAATCAATACGTGAAGCATAAAACACGATATAGAAATCATCATGATAAAAATAAAACATGATAAACTTAAACATGATTATTATGCAAATCCACATGTCATTAAACCTATGATAAACATGATAGCTAAAACAAGCGTTGAGAACACAAGTATGGGTCCATATAAACATGGGTGTCTCAAAATGCTATACATGCATGTCAAGGATCTAAATGAACATGGCATTATCATAACAATCAACAAATAATAAAACATGCTATAAACATCAAAGATATGAAATACAAATCATATATGATCAATATGTACATGCATGTGCATTAGATCTAGGTCATACAAATAAGTCCATATAAAACATGGATGTTTCAACCAACTAATAAGTATAATACTAATCTAATTAACATGGCATATTCAGATGATCACTAAACATCAAATCATGCTATGAGAAATATACATGGTAAGCATGTAAACATAAGGAGTTAGAGATTCGATACCAAAACCAATGAGGGCACCGCTCTATTTCTCCGAAACAAAGGTGGTCCTCTCCACCAAACATTCCCTTGAAAGTGATGCATCCAATTGATTTCCTTTGAGTCTGGAACGCATCCACTCCAAGGTGTCATTACTCTCACGTCATGTGAGAGCCCACACCTACATCAAAAATAATAGGAGGGGTGGTCTTTGGTACCCATATCTTCTTGGATCCAAGGGGGTTAGTACCTTCTCTAACCCAAACAAACTTCTTTGCTAAATTCTCAACATGTAAACGATCATAGCAAAATTTAGCAAGATGACCTTTTCGGCCACAATGTGTACATGTGTACACATGAGCATACATGTGTTGATGGTGTCCGTGTGGAGCATGTGTATGCCGTGGAGGGTGTGCATGCATAAAAGTTGGAACTTGTTTCTTACGAACCAAGGTTTCCAAGCGTGTGTGGTTCATGGCACATTGGCTCATAGTGGAGCCCAAACAATCTACTCTCTTCTTTAACATACAAATATCATCATTAATCCTAGAAGAAGAGGTACATGCATTAGGTAGACTAGATGAAGCTACACTAGCATGGCAAACATGTGCATCAATTTTATTTTGCAAAACTTCATTTTTCTTTAAACAAATTTCTAAATCCTTTGAAATAGAATCAATTTTTATTTTCAAAGAATTATTTTCTTTTACAACAAAATCAACTTTAGAAGATAAATTTTCATTTTTCTTCAAAATAGCATGGCAATCATTTTTAGTTTTTAAGAATTCATTTTCTTTTAGTGCAAGTTCCAATTGAGATCACAATGAATCCCTTTCATTATAGACCTCAACCTTCTCTTGCAAAACACAATAAAGTCCAGAATGCAAACTCTTATTTTCTTTTTCAATTTCTAGACTTTTCTTTTTCAAAATCTTATAATTTTCAATTAATTTTTCACATACAATAGATAGTTCTTCATTTAAAGCATGGGGATCAATATTATCATCACATGAAGAACTAGCACTATCATCACAATTTAATTGGGGTTCCGAATGTACCTCAAGGGAGTCATTCCCTTGGACCATGAAGCATTGTGAATCGGATTCTCCACTAGATTCCTCTTCTTGAATTTGCACTTGAAGCTCCGAGGTGGTGGTGGTTGTTGTTAATTTGTTCCACACTGCAAAGGCGGAATCAATGTTAGAAACACACATAAGATAATCTTTAGGTAATGTGCTTCTAATGACCTCTAGGGCTTGTGCATTGGCCCCTATATGATTGCGATCACTAAGGAAGGATTCCTTGGTAATAGCAAGATAAACTTTATGACCTAGGGTTTGTAAATAAACGGTCATCCTAATCTTCCAAACTTGAATGTTGGAAGGGTCATACATAGGTGGGGTCATGAAGGCCATGGTAAACTATATGTGTGCAAAACAAGCAAATGCAAACAAGATTAGCAAGCAAATGGATCTCACTCCTAGGATGTTAAGCCTAAGTATCAGGAGCACTAGCTCTGATACCAATTGAAAAACACCTAGAGGGGGGTGAATAGGTGTTATTGCTAATCTAGAACTAATTGCAAAACTAAGTGCGCTAAATGCGGAAGCTAATGCAAATTTTGCACAAACTAATACAATACAACAAGTGTAGCCGAATTCCCCTTGCGAGGCTCTGGACTAACTCCTCTTGATTCCCCTTGAAATGGGTTGAGGCGCTATATGAAGCTCTTGTTGGATCAGTATAAGTTAGGCACACACACACAAGCAATCCAAGCAATGTGCACACAATCAATCCAAGCAATCAAAGATATAGCAATATGGATTATGCAATGGCAACACAAGCAATGTATGATATGTATGATATGGCAATGAGAATAATGCTTTGTATAAATGTAAAGAGAGAGAGTTTAGAGACAAGTGGATCAAACGCAAACACAAAGATATGTTTCGAGGTTCGAGCACCCTTGCTCTACATCCCCGCCTACACCACCGTGTAGGATTTCCAATCCACTATACCGTCCACCGAGGACTCCCACCGAGGGAACCTTCACCGAGAAGGATTTGTACAACAATGGAGTACCTAACTCCTCTCTCAAACAAACACCTCCTCACACACGAGGAGTAGGCCCTTAGCCAAACAACCACAACAACAACACCTCTATCGAAGAGGCTCACAACCAATCTCAATCACCTCACACTTGAGGGATACAAACCAATCACCCGATCACCTCTACCGAAGAGGGATACAACAAGAATAAGGGTGTACAACTTAGAGGTTACAACAACAACCTCAATACTCTCTCTTTCTTTTTCTCTTTTCTTTTCCACAAAAACAAGATCCTAATAGATTAGGATAGTATGATAGCTCAAGTGTGGAAAACTAGGTGTTTGGAAAACAAGCAACAAAGAAAAACACTTGGGAAAATTCTTGCAAAAGATATAGAATGAAAACCAAGACAAATCTCCCAAAATATTCTTTTCTTTGATTTTTTCAAAAACCTAAAACAATAAAGATTGAAAGATTAAAGCCCCAAACACTTTTGAAAAACTTGTTTTAACACTTCAGAAAACCAGAATTTTTTCTCTTCAAAAACTTAGCCAAAATCCCCAAAGAGATGGGGTTTATATAGGCCCATCAGAAAACTAGCCGTTAGGCTGAGCTGGCAGCCTGATAGGCTGCCGGTCGACCGACCCGGTCGACCGCCAACGGTCAGAAATATGACCGTTGGGCAACTGTGGTCGACCGGCCCGGTCGACCCAGAAAAACAGAGAGCAGAGCTCTCATCCCGGTCGACCGGCACGGTCGACCCAAATTACCCGAGAGCAGAGCTCTCAGACCCGGTCGACCGGCTCGGTCGACCGTCCCAGGGACTCCAAACGCGCACAGATCTGTGCACGTCCGGTCGACCGGCCCGGTCGACCGGACATCAGCCAAGTCGACTAATAACCTGGCTTAGTCGACTGGTTGAGTCCTGGACCTGAAAACTGAGTTTGAAAACTTGGGAAAAATATTTTATAAAAATCTTTTAATACTTCTAAAAATCACCAAAAATATTTTTATCATTTTATATCAAAACTCAAACAAGTGATAAAAGTTTCAAGACATGTATCAACATATTCAATTCATTTTTGAGTCTTGTAAATTTTATCAAAAACAAAGCTTGTATTTTGTCAAACTTGATTTTTCCAAAACATGAATAGGATAGTCAAAATAAGTTTGTCTAGCAACTTTAAAGCATGTATGTATATCTAGAACATATCTAATATACATAGAAATAAAGTAAACTTGTTTTGATCTACTATCCATGAAAACCAAAATCCAAATCATGAAACGTGTGTGTTGCGTGCACTTGAGCATATCAACTATACTAAGCTTTACAAATGGATCTAAAACACACTATCTAAACTATGGATACCTAAGTCCTCTTGACGATCTTCATCTTCAAGTAGACTTGCTCCAAAACTCCATCCATGGGCTAGGCAATGTGTGATCTTGAAGCTTTGACCCTGGAATCAACATGAAAAGCTTCTAAACACCTTGTTGAAGCTAATCACCAACTAATATCTTGGTTAATGGTCTGAAACTAAAACAACAGAAGATTATTAGTAAACATAACTACTTGAGTTAATCATCATCAAAACTAGAGTGGAAGGCCTTTGGGCCAACAGAAATGGCCTTGGATTCTTGGCTTTAGCCGATCGATTCTGAGAGGATTCTTCTCAATCGGTTTTCAACCTCTTGATTTAGCCCTGATTTCTTGAGTGCGAATTAATTCTGATTTATTTCAGAATTTTGGTGGGCTTTGGGCTCATTTCTCTTTAACTCCTTAGAGATTGGACCTGCAAATAAATCAAACAATTAATTAGAAGAATGCAGGCTTTTATTCTATAATAAGTATGGAAATGTGACACTAAATATGCAACATTAGCGACCAATCATCTGTTCACTTATAAAGAAGGTGACGAGGCTAACTACTTCGTTGTCTCAGAAGATTCGGAGGTGACGCGGCTGACGTCGGTCCTTCGGGTACTGGGGCCTTGAAAGGGAGTCCCATGGCCTCCAGCTCTATAAGATGGACCACAAAGACTTCGGCGAGTGGAGGTGAGCCATACGTCCCTCCTGCATCTGTCAAAAACTTTTCTATGGAGCCCGTCGGGATTGATGCTGCCGTCGAGGAAGTTCGGACAGAGACTACGACTGAGGCAGTTGAGGCGGTATCGCCTCTCGGTAATACTTTGATCTTTTGTGAGCAATTCTCTCTTGATATTCATTATGTCTCGCTTAACAAAGTTTTTCTATAGGTGTTCCGCCTTTGGGTGCATTGACTTCGAGGGAGCCAGCTAATTTTCCTGAGGGAATTAGGGGTGAAGCAAGTACTTCAACCGCGATGGATGTTGCCGAGTTGGATGCTTTATATCATGATCTGCCATCTTATCAGCCCGGGCCTGCCAGTGGAACTAAAGAGCTTGAGGAGACGGTGATTACAGAACCAATCTCACTCCTAACTGCATTGGTAGGTGAAATGCCAGTGGATCTTTTGACGCTGCCTATCCTGACAACCACGGGGCTGAAGGTAATTACCAGCCCTACGTCTCTGACACTAGTTGTTGAGCAAGCTCTTCTCGAAATAGTCACCAGCCCTACTTCCATTGTGGATAGTGTACTGGTTTCAATGAGGACTCCTCCAAGATCACCGGTGATCCCTCTTCTTTCTCTAGCCAGTGCTTCTGCTATCTCCTCTATGGTTATGTCAGTGAAGGCAGTGGAAGCTTTGTCTTCGGGTACTACTCGCTCACCGGGAGTAGTTGAAGCTAAGAAATAATTTATGGTTGAGATAGTTGACAGCTTCTACAAGGGCTTGAAGTGATCTATTGCTTTGGTCTTGAAGGGCTCGACTACCTCATTTTTTGCTTTGAAGGTGGTCCTCTCTTAAAATATTGACAGCATTCGAGACTTTAGAGGGGATGACCAAGCTGCTGCATTGGAGCTTCTGGTGGAGAGGCTTGAGAGAGATGTAGACGAATGGCGCCATCTCAGCAATTCAGATTTGGGCTCTGCAGTTAATGAACAGCTTGAACGCCTTGCTGCTCAGATGCGTGAAGCTCATCTTGCAGCACAGGAAACAGTTAAGGCAATATCTTCATATTTAAAATTTGTGAAGACAAGAAAAGTAGAAATTGGAGATGTCATAGATGCTTCTAATAGTGCTCTTCTCGATGCTGAGGACAAGATTGAGAAGGCTAAGGAGATGATCAAGACAACCAATCTTTTTCTATCCAAGGCTGAACCGGCGCGTCTTGAGGAGATTGCTCGGCTAGAGCAGCTCAAGGCCCAAAATAACGAAGTCTTGTAACAGGAGTTAGCACAGAGGGCAACTTTGGCTGAAATTGAGGCTCGTCTGTCCCAGACAGCGGACTTTAATGAGGCCGAGTTGAGATCGCAGGCATTCATCAGAGCTGCTGAGGAGAGAAAGGACAGGCTGGCCATCCTTGAAGAACGGATCAAGTCTTATGAAGCACCCTTGTAACTTGTAATCCATGTATCCCCCTTTTTGAATCAATAAAAAGTACTTTTATTTGACTCCTCTGTTGTGTTTCCAACTTGTTTTATTTTCTAAATTTGCAATTCTTAGTTTCAAGTTGTACTACAATCGAAAGAGAAAGGAAATGATGGTATAACTAATCTAGTCAGAGGTGATGAACCGATAGAATTAGTTACTAAATGGCTCGACTCAAATCATGTTGAGATGAGAAATGGAAAGAGTGAACTTGACGATCTTTACTGTTCAGAGGTGAATATTAACATAACAGATTAAAGATCATCAGATTTATGAATAGGTTATGATGAATTAGACACCATAACCTGTGATAATTCCTACTTGAACTAAGACAAATGAAGCCTAGGATTTTTCAATTAAAAGTGACAAGCTAGACATGAAAATTTTTGCCATTCAGAGGTGATGACCTGGATATGATGACAAAATGGAGATGAACTCAATTTTAGGGACCAATCTATTCAGAGGTGATAAACTGGACGTGATAGACTAAGACACACTAAACTTTGAATCCGCTACCAGAGGTAGTCGTATTAACTTGGCAGCTAGTCAACAGGGGACTGCAAAGATAGATCAGATCTAAGGTCCTGTTGGTTCAGAGGTGGTTGACTGGACATGACCAATTGAGAGACCTCAGATTCGCAATCTGTCGTTCAGAGGTTTAATGTTAACATGACAGCAAGAGCTCCTGACCTTGATAGAGGGAAGGAGGAGAAAGTTATGGACTTATCTGTTCAGAGGTGGTGAACTGGACATGACAGTTGAAGTACCATAAAAAGAGATATCTAGGTACCTATCGGTTCAGAGGTAATATGGATACAACCGATTGGGAATTGCTAGACTCAAAAACACTGCCGTTCAGAGGTGGCGAACTAGACATAACAGCAAAGGAATAGTTCTTACTGGATTGAAAGATGAGACTTGGTTATCTGTCGGTTCAGAGGTAATAATAGACATAACCGATTGAGAAATCACCAAGCTCAGGATTTTTACCGTTCAGAGGTGACAAACTGGACATGACGGTAAAAGAAAGAATTCCACTAAAGGAGATAGAGTTTGATCATAAATCTCATGGAAAATTGATATCTCCTTTGGATATTTTTGGAAGAAATTGTCAGAGGTATATTGTTAACGTGACAACCAAGAAAGTCCATGGGGGATTGAGTGGGAAATAGTAGGCTTTGAGGGGAGTCTACCAGAAACTTGCTGGGGAGTTAAGAAATATGAATCTCATGAAAGATTATATGTCAGAGAACTCCGTGGGGATTTAGAACGAGATTTGTAAAACAGCCTGGCAGAGGTGTAATGTTAACATGACTAGGATTTTGTTACTGTTAGAGGTGCTTGAACATAACATCAATTTTGAGTGAACCTATCATTCTATTGAAGAGAATGATAAGTAAAGTTTAATTTGCTGGGGATGTTGATTTTATCCGCAGGGGAGTACATTAGAGTTTTACTATTAGAGGTTTAATGTTAACATGATAGGTTTGACTCGTCATTTTGTGAGGAAGATGAATATCTTCTTATGTGGTCCTACCATTCCATGGACGGGAATTGGTAAGTGATTTTGAAGAGGAATCAAATGGAAACATGTCCCTTAGGATTTTTAGCAAATCCTCAGCTGTTAACGGATTTGATATACCTTTACCAACTACCATTTGAGTTGGGCTAGCCATGCTATTCCCCTCAGCATGATGAGTTGTCAAGGACTTATGTTAGGCTTAAAGGCCAACATTTTCCTCTATCCTTAGCCGTTAGAGGCGTTAGATTATTTTGTTACTTTGAGTAACGTGATGCTTCCTCTCGGTTTTCACTCGGGGGGTGAGTTGGGGACTAAAGGAATGGGCATGAATTCCACAAGATCTTGATTTGAAAATTATCGTTCGTCGTGGACTTTCTGTCAATCCTTATCTTGTTTCCATATTGGAATAATTCTACAGAAGGACGTGTCACGAACCTTCTTTAATGAGTTCGACTTGACAAGTCATCAGATAAACACATTTGTGTTTGTTATTCGATCGGTCACCATGTTCTTGATATGAACGTGGAAACAATGGAAAGGTTCTGCAAGGATGCATCCCGAACCTTCTTTTATCGTTGAGTCGAGCCTCGATCGATCGAACAGGGGCAGGGAGGTATGCCAACGTTATTCATAGAAACGTTAAAGGCTAAATAAACCATCTGCCTGCAACTGTTGTTTAGACATGCTCGACTTCAAAATATGACCTATTCTTCTAAGTTGGTGATAGGTACATGCTTATCGATTTGAGACTAGTCGACCATGAATTGGAGGAGAGTGATAAGGCTAAAACTGAAGTTCATAACCTTAATTCTTCTTTAATGCAGCCAGTGTACCATTGGCTCGACACTGGTTTATGGCAGCGTGATCCCGTTAGAGAAAAAAAGGAGCAGTCTTTCTAAATATCTTGGATCTGAAGGTCTTGATCAGAGGTGTAATGTTTGTTAACTTGATCATGAGAAGGATCCTATCAAGGATAATACTTTTTTAAGAACCTGCTGTTGATTGGCATCATAAGTATGTCACCGTCTGAAGTCATAAGGCGATATGCTCCATTTGAATAGACTATTTCTATCACAAACGGTCCTTCCTATTTGGGCTGAAATTTGCCTTTAGTTTTGTGCGTCATGATCATCGGTCGTCTGACAGCTAAAACCAATTCTCCTTTCTGGAAAACCCTTTGCTTAACCTTCTTATTAAAGGCCTTCAAAATTCACGCTTGATACAACTCAATATGCTGTTGAGCTTGTAGTCGCTTCTCATCTAGGGCTTCGAGCCCTTGAAGACGTAACTGATCATTGTCTTCTTTTGTTATTCTGGTCATTAAAGGGACTCGTAATGACGGCATCTGGATTTCTAATGGTATGACTGCTTCACACCCATATATCAGGAAAAAGGCGTATTGCCTATCGGGGTCTGAACTTTGGTTCGGTAGGCCCAAAGACATTCACCAAGGCTTCTCATTCCAATCTCGTTTATTTGATGAGACGAATTTTTTGAGTAGCTTGATAATTACCTTGTTGAATGCTTCTGCCAAGCTATTAGCAGCAGGGTTATAAGCAGTTGATGTCACATTCTGAACCGGTACTTATCACAAAACTGATAGAATACCTGGCTCACGAATTGGGGACCGTTATCATGGATGATCCGCCTAGGGACACCAAATCGATGGATGACATGGTGTTTGACAAAATTAACCACGTTGGAAGTTTTAACTTTCGCAAGTGGTATAGCCTCTGCCAACTATGAAATGTAATCGGTTATTGCTAAGATAAACCGGTGACCTTTTATTGAAGAGGGCTGATCGGCCCTATGACATTGATTCCCCACGCTTCAAATGGCCACAAAGCAACAGTTGGATGGAGCAACTCTGGAGATAAAGTCCGCATGGATTTGGCAGGCTTTACACCTTCATGCATATTTGATGGCATTGGCTATCATGGTTGGCCAATAATATCCAAGCCTGTGCAATCGATCCTTGAGCTTTGGACTTAGCTGATGAGCTGCACATATGTCATCGTGCGCTTCTTTAAGCACTTCTTGTGCTTCTGAATTAGAAAGGCAACGGAGGAGGATACCGTCATATGAGCGACGGTAGAGTGTTTTTACTATTGGATCATAGTAGAAACGAAGAAACCTTCATCTGATCGACGCCACTTCTTTAGGGTCATCCGGCAGTATATCATGCAAATCATAGTCGATAAGGGAAAATTGCCAATCTCTTGGTTCAAAATCCGTCAATATGCTATGGACCTCCTTGGTTTTCAACACATGTTTAAGACAAATAAGATGTCGAGTAGCCACTGTAAGGTGATACGTTGTGTCGATCGGTAAGGCTAATGTTGCCACTAGTGCAGCCAGAGTGTCAGCCTTAGTATTTTGGGATCGGGACACATGACTGATGTAAAAGCCATCAATGAGTTAGCCATTTTGATGACTGCATGATAATAAGGTACCAAATCTTCGTGAGGGATCTCATATTCTTCTTTAACCTAATTAATAATCAGTTTTGAATCACCATAAGCTTCGAGGTAGTATACCCCCATTTCATGGGCGAGCTGAAGGCCAATGAGTAGAGCATTATATTCTGCCACATTGTTGGAACATGGTTCCGTCAATGAAAATACCCTAGGAAGGACATGATTTTGCGGTGGTGAGATAAATACAACCCTCACACCAGTAATGATCTTGCCCTTAGGGCCTATTCTTGATGCTCCATCGAAGAACATCTGCCATACTTCATCCTCTGAAGTTATATTAGATTCGAAACCTTATCTGGAATGTCTTCGTGAAGTTTTGAGCTTTCCGGCACCGGATGAGCAGCCAGGAAGTCTGCAAGCGCCTGGTCTTTTACTGCCTTCTGAGGGACAAAGAGCATGTCGTACTGAGACAAAGGAGGGCCCACTTAGCTAATCTTGAATTTAATAATCCTAGTTTCATCATGAGGAGACGCAAAGGATTCACTCTGAAAATGACAAGTATGGTCTGGCCAACTAAGTAATGCCGCGTCTTTTGAATAGCAATGACAAGAGCTAAGCATTCCTTCTCAATAGGGTTATAGTGAGATTCAGCCCCTATCAGATCCTACTCAGATAATAAATAGCCTGTTCGTGACCATCATCGTCTTTTTGAGCAAGCAGAACACCGAGAGAATGGTCCATAGCTTTCACATAAAGCAGGAATAGTTTTCCTGATGTGGGAGCTACTAAGATTGGTGGTTTAGTGAGGTATCTTTTGATATCCTCGTAAGCTTCTTGACAGGATTGATCCCATACAAAAGAGACACCCTTTTTCATGAGTCGGGTGAACGGTTGACAGCGGCCTAGAGATTTGCGATGAACCTTTTGATACAGGCCAGTCTACCTTGCAGGCCCCTAAGTTCTTTGAGATTCTTAGGTGGATGCATGCTCTGAATTGTTTTGCATTTGTTTGGGTCGAGATGAATTTCTTTTGATGTAACAATGAATCCCAGAAACTTGCCACTTGAAACCCCCAAGAAGGATTTTGTCGGATTCATTTTCAGTCGATGAGCCCGCATTATCTCGAACATTGTTCTCAAGTCACGAAGATGATCATTTTTATCGCGACTTTTGACTGCAATGTCGTCGACATAACATTCTACCGTCTTTCGAAGGTGGTCGAGGAAAATTATACTCATCGCCCGCTGATAAGTTGCTCCCGCGTTCTTTAATCCGAAAGGCATTACGGTATAGCAATATACCCCCAACGGTGTCCGAAATGAAGTATATTTTTCATCCTCTGGGTACATCTTAATTTGATTATACCCTAAAAAGCCATCCATGAAAGACATTCTTTCGAATTCGCAGGTATTGTCAATCATGACATGGTGATGGGCAATGGGAATTTGTCTTTGGGGCACGCTGTATTGAGATCACGGTAGTCAATACAGATTCGTATTTTTTCGTTCTTCTTAAAAACGGGAACAATGTTAGCAACCCAATCTGGATGCTGTTCCTCCCGTATGAAACCACATGCAATAAGTTTATGGACTTGGGCTTCAATAGCTTCCATAATGTTTGGGCGAAATCGTCGTTGTTGTTACTTGACTGGCTTGGTGTCAGGCTTGATATTCAAACGATGCATGCCTACTTATGGATCAAGTCCGAGCATATCTTCGTAGTTCCATACAAAGACATTGATATACTCTTTTATGAGTACTATCAATTCTTCTTTCTCTGTAAGTGATAAGCTTTCACTTATAAAGATGGGTTTAGGGTGATCTTGACTACCCAAGTTAATCTGGATCACCATGTCTTCAGTAGGTGGTTCGCGTTATTCGAATCGCTTTTCCCACTGGAAATTCAGTTGCTGAGCCCATGGTTCAACATCAGTAGCTTCTGCCAACTCCAATTGGCTACTTGAAGTCATATTAATGGTAAGGTTCTCGAACATCGTTCCTACACTGACGTTCGAGTCCCATTCAGAGAAAGAGGTAGAGCGTGACGGGATTGGTTTGTTATCTTTGGATCGAACCGATGTAAAAGTTGGAGATGTAACGTATCCCAACCCCCTGCGTGTTTTATCATAGTAATTTGCCGGTTTCCCTTTTAGCATAAAATTACGCAGAAAACCACGTCATCCTTTTCTGAAATTTAGACCATTCCCACGTTGCAGGTTGTATCCCATTTTCCTCATCATATGTTGTGCTTGTCGTGCATAATGAAAAAATTATGGAATCTCTGAGTCTGAACTCGAATCTGTGACCGTAGACCTTTGCAGTTGGGCTCTACCGAATATTATTGGTGATTGGCCCTTTTTGGACGGAGGACCACTAAAACGGACCCTTCTATACATTCCACAGATGTACTTGATGTGCTTGGTTTATGCAAGGGCATGTGTAGAGAGCTATTCGTGACAGATTCAAATAGTTTGACACTCACAGGATAATCAAAGAAAATATTATCATTAATCACCCATTCATCATCATCCTCAGAATGAGTATTACATTGAAGATTATTGAAACATGCTACAATTGGTTCACTGACCAAAGTAGCTGGTGTGTCTCCTTCAGACTCTGAATCCGTCTCATTGCCACTGTCATCATTGTCAGGCAATAGTTCTTTTGATGTTTCACTGATTTTTTGATATAGGAGAGCATCGGTAAAGTAGTTTTCCACCCCTTTGAACGGTTGTTTCTCAGTGAACACCGTTTGTACCGTTGCATCATCTTCAACATATTTGAAGTATTAGTGCAGAGTAGAGGGAACGATCCGGTTGGCATGGATCCAAGGTCGCCCCAGTAATAAGTTGTACGAAGTGTCAGTGTCAATGATGTAACATGTCACTTCTGATTTCAGGTCCCCGATTCAGCAACGGAGTCGAATCTTTCCAAGTTGGTGACTACTTCTTGCGTTAAAATCGTATATCGTCGTAGTGGTTGCAGACAACCGATACAGTGGTATGCCAAGGATGTAGAGGAGCCTTTTGGGGATGATGCTGAGTGCGGACCCTGGATCAACCTGTACCCTTTCAATGCATGTCGAGCCGATGTACCCGGTATAGTACAAAGGTCGATCGTGTTTATTATCCTTGAGGAGCATGTCCACAGCTATGAAAGTAATAGCAGGTACTTTAGACTGGGCATGATGACATTCAGAACATGAGGGTTGAGTGTCCTCCCTAGGGGTTTCTGGCATATGTGTCGGAAATGATTCTGAATTAGCCAGTGCATCCCTAAGTGCTTCCTTTGTCTCTTTCGAGAGACGACCCAGCTCATGTATGGTGATACGAGCGGGGATATTGGCCAGTTGGGCCAGTATGCCAAAGAGAAAAGGGATGTTAAGTCCCGTGCCTGAAGGTTTCTCTAGGATATGGTCAAACTGGGCTTCTCTCTGATTCTCTTTTCCTGTTGTCGGGATCAGAGCTGATATGGATACTTGTACTGACATCGTTTGCTGTTGCGTCTCGTCAATAATTCTCTCATACTGTTTTGAGTATGATTTTCTGGATCGAGTACCTGTTGATTGAGGTAGATCAGCTTGCACTGTGCAAGCGTGCTTTTCTCCCTCAGAATCGATAAGAGAAGCTGATGTCAAACTGCCGTCATCTGGCAAGATAGAGATAACATTACAAGATTTGCCCTTTGACTTGGATTTCTTCAAAGCCCATTGTTCGTCTTGGGTAAAGTCTAGGTGTATCCACATGATTTTCCTTGTTTCCAATGTCAAGGGAACAATACCCTTAGTCTGCTGATTTTTAGTTGAAGGATCTTTTACTTCTAACTGTGCTTCAGGGATTGGGAAGGACCCATCAGGAACTGTGACTTTTGGAGTTCTGCCGAACTCGAGGGTCACCATGTTTATAGTGACTTTCTTTTGTTCTGATTTTGGAGTTAGAACTCTGAAATCGACTGAATCCTGAATTTTGTCTTTAAGGACAAAGCACTTGTTGGTAGGATGATGAACCATCCTATGAAAGAGACAATAGTTGGGATCGTTCGTGCGTCCCACTTCATTAGGGGGTCGAGCATCTGGCAGTTTCAATTTATTCCCTTTGTGAAGTAGATGGAATATTGTAACACCTGCTCATCTTTGAAGGAATATTGTTTCGGAGGGAACTTAAACGCCTGATTATTGACGCCGCTCTTCTTTATCTTTGGATGGACATTCCCTGACAGTTCGACGGACATAGTCTCTTCGTTTTAACTTAGGAAGACTGTGCCATGTCGTCGCGCCCCTTCTTATTCATTCCCCACTTGCCTTTAGGGGTAGATGGTTCAAACTTTTTAGCCGACTTTTCAGCTATCTCAGCTTGTTCGACTAGCTCCTTCCAGTTATGGGCTTTGATAGCTCCCATATGAATCTCCACTTTATCCAGAAAGTTATGCTTACATGTCTGTAAGAGCATGGGTAATGGCATCCCTGCTGGGCACATCAGAGATAGATTTACCGCTCAATGTAATCACGGACAAATTCTCCTTTCCTCTGTACAGTGGAGAGGAGTTTATCCATGGTAACCTCGGTGTCGTCCTCATAAAAACGAGAAAGAAATCGAGTCTCTAAGTTAATCCAGGAGTTGATAGAGCTTGGCAGAAGGCTTCGGAACCAGTCAAATGCTACCCCCTTCAGGGTGCCAATGAATAGTCTGACCATAATAGCATCGTTACCTACTACATTACCGGTTTGCGATCGAAAGTAGTATATGTGCTGATTTTGTGAGCTCTTGCCATCATATGAGTGCAGCGTTGGTGGCTTAAACTTTGGAGGATATGGGACTGAGTCCCATTCCAAGGGTAAGGACGGGCTACCCCTACTTTCTTCAGTTCATCCCTTTAGGTTAGGGATGCAATCTGAGCTTGGATGCCTTTAAGACTTCAACGTCCATAGAAGAACTTTCCTTTGATTTCTCCATCTTAGGTTGCTCTTCATCATTATGTTCCTCCTCATTATGATTACTCCCGGTATCATTATTATTTTAGTTAGTGAGGAGTTGAGCGAGCATCTGTTGAATGTTATCCAAGGCTTCTTGTTAGGTTTTGGAGGTTTACTCTTGAGCTTCCAACCGTCGAAGGAGGTCATCGTTACCATTATCAGCCATATGCACGGATGCTTTATCCATTTGTATCGAGTTGATTGTCGCCGAAGAGGCATACCCACTATCTTCCTCCTCCCCATTAGACCATTGGAATAATCTTCTCATTGGTTCTGGTGATGTTACTCCAGTTGAGGAGGATGGTTGCTCATAACTGTAGGGTATTGCAACCCTAGATCTGGTGCTTCGGAACACGCCTTCTTCTTCCACCAAGACTTGGCCTAAGCCAGGGCTATAGTCCGGGTCTGAAGAACTGAAGGAAGGGGAGTTAGCACCATGCGACATTCGCCTGCCTCTATGCGATTCACGTCCCCTTCCGGTCATGTTGACGGATGCAGAGGGTAGATCTGGGACGGATGCAGAGTGTAGATCTGGTAGATTTTGTGACATACTCCTTTTGTGATGCTTTATAGGAGATCGCACCGATAGTCGATTAAAAACTGACTGTCGGTTTGGAAGAGTGGTGGAGACTGGTCCTAGTCGATAATGGACTAATGAACCGTCACCAACTGACATGCCACTTGTTCACAATAAGAGGGAGAAGTTTGGAGTAGTTCCATCTTCCGTTTGTTTGTTAAGAACTCTCGTAGGTCAAATTTAATCGAGCTTAAGCGACTCAGTGCAGAGACTAGGGCGGATCGCGCATTGATCCGTTCAGGTGACTTTGACATCACCTTTTTGCTCATAGCTTTATGAGGGACGGACTTAGCATCTGCAGGCTTTAGAAGCGAAGCACGGGATGATGCCTCGTTCTTTTCATCACCACAGAGGCGATTGGCACTAGATAGTGCTTCAGTTCTAACTTCGCGGCTGAGAACTTTGGTAGCACCCTTAGGCACTGAAGCTGCATAAGCACCGCTATCAGCACCCAGAGATGATCCCTTAGCTGAGCGAACTTAATGCTTGAAGCTTTTAAGAGCGAAGCACACTGCGGTGCTTTGTTCGCAGCCTTGTTGCGAAGGTGTTTAGCACTGCTAAGTGCTGCAGGTCCAGCCTTGGTGCTGAGAATTTTGCTCGCATACTAAGATACTGGCGCCGAGCTAGCCATGCCATCTGAAACTTCGCTCGGGAGAACGAGGTTGGCGCAAGGAATTACTGCTCCTAAATTAGGCAAGGGCAGAGTCACCAATCTAGACTCGAGGTTAATAGCCTCGGCGAGGCTGCCAAACTGGACAGGCATTTTGCCTTTATCTTCACGTGATAGGCAAAGTTGCGGTGGAACTTCGCCTGAAGCTTCACTCGGAGCTTTCTGCTTTGGCCTCAACATCTGCTTGGGAAGTGAATTTTTAGGTTCGCAGGGAACCTGATTAGCCTTACTTATGACACCTGTAGCCTCAGTGGAGGCTGAGAGGAGTTGGGAAGAGGTTCTTCCAGCTACGCGCCCGGCTAGGGCTGGCTTCTGCTCTGAAGGCTTGGTTGCGGAGATCTTTCTGTGCTTCCGAGTGTGGAGCACTGGACTACCCTCCGAGAGCAATTCTTTGAATTTTTCTTGGTCGAAATAAATGATCAAATTTTCGAACATAACGGGCTCAAGACTCTGATCGTTGCATTGTGACATTGCCTTCTTGTTGCGCCAGAAGACTGATTTCCCCAGCGGAGTCGCCATCTACTTTTCCATTGAAAATTGCTATTCTGTGGGAAAACTTACAAAATGAGATCGAGCAGCGAAATTATAAGTAATAAAGATTGAAATTACAAGTAGATCTCCTCTGAGATTTCTGAGAAAATATGTTGGTAGGAATTTGATCAGCGCGCAATCACTTTATCCCTTTGACAATGCAATCGATCTGATAATCACACTGCCTCCTGATAGGATTTCTTTCTCGCTTGGTTCTGAAAATCCAAGATTTGGAAGCAGGAGAGTCGAAGAACCCCTTTTGCTAAGAATTCCTTCTAGAAATTTGTAGCCAATCTCCCTTGTGTCCCCCCGTCCGCAATCAGCAAGGGGCCTATTTATAGCCAATGTGGGGTGTAACCGTCCCCTTGAATTCAGCGAGGCTGAATCAGCCGTCAACTTCGCCCGAATCTCGTAAATGACCTTGCCATGAAGCTCTTGAGAGCTTCTAGCGAAGCTAGAGGGCTTGTACGAACGTACTCCTGCTGTTATGGCTGAATTGTCTCCACTTAATGTGGGACGAAGTGGGCGGATGTAACCGCCCACTTAAAGTGGCATTAATCCCACTAAATTAGTGGGGTTCACCCATTAATCCCTCATGGGATTTTGAAACGGTCAATTTGATGACCTGGTAAAGCCCATTGCGGAGCTAGATCATGCGGAGCTGGATCTTGCGAAGTTGAATCCTGCGGAACTAGCTTAGGCGAAGCTAGATTAGGCGAAACTAGCTCATGCGAAGCTAAGACTTAGCTCATAGTTTCAGGCAAAGTTACCATCAGAGCTTTGTGCGAAGCTGAGACTCAGCTCATAGCGGAGTTATGACTCAGCTAGCGTGTAAGGCTCCTGGCATGAAGCTCCCAAATCAGCCCTTGGCGGGGCTAAATGGAAAGCTTCAGGCGAAGCTAATAGTTAGCTTCAAAGCGAGGCTACCAACATAGCTCAGGCGAAGCTGTTAGTTCCATACAGAGCTATATGAAGCTTATTTTGGGATTATACCAAGCTAAGTATAGCGTCTTAGGCCTGCTTGGGTTTCTTTAAAGGCAACTTTGACTTACTATCTGCTTTACTGGATTAGTAATGTCCATGTTGCTGCCTTGTCTCTGGTCATCAGCTTGTCTTTGACTTATCTTTTGTAGATGTCAATAAGTTAGACGTTGTTCAGACCGGCTGAAGATGAATGCGGGAGTCCTGTCTTTTTTGAGTGTCAACAACTCTACCAAAAATTGTCCTTCCCACTTGGGTTAAAATTTTCCTTTCGTCTTGTGCGTCATCACCATTGCCTCCAGACAGCCAAGACGAGGTCGCCTTTCTTGAAAGTCCGCTCCTTAACTTTCTTATTGAAAGCTCTGAAAATTTGAACTTGATTTAGCTAGATTTGCTGTTGAGCTTGCAAGAGCTTGTTGTCCAAAGATTCTCGCTCTTGGAGTCACAGTCGATGCTTTTCCTCATCTATTATCTCCGTTGTCAAAGCAACGTGCAGAGATGGGATCTGAATTTCTAGTGGGGTTATGGCTTCACATCCGTACACTAAAGAGAATGGTTTAGTTTTCGTCGGGTTCTCACTGTTATGCGATAAGCCACAAGCATTCACCTAATTTGTCACCAGTCACGTTGACTTTTTTAGACGAACTTCTTGAGAAGCTTCCCAATAATTTTGTTAAATACTTTTGCAATGTCGTTAGCGGCTGGATAGTATGTCATTGAAGACACACTTTAGATTTTAAACTTGTTACAGAATTTCTGGAACTCTTGGCTGACGAACTGGGGCCCATTATCGTGGATGATTCATCGTGGCACTGGAAAGCGGTAGATTACGTGATGTTTGATAAACTTGACCATGTTAGATGTCTTCACCTCCTTCAGAGGGATAGCCTCTGCTCATTTGGAAAAGTAATCAGTTACAACTAAGATAAACCGATGTCCTTTAGATGAAGGTGGGCTGATAGGACCAACCACGTCCATTCCCCACATCTCATATGGCCAGGAAGAAGTCGTAGGATGAAGATGTCCTGGGGCCTGACGAATGAAGTTGCCATGGATCTGACATGCGTGGCATCGCTTACCATAAGCGATGGCGTCATGGATCATCTTTGGCTAATAATATCTCAGTCTTCAGAGTCGATCTCCAAGCTTTAGACTAGGTTGGTAAGCTCCGCACATACCACCATGAGCCTTTTTGAGTGCTTCATGTGCCTTTTTATGTGATAGGCAGCGGAGAAGGATTCCATCATGCGATCAGCGATACAGTGTTCTTATGATCGCGTTATAGTAGAATCTAGGGGCTTTCTTTCTAATGGCATCCATCTCTTTAGAGTCATCATGCAGTATGTCGTACAATGTGTAATTGATGTATGGGAATTGCCAATCCCTGAGCTCTAGACCTGTTGAAGTCTCTAGAGCTTCTTTGACTTGAAGGTCTCCTGTTGGCTTTTGGTTATCTTCGAGGGCGAATCTTGGACAGTATAAGTCATGGCTGTAAATGAGTACTTTCTTTGTCGCTCGACTGGAATGGACAAGGAAGTGGCGAGAAATGCCTATGCATTTGGATGAGCATTTTGCTGGCAATGTACATGGTCAATGAAAAAGTTTCTGAATTTCTCTGCCATGTAGATGGTTGCATCATGATAGGTGTAGGCTGTCTAAAAATCACTAAAAGACAAGCCATTAAAAAGCAGAGTTTTAAGTTCTAGACGCGAAGGCTCAACACCAAGGTGCGAGGGTCAACACCCGCGTCTCAACATCAAGGCGCGAGGGTCCAACACCCGCGTCTCAGCATCAAGGCGCGTGGGCTCGACACCCGCGTCTCAGCCTCAAGGCGCGTGGGCTCGACACCCGCGTCTCAGCATCAAGGCGCGTGGGCTCGACACCCGCGTCTCAGCATCAAGGCGCGTGGGCTCGACGCCCGCGTCTCAACATCAAGGCGCGTGGGCTCGACACCCGCGTCTCAGCATCAAGGCGCGTAGGCTCGACACCCGCGTCTCAGTATCAAGACGCGAGGGTCCAGACCCGCGCCTCGGTTATAACCGCCCTGGTTATTGGGCCAGTCACCGCCCACATAGCGGGGAAGTGGAAAAGTTGGCCCCTCATCGTGGAGCATTTTTAGGGGGCACGTTCACCCCCTAGGACCTCTATAAATAGCCTCGTTTGCTATGAGGTCGAGGCAATCAGAAGAGAGGGGATAGACACAAGGGCGATCAGAAAGGCATCTGGCATCAGAAGATCACAGAGAGAGACAGACCGAGACAGGAGAGAGCTCAACTCTTCGTCAAGCTCGCTGCGTACGAGTTGTTCTTTGCCTACCTTCTCTTTGAGAGTTTTGGTAGACAGAGCTGTGCTACTCCCTCTACCAGCCAAAGAGAAGATTCCCTGACGATCCCGACGGTCATCCGGTCAACGGAGAACAAGATTCACTCTCCACCGCCACACGAAGAACCCAGCACTAAACAAAGGGAGGATTTAAGACTCAACATCCTCCCTCCCTTGTAACTGGAAGGAAAAAGCAGTTTTGTTGTAATTTTTTCATCTGATTCAAGGAAAATTTTACAGTAAAGACCTCTTTCTCTTTTTTCTGGCGCGTACAAGAGATGGCGACTCCGCTGGGGACTACATTTGTCACTGATGAGCAAATCGTGGCGCAGGATGACGTCCTCCGTAAGGGGAAGATGCTCGAATCGCTCATTGTCGAGTTCGACCAGGCGAAGTACGAAGAGTTTCTCTCTTCCGGCTCCAAGAGCCCAAAGACCCGCGTCTGCTGCCGGGTCTCGACGGGGAATGGCCCCGAGGCCCGATCTGTGGCTCTCTCGGGCGCTGCTGCTGCCAACTGTGCCAAGCAAGGTACACGCGCCAACGCCTCTCAGAAGGCCCGCGTGGTCCCAGGCACAGCTGCCTTTGCGACCAACCGCGTCGCACAGAACACCCGCGTCAGCGTCTCTCAGGAGACCCGCGTGGTTAAAATCTCTGATGTTCAACATCAGGATGTTGTTGGTCTCTCTCCACCTCCGCAACGCAACCGGAACGCTGAGCGTCGACAGAGGAGACGTGCGCGTCAGCTGCAAGTTGGAACCTCTGGTTGTCTGACTGAGGCTGGACGCAACATACAAACTGGCGCCTTGCTCGCACCCCGCGAAGTCCGCGTTTGGCGGCCCAAACGCGAGATTCCTTCAGTTAGGTCCTCTGAGGACCAACTCACCAAACGCCAAGGTGAAGCCTCTGCGCCTTGTCAAGCACAAGAGGCACGCGCCTATAGACATGGGGCCCAGCAGCCCACTCTCTCTCAAGTGTCTCTGCCCCGACATACCAAGCAGCAACGCGACAGGTGCGTCTTGTCTCAACAGAGACGCCAGAACTGCGTCCCTGAAGCCTGCGTCCAGGCTGTACAGCACATGGATGCCTCCCGTCTTTGACGTTGCGAGGCTAATCTTTTCAATCCCCCTCCCATGGACTTGAGGGATTATTTGACGAAGAAAAGAAGTGCAATTCAGGCTACTTCGTCGTGTTGCTGCCAACGGCTCATCCATATGCTCTCTGAGTGCCGTTGCGGATCAGGCGTACATCAGCAGTCTTTAGTCAGACAGCTGACCCTGATTCTCCCGTCAGCTAAAAGAAGACACTCTCACAGAAGGAGAACCTTCTCTGACATTGAGTACCCGGAGCTCACTGCGAATATGACAAGCAGGAGCAAGGGAAAACAACCTGCAGTCAGCTCAGATGAGTCTGACTCTGAACCGGAAGGAGTGTATCGACACACTCGCACCCGGACTGGGGCCATTCCCCCAATTGACTATAATGCCTTAGCCCATGGCATTAAAGTGAATGATTCTCACTCCGCCGTAGCGGAATCGAGGGCTTCGAACTCTTCCGTCGAGAAGGAGACCTCTGCCTACATGACAGGCACTCCTGAGGAGACGGCCAAATGTTTAGAACAGATCCAGAAGGCACAAATGGATATGATTCTTTCTCAGCAGGAATCTATCAACTCCCTCAAGCAGGCAATTGCACTGACGATGTATATGCTCGATGTTGATGATACCACCGACGATGTAGGCGGTTGGTATATTAATGAAGATTTAGATTTTGCGTATTTTTCTGTGTTTGCTTCTGATTCAGTACCATCAGACACTAGCACCGAAGTAGACGATGACCCCTGGTCGGCAATAGATGCTTTGACATCGTTGCATGTACCAGTGAAGTCATCCTTCGAGACGTACCAAGATAATGGTAATGCGCAAGAATCTATATTTATGGTTCCAGCAAGACGGAAAGGTCAAAAACCAATTCTTTTTGGGCGAATCTCGTCTGAACCAACGCCCCGCGAAGAATCGGAAGGCGAGGAGGAATTCCCTCAGTTCGGTCATTATGAACCAAAAGCACTCAAAATGATGAGATGCATGGGGTACGACCTGACCAACAGACCCGGGTTGAACTTCGGCAAAGGAAGGAGGACGCTGCTTCGATCCTTTGTGCCGAAAGGGAAGGCCCCCCGATTATTATCATCGGACGCGCCGGGGGTTGGGCTATGTATCAACTCCGGTCCCATCAGCCTCCGATTCTCAAGAATTATCGAGCAACGATTACTCTTCAGACACATCATCTTGGGAGTCAGATGTCAGTGTCGGTAACATCTTCAAGGAACTTTCAGTGAACATGGTTTCGACAAGCCACCTGGAAGATGGAAATGAAGAAATGATCCAATCTGATACAGATCCTTGGATCAAACATTTAAATGCTCTTTGGGATACTCGCTTTGAACAGCGCGAGCCACCCACAGAAGACAAGGTTGTTCAGATCAACCTAGGAGATGAGGCTAACCCTAAGCCCATCTTCATAAGTGACGGCCTGTCACCTTCGGAGAAAAAGGATCTAATATCTCTTGTACAAGAGTATATAGACGTCTTCGCCTGGAATTATGAGGACATGCCAGGACTCGATCCTCAAGTGGCTATGCAGCGCCTCAACATCAATCCAGACGCAAAACCAGTCAAACAATAGCAGCGACGGTTTCGTCCAGAAATAATGGAGGCAATTCAATTAGAAGTCAGAAAACTTATTGATTCTGGCTTCATCAGGGAAGAACAACATCCCGACTGGGTAGCCAACATCGTCCCCGTCGCCAAGAAGAACGGGAAGATCCGGATCTGCATCGACTTCCGCGATCTAAACGAGGCCTGCCCCAAGGACGAATTCCCATTGCCAATCACAGATGTCATGATTGACAATACTTGTGTATTCGAACGAATGTCCTTCATGGACGGATTCTCAGGATACAATTAAATCAAAATGTATCCTGATGACAAAAAGCATACCTCCTTCAGGACACCTCTAGGGGTATATTGCTACACCGTCATGCCCTTCGGACTGAAAAATGCAGGGGCAACATACCAAAGGGCCATGAACGCCATTTTCCATCAGCAAATACGCAAAATGGTGGAATGTTATGTTGATGACATCGCGGTAAAGAGCCGCACTAAAGGTGATCACATAGCGGACCTGAAGGTGGTCTTCGACATCATGCGGGCTCATCAATTGAAGATGAATCCCACAAAGTCCTTCCTGGGGGTGGCCAGTGGCAAATTCTTAGGATTTGTTGTAACATCCACCGGAATTCACTTGGACCCGGAAAAGGTTCGCGCTATCCAGGACATGCAACCCCCGAGAAATCTCAAAGAACTCAGGAGATTGCAGGGACGATTGGCGTACATCCGCAGGTTTATCTCAACCTCTCTGAAAGATGTCAACCCTTCGCTAAGTTAATGAAGAAGGGTGTCTCATTCATTTGGGATGACGCTTGCCAACAAGCGTTCGAGGAAATCAAGCAATACCTCACCCAACCACCAGTCCTTACAGCTCCGGTATCCGAAAAGCCTTTCCTGGTGTATGTCCGGGCAATGGATCATTCTTTGGGAGCTCTACTAGCTCAGAATGATGATCAAGGACGAGAGCAAGCAATCTACTATTTGAGTAGAACAATGATCGGAGCCGAACATCGGTACAACCCGATCGAGAAGGAATGTTTGGCATTAGTGTTCGCCATTCAGAAAATGCGACACTATCTGGTAGGCCAAACTATAAACGTCATATCAAAAGTTAACCCCCTGAGGTTACTTATGACTAAGCCTTCATCATTAAACGGCCGCTGGCAAAATGGGACATATTGCTCTCCCAATATGAGATGCACTTTTTACCACAAAAGGCCATTAAGGGACAAGCAGTGGCGGATTTCCTAGCTGAGCACCCAGATCCGAGGGCAGCCAAAGTCTACGAGGATCTACCAGATGAAGTTGCTGAAGTCTGCCTGACTCAGACATCGTTCGAAAGTCAAGTATGGCAACTTTTCTTCGACGGTGCATCAAGAACAAGCCCAAAGGGACACGTAGTAGCGGGGGTAGGAGTAGTACTCGTATCCCCACAAAATTATGTAATTCCCCGAGCTGTCTCATTAACTGAGCCTTGTTCCAACAATGTGGCGGAGTACAACGCTCTTTTGATTGGGATGCAATTCGCCGATGAGATTGGCGTTAAAAATCTCGAGGCATACGGCGACTCTAAACTCATCGTCAGCCAAGTTCGCGGGGAGTACGAAGTCAGACATGAGGACCTAGTACCCTACCACAACGCAACTATCCGCATGGCCGAGGGGTTTACAAGCTTCTACATCGACCATGTACCGCGCAGGCAAAATGCGCACGCGGATGCACTCGCATCCCTCGCGGCCTCCTTAGCTCTTCTAGCTGGAGCAATGGAGAAGATATTCGTCTACAGCCACGACCTGTATTGCCTGAGAAATTCTCTCAAGGGCTATCAGGAGTCATAGGGAGATTGTCAGGCAAAGAAGCACTGGAATTGTCAACCGGTCCAGAGCTTAAAGACTGGCGATTCCCCTACATTGATTTCGTCTTATACGACATTCTGCCTGAAGACACCAAAGAGGCGGCTGCCATTCGAAGGAAAGCCCCCAAATTCTATTATAATGCGATTACGCGAACATTGTATCGTCGATCGCATGACGGGATCTTGCTCCGGTGCCTCTCACCAAAAGAAGCCCAAGAGGTATTGAGAGAAGCCCACGACGGTATGTGTGGAGCCCATCAACCTGGCCCAAAACTGGCACATCGACTCCAAAGATTAGGTTACTATTGGCCCAAGATGGTTGCCGACGCCGTCACCTATGCTAAAAGATGCCACGCTTGTCAAGTGCATGGGGATTTCATCCATCAAGTACCAGGGTATCTCCACTCTACAACCTCTACCTGGCCATTTGAAATGTGGGGGATGGATGTGGTTGGCCCTATCAGCCCACCATCATCAAAAGGACATCGGTTCATTTTGGCAATAACCGATTATTTCTCTAAGTGGGCTGAGGCCATTCCTTTGAAGGAGGTCAAATCGTCGAACGTGATCAAGTTCATAAAACATCACGTTATTTACCGTTTCGGTGTACCTCGGCGAATTGTCCATGACAATGGACCTCAGTTCATCAGCCAGGCTTTCCAGAGATTCTGCGCTAAGTTCAGAATCCAGAGTGTGTCCTCAATGGCATACTATCCTGCCGCTAACGGCCTCGCAGAAGCTTTCAACAAGACTATTGGCAAGCTTCTCAAGAAGTTCGTCTCGAAAAGTCAACGAGACTGGGACGACAAGTTGGGTGAATGCTTATAGGCTTACCGAACAACTGTGCGAACCCCGACTAAAGCTACGCCATTTTCTTTGGTATACGGGTGTGAAGCCGTACTCCCACTGGAAATCCAAATTCCATCTCCACGCGTCGCCTTGACAGCGGAGATGACAACAGAGGAGAAGCATCGACAGCGACTCTAGGAACTGGAGGCCTTAGATGATAAACGTCTGCAGGCCCAACAACAAATCGAGCTCTACCAAGCTCGTATTACCAGAGCCTTCAACAAGAAAGTTAAAATGCGAACTTTCAAGAAAGGCGATCTTGTCTTAGCCGTCAGAAGACCCATGGTAATGACGCACAAGACAAAAGGAAAATTCCAACCCAAATGGGAAGGACCATTTGTAGTAGAGTCAGTCTACTCAAATGGGTCATATCGCTTCATAACCTCAAATGGCGATACACTCATGATGCCAATTAATGGCAGGTTCCTGAAGAAATACTATCCTTAGATGGTATTCTTTCGCTGATCAAGTTAAAAGTATATCTCTGATCAAAGTAAGAAGAATTTCTTCATTATAACATCCGACGCCCCCGACGGCTAAGGATAGAGGAAAATGTTAGCTTCTAAGCCCAACATAAGTCTTCGACAACTCATCATGCTGAGGGGAATAGCATGGCTAGCCCAACTCAAACGGTAGTTGGTAAAGGCACCTCAAATCCGTTGTTAGCTGAGGGTTTGCTAAAAATCCTAAGTGGACTTGGCTCCACTCTTTCCTCCAAAATCCCTTACCAATTCTCATCCACAGAATGGTAGGTCTACAAAATACAACCATTACGAAGTTAACACTATACCTCTAGTAATGGAAACTTTTCAATATTCCTTGTCGAGTACAAATTTTGTTTGTCAACTCTACACGGAGTATCAAACTTTCAAATTTGCCAAGTTAACACTATACCTCTGGCACTTCAAATTTTCACTTATCAATTCTCACCAATAGAATGACAGGTCCTCAAATTGCTCTTATCATGAGTCAATCTTTGTCAAGTTAATACTACACCTCTGACAAATTACTGTTAAAGTTTAACACCACACCTTTAAACAGTAATCAGGTTTCTGTCAGGTTTAATATTACACCTCTGACAGTCACTTTTCTTCAGACTTCCATATCGAAGCTGAAATGGATGATGCTAAGTTAATATTACACCTCTAGCATCAAGTCATTGCTAAGTTAAACAATACACCTATGGCCATGACTTTCCCTCGGACTTCCGTATACAAGCCGAGATGACCAATGCCAAGTTCAACATTACACCTCTAGCATTACCCTCACTGTCAAGTTAAACATTACACCTATGACAGTGACACTTCTGAGTTAAGTTAATATCACACCTCTGACTCACATCCTTGTCAAGTTAACATTACACTTCTGACAAGACCACTTTCAACCCGTTAAGTTAATGTCACACCTCTAACGGTAACAAACTTTCCTAGATTCCCCACGAGTCTAGTCTCACTTGTTATTCTCTTCAACAGAATAACAAGTCTACCTAAAAACATTGTTAGGTTAATACTACACCATCAACAGTGTTTCCATTAAATCTCCAACTGGGAGCTCAGACTTGCGCGACCCGGGGAACAGGCCGAGAACCGCCCTATCATGTCCATCATGGCGGTATACCTTCTGGGAGCCCAAGTCACCGAGGGTAATCTCAGGGACGTATCGGGAAACGTCCCATTTCATCTTCCGAGGGACAGACATGTGCTGGAGATAAGACAGCGAGAATATCCTCTCCATGTCTGGAAGAAAGAATCTTCTATCCCCTATCTGACGGAGCCATCTATAATTTCCGTCATACATGGAATAGCCGCCATCGCCGATACGATCTCCGAAGAAGAAGGCAGGCTTCTCCAGCTTGACGCGATCATCCGTTGTGAATGCTGCATCGGTCATAAGCACCCTAAGGGTTGTCATATCAACATTGGAGAGCCTTTTCTGGCGCTCCTGTGACTTGTCAGTAGTCACAGGTACTGTCCTTCATAGCACAAAGGCCAGATCACGGTCAGCACCACCTACATGTCTAAAGTGGCGCTTCTTGGCGAGTGGGGCAGAAGGGTGTGGTACTGCAAAAGAAAAGGACACTTAATCAGATACCTTATCAAAAATGCTAAGTGTCTATAGTCCAGACGCAGAAGAGATACTGGACGCAGGAATTATCAAATCCGCGTCCAGACCTGCGAATCTGCGTCCAAACACAGAAGAAATACTGGACGCAGGAATTATCAAATCCGCGTCCAGACCTGCAAATACGCATCCAGGCGTAAGACCCACGGGATCAAATCCGCGTTTTGCAAACAAAGACTTATGAAAAATCTCTAAGTATTTGGGCTCAGGTGCAAGATTCATCAAAAACCTGCACCTGATAAAAAATCTTCAAGTCCGCGTCCGAACCCTTCACAATTAGAAATATTCTAAAGTGAAGAATCCAAAATGCAGGACTTGCTGGCACCGGGTCATCAAACCCGCGCCTTGGTTATCAACTCAAAGACCGCGTCTGAGACCGCGTCTGAGAATCAAAACGGTTTGTTGTCTGTGTTGACGGTTCTGTGTTAATGGTTCTCCTCCAAAGATATCTTTTTGGGGTTCCATGAGCTTCCAGTAATGGTGAAGTGCAAGCCTAAACAGCGTTATACCTGGGAAAAGGACTTCCCGCGCGGAGGAACCGCCCCTCTGGGCCTCGGCGACGGTCGCTCTTGAAGAGGATGCGGTTGGCTTGGTCTTAGGGGCCATTGGTGATTAAGAATCCAGTAATGGAGATGAACAGAGAAAGAAGAACTCTTTTTCTCTAAACAAATATGCTCGGAGAAGAAGAGGTATCTTTCTGACTGTTGCCATTTATAGGCACAAGGATTCGCGAAGATACGCGGCGCGTGGCTCGATTAGTTCTGCAGCGAGTCATCGCTTGACGCGTGGAAGAAATCATTTTGATGATTCGCAAAGATCATACGCCATGACTCTGTAGCGAGTCATCGCTTGACACGTGGAACAGATCATTTAATGAACGGGAAATCCGCGCGCCAAAAGGTGAAATCCCGTCGGTTCCCCAGGCCAACTGGCAGTGCAATCATGACATGGCACAGATTCGCACCCGACGGCCGCGCCTCTTCATGGACATGCCCCATCATCACCGCCATAAATGCATTCAAAAAGTCGCGTCTCTCTAAGAAGTTCGCGTCTTTCCAGCCCGGCTGAACATCGCGTCTGCTTTATGGAAGATCAGTCGCGTTTTTCATTTCCAAAAGACGCACCCCATGAAAGTCGCGTCTGTAAAGCAGTACTATCTCTGCTCTTCAAAAAGAACTGGCGTTCAGTCCTTGCTTCTGCAGATCAGTTCAACAGTACACTGGCACAAGCAGACGATCGTCCAATCCTGGCTTAAAGCGCGTCCATGACAGACTAAAAGCAATCGGGGAGGTTTAGACTGTGTATCTAGACACTCAACATGATCAACTTGGTGGCTTCAAAGAGTTCAACAGTACACTCATGAAGACCAATTCCAGATACGATCAAACCTGGAGCATTAACAGTCCAGTCATAGAGGTGAATTCAGCTAGAGTCCAAAGTATTTTGAAATCCGTCCCATTTAACTGCGGAATATCGAAAACTTTGGAGGGGGTTCTGTAGGCTGTCTAAAAATCACTAAAAGACAAGCCATTAAAAAGCAGAGTTTTAAGTTCTAGACGCGAAGGCTCAGCACCAAGGCGCGAGGGTCCAACACCCGCGTCTCAACATCAAGGCGCGTGGGTCCGACACCCGCGCTCAGCATCAAGGCGCGTGGGCTCGACACCTGAGTCTCAGCATCAAGGCGCGTGGGCTCGACACCCGCGTCTCAGTCTCAAGGCGCGTGGGCTCGACACCCGCGTCTCAGCCTCAAGGCGCGTGGGCTCGACACCCGCGTCTCAGCATCAAATGCGCGTGGGCTCGAACCCGCGTCTCAGCATCAAGGCGCGTGGGCTCGACACCCGCGTCTCAGCATCAAGGCGCGTGGGCTCGACACCCGCGTCTCAGCCTCAAGGCGCGTGGGCTCGACACCCGCGTCTCAACATCAAGGCGCGTGGGCTCGACACCCGCGTCTCAGCATCAAGGCGCGTAGGCTCGACACCCGCGTCTCAGTATCAAGACGCGAGGGTCCAGACCCGCGCCTCGGTTATAACCGCCCTGGTTATTGGGCCAGTCACCGCCCACATAGCAGGGAAGTGGGGAAGTTGGCCCCTCATCGTGGAGCATTTTTAGGGGGCACGTTCACCCCCTAGGACCTCTATAAATAGCCTCGTTTGCTATGAGGTCGAGGCAATCAGAAGAGAGGGGATAGACACAAGGGCGATCAGAAAGGCATCTGGCATCAGAAGATCACAGAGAGAGACAGACCGAGACAGGAGAGAGCTCAACTCTTCGTCAAGCTCGCTGCGTACGAGTTGTTCTTTGCCTACCTTCTCTTTGAGAGTTTTGGTAGACAGAGCTGTGCTACTCCCTCTACCAGCCAAAGAGAAGATTCCCTAACGATCCCGACGGTTATCCGGTCAATGGAGAACAAGATTCACTCTCCACTGCCACACGAAGAACCCAGCACTAAACAAAGGGAGGATTCAAGACTCAACATCCTCCCTCCCTTGTAACTGGAAGGAAAAAGCAGTTTTGTTGTAATTTTTTCATCTGATTCAAGGAAAATTTTACAGTAAAGACCTCTTTCTCTTTTTTCCGGCGCGTACAATAGGACACTAAGTCTTCATGTCGGACTTCATACTCCCCGCGAACCTGATTGACGATGAGCTTTAAATCACCGCACGCTCTGAGATTTTTAATGCTAATCTCATTGGCGATTTGCATCCCGATCAGGAGAGCATTGTATTCCGCTATATTGTTGGAACACGGCTCAGTTAAAGAGAATGCATGAGGAATTACGTAGTTCTGTGGGGAGACAAGTACCACCCCCACTCCTGCTACAATATTTCCTCGACGACCCATTCTTGAAGCGCCGTCGAAGAAGAGTTGCCATACCTATTCTTTAAAAGACGTCTGGGTCATGCAGACTTCAGCGATCTCATCTGAGAGATCTTCATAAAGTTTGGTCGTTCTTATATCTGGATGTTTAGCCAAGAAGTCTGCCACCGCCTGTCCCTTCATAACTTTTTGTGGCCGGAATTGCATCTCATATTGAGAGAGCAATATGGCCCATTTTGCCAATCGACTATTCAGGTATGATGGCTTCATCATAAGCAATCTAAAGGATTGACTTTTGATATGACATGTATGGTTTGCCCTACAAGGTAGTGTCGCATCTTCTGGATAGCGAACACCAATGCGAGGCATTCTTTTTCGATCGGGTTGTATCGATGTTCAGGTCTGAAGGTAGTAAATTGCTTTCTCATGCCCCTGATCATTATTCTGGGATAGTAAAACTCCTAGAGAATAATCCATAGCTTGAATGTATATCAAAAAAGGTTTTCTTGACACCGGATCTGTAAGGACAGGTGGATGCGTGAGGTATTGCTTGATTTTCTCAAACGCTTGTTAACAAGCGTCATCCCAGACGAATGAGACACCCTTTTTCATGAATCTGGTGAGATTGGCATCGCCCTGAGAGATTTATGATAAACCTCTAGATGTAGGTTAGTCGCCCTTACAATCCTCTATGCTCTCTAAGGTTCCTTAGAGGTTGCATCACCTAGATGGCGCGGACTTTCTCTGAGTCAAGGCGGATTCCTTTGATGTCGCGACAAACCCAAGGAATTTACCGTTGGCTACCCCCAGGAAGGATTTGGTGGGATTCATCTTCAGTTGATGCGCCCGCATGATATCGATTACTGTCTTCAGATCTGCTATGTGATCACCTTTGGTATGACTTTTCACTGCAATATCGTCTACATAGCATTCCATTATTTTGCGTATATGCTCGCAGAAGATTGTATTCATAGCTTTTTGATATGTCGCCCTCGCATCTTCAATTTGAAAGGCATCACAGTATAGCAATGCACCCTTAGTGGTGTCCTAAAGGATGTATGCTTCTTATTGTCAGGGTACATCTTAATTTGATTGTATCCAGAGAATCCATCCATAAATAACATTCATTCAAACCCACACGTGTTGTCCATAATGACATCCGTGATTGGAAGAGGGAACCTATCCTTAAGACAAGCTTCATTTAGATCACGAAAATCAATGCATACCCGGATCTTTCCCATTCTTCTTGGTGACAGGTACAATATTAGCTACCCAGTCAGGGTGTTCTTCTTCCCTGATGAAATCAGAGTCTATATGCTTTGTGACTTTCGATTGAATCGCTTCCATTATCTCTGGGCGAAACTGTCGTTACTGCAGCTTGACGGCCTTCGCATCTGGATTAATGTTGAGGTGATGCATAGCCACTTGAAGATTAAGCCTAGGCATGTTCTTGTAATTTCAAGCAAAAACATCTATATACTCTCGTATGAGACATATTAGACCTTCTTTCTCGGGAGGTGATAAGCTTTCGCTTATGAAGATGGGCTTAGGATTAGCCTCATCTCTCAGATTAATCTGAGTTACCTTATCCTCTGTGGGTGGTTCACGTTGTTCAAAGCGAATATCTCAGAAAATATTCAGGTGTTTGATTCAGGGATCTGTATCTGACTGGATCATTTCTTCATCTCCTTCTTTCGGGTGACTTGTTGAAACCATGTTTATTGAAAGATCTTTGAAGATATTGCCAATACTGACATCTGACTTCCACGATGGCGTGTCTGACGAGTGGTTATGATATAGTGACTCTTCAGACTCAGAGGCTGACAGGATTGGAGTTGACACATAGCACAACCCCTTCCGAGTTTGGTGATAATAGTCAGGGGCTTCCCTTTTGGAACGAAAGATCGAAGCAGTGTTTGCCTTCCTTTGCCAAAGTTCAAGCCAAGACCACTTGTTAGGTCATACTCCATGTTCTCCATCATTTTGAGTACATTTGGCTCGTAATAAGAGAACTGAGGGAACTCGGTCTCGCTTTTCGAGTCTTTATGAACTATTAGTTTGGACTTGACTCTTCTAAAAAAGATCAATTTTTGACCTTTGTGTCTTGCTCGGACTCGAAGAAGGTTCCTTGCACATTACTGATGCCTTGATATACCGTGAGAGATAATCTCACTGGTGCATGCAATGATGTCAGGGCATCTATTGAGGGGTTATTATCTACATCTGTACTAATATCTGATGATACGGAATCAGAAGCAAACACAGAAAAATAAATCAAACCTAATTCTTCATTAATATACCACTTGCCTACATCCTTGGCGGTGTTATTGACATCAAACTTATTACCGCTCGTTACAAGAGGATTCAGCTCCCAAAGACATTCTTCTTCTGCCTCTAGCTCGATATCAGCTTCATTATCAGAGTCTGATTCCTCTGGCTCGGGATTCTCATCTGCTTTCAGAGAATTCTGGTACAAGAGGGAGTCTATGAAGCAATTCTCTACCCCCTTGAATGGATGTCTTTCAGCGATCAACGTTCAGACTCTTCCATTTTTGTCAACATACTTCATGACTTGAGGGAGAGTAGAGGGGATGATGGAATTGTTATGAATCCATGGTCATCCTAACAATAAGTTATACGAGGTATCGGAGTTAATAACATAGCATGTCACCTCGAATCTCAGGTCCTGATCTGGCATTCGAGTTTGATCTTTCTCATTGGGTGTGTACCATTAGAGTTGAAGCCATAATGGTAGTTTGAGTGGCGCTCAATCGATGAGTGAGAATTCCCAAGTGCTGCATGACCCGGCGGGGCATGATACTCAATGCGGATCCTGAACCACATGAATGTGGCTCACCTCAGATGATCCAATATACCCTTGAAGTACAGGGGCCTGTCATGTTTTCCCTTGACCTGCATGTCGTCTAGAGTGAAGGTTATGCATGGGATATATTGAGAGACGTGGAGGCAATTTTCTTCATCTTCTTTCTCTGGTTTAGATGGAATCCGGGCCATGAAGGCCTCAGCATCGGCTAAAGCTTCTCCCAGAGCTCCCTTTGTTGACTTGGACAGTCTTAGGAGCTCATAGAGGATGATCCTGGACGGGATGTTGGCCAGCTAGCCAAAATATTAAAGATAAGGTGTTGAAGATCCCTCTGTTTTGTCTTTTGGGAGAGTTTTGGCATACCGAAGCTCCTTTTGCTTCTCCACAGGTTACTTCATAGATTGCTTGGTTGGCTCTTGGGTGAGTTTAGGCAGATTTGCCACTTCATCGTACTTCTCAAGTACGACTGACCCGAACGAGTCCCTACTACAAGCGGTGCATTCGGCTCTGCCACAATGACTATTTTCTCCTCCTAAGAATCAGTTAGTGAGGGGACATCAATTTCTGCTTCCCTGGAGGAAGCACACTCCACATTGCAAGGCGAGACTTTAGCTTTGCCTTTGGACTTCCTGTGGTAATAGTAGTTCGCTTCTAGCCTTCCATGACATCGGGATGAACCCACATGGTCTCTCCTTGAGGAGTAAGAACATGTACGAGACCTTTCTCCTGCTGGTGGTGTCGGCCTATATTAATTATCCTTAGTTCTCCTTTCGGGATGAGAACTACTCTGGCTGCTATTGGAGGTTATACCCCAAACTAAAGACATGACGTCATGTTAGCTGTCACCTTTTTCTACTCTGGGCGGAACTTGAGCACCTTTGCATCAATAGAAGCTTGGAGGATGTCTTTGAAGATGTAGCAACTCTTGGTAGGCTCTTGGGTGAGTTTAGGCAGATTTGCCACTTCATCGTACTTCTCAAGTACGACTGACCCGAACGAGTCCCTGCTACAAGCGGTGCATTCGGCTCTGCCACAATGACTATTTTCTCCTCCTAAGAATCAGTTAGTGAGGGGACATCAATTTCTGCTTCCCTAGAGGAAGCACACTCAACATTGCAAGGCGAGACTTTAGCTTTGCCTTTGGACTTCCTGTTGGTATAGTAGTCCGCTGCTAGCCTTCCATGACATCGGGATGAACCCACATGGTCTCTCCTTGAGGAGTACGAACATGTACGAGACCTTTCTCCTGCTGGTGGTGTCGGCCTGTATTAATTATTCTTAGTTCTCCTTTCGGGATGAGAACTACTCTGGCTGGCGTTGGAGGTTATACCCCAAACTAAAGACATGACGTCATGTTAGCTTCACCTTTTTCTACTCTGGGCGGAACTTGAGCACCTTTGCATCAATCAAAGCTTGGAGGATGTCTTTGAAGATGTAGCAACTCTTGGTAGGGTGTCCCAGCATCCTCAGGACGTCTAGCTTCAGGAAGCTTCAGTCTGTTGCTCTTGTTAAGTAACTTGAACAATGAATCAATATGCTTGTCTTTGAAGGAGTACTGCTTGTTGGCGCGTGGCTAGTTTGAAGAACTACCACCTTTAGCCGGTTGGGGCTTAGATGGAGACTTCGTCTCTGTTGCCAGTATCTCCTTCCTTTTAGCTTGAAAAGATGCTTTTGGCGAGCGCCTTGTCAACTTCTTGGGTCTGGGCTTGCTTTCTTTTGCCTTAATCCTGGCGACGATCTCCTCTGCTTGCTCGCCTTGTTGGACCAACTGCTTCTAGGTACGGCTTTCAGCTACTCCTATCTGAGCTAGGAGTGAGGTTAGTAAATTATGGCAGCATGTTTCGACTAAGGTGGCCTAGGTCATACCACTAGGACATCGGAGTGCCATGAAATCTCTCCACAAACACTTTAACTGGCTCTCCTTTCTGTTGCCTCATCATCAGGAGAGTGGGCATGGTAATCTCAGAATCATCTTCAAAGAAATGGGTAGGGAAAAGCTTCTCCAGATCACCCCAGTTCTTGATAGAGCTTTCTGGGAGCTTCATGAACCATTCAAAAGCAATCCCTTTTAGGGTATTGATGAACAAACGTGCCAGGATGGCATCATTTGATACTACATTTTCAGTCTGAGACTTGAAGTAGTATATGTGCTAGTTTGGTGACCCGTTGCCGTCGAAGGCCTATAGGGTTAGAGCTTTGAACTTTAGAGGGTATGAGATAAGATTCCACTCAGCAGGGTATGGCCGGACCACTCCTGCTTCTTGGAGGCCCTTCTGGTTGGCGAGGGCCTCAAGGCGTTGCTCTAATTTGATCATCCTTTTGAAATGAGTGCTCCTGTTCTCTGAATTAACCTCCTCTTTAGATGGAGGCTTGGATGGCTCAGAGTTGGAATGCTCTTCATCTTCGGTATGTGCAGAAGATGAGCTCTCCCCTTCCTTCCATTTGCCCTTAGACTTCTTGGAAGGAATCTTGGTCTTCGGCTTCTTCTTTTTGTTCTCAAGCAATTACGAAAGCATCTACTTAAGGGTGTCGATAGATTCTTGTTGAGCACGAATCATTTTGAGTTTCTCCCTCTGGACCTGGGGTTGCTATTCAAAGTGCCTGGCCATTTCTTCAGGAGTCCCTGCCATGTACGCGAAAGCTTCTTTCTCTATGGAATAGTTCGAGGCCTGTGATTTCACGATGGCAGTGTGTGCCTTGCTTACTTTAATGTCCTGGGCTAGGGCACCTAGTCCACTAGGTCTATTATACCAGTTCGAGTGCGGGTATACTGGTACACTCTTTCCAGCTCAGTGTTAAACTCGTCAGAGCTGACTATTGGCTGCTTTTCCTTAGTCCTGTTTGGCGTAGTGCTTGGATCCACCATGTTTGCAGTGACTTCAGGGTATTCCTCATCAGAGAAGGTTCTCCTCGTGCGGAAACGATGCCTCTTGGCCGAGTGGGAGGATGGCGATGATGATAACTAGTTGAACAGCGACTATTTGCTTACATGTAAGCTGCAGTGGCATTCAGAGAGCACCACTGTGATGAGTCGTTCATAGCAGCATTGTGGAGTTATTTGATGGACACTCCTCTTCTTTATCAAGTAGGCTCTTAGATCTGTCGGAAGAGGATCGAAGAGACCAGCCTCGAGTCTCTGAGGATGAGGACTTCCCAGTTCAGTCTTGACCTCAGCAGCCGGGGAGTAAACGTGAGTCTTGCGCCATAACTTTAAGATACATGTCTCAGAGACGCGGGGCTCACTTTTGAATAGGAGACGCGAGGCTCGTTCTCTGTAGAAGAGATGCGGACCTCACGCTTTAAGACGCGGGTCTCGCGTCTTTTAGGAGAGACGTGGACCTCACGTCTTGGCACAAAAATGCGGGTCTCGTGTCCTTAAGAAGAGACGTGGACCTCACGCTTGTGAGGTGAAGCTTCAAAAACACGGACTTCATGAGCTCTGCATTTTGGTGTGGAGACGCGAGTCTCATGTCTTTGAGAAAAGACGTGGACCTCGCGTTGCTGAACATCGCGTCACTGAGGTAAAACATGGGAACACAAACTTTATGAACTCCACATTTTGATATAGAGACGCGGGGTTCACAAGTCTGGTGCTGCTCAGAAGAAACGCGGTCTTGAGCCCCGCGTTCTATGCCTGCTAAATAGATGGCTTTTTAAGCTTCTTGCATCTGTTATTGACGTGCGCGACACTTTTGTCGACGTTCAGCATTCTGATTACGGTTCACGGGTTGTTGGGGACCCCCCGTAACCTAGAACTGAGGAATCTTAAGAGGAGAGACATGGACAGATTGGCATTCATTGTTGTTGGTCTCGGAGTCATGGGAGACGTTGACGAGGGCCACGCGGACGACGTGGTCAAAAATGGCACTATTTGCACAAGCCATTCTTGGGGAAGTCTCTGAAGAGACTTGAGAGCGGATCTCTGAGGAGACCCTGCGGTATTGTCGCGCCACTCTGGGGCTCTTGGAGCCAGAAGAGAGAAACTCCTCATACTTTGCCTGATTGAATTCACGACAAGTGGCTCGACCGTCTTTCCCATGAAGTTTACGTCACCTTGCGCTACAACATGCTCGTCAGTGGAGAAAGTAGTCCACAGCGTAGTCACCATCTCTTGTTCGAGTCAGAAAATTGAAAATATTGCAAAATTTTCTTGAATCAATGAACAGTTTCAATAACTCAAAATTCAATTACAAGAGAGAGGAGATATCAAACTCAATTCTCGTCTTTGTCTAATGCTAGGTTATTTGCGTAGCAGTGGAAAGTGAATCTTATTTTTCATTGACTGGGGGAACTCAAGCTTTTACAGAACTTTTCCCCTTGGATCACTGATGGAGTAGCGTAGCTCCTATCAAATGAAATATCAAAGAGATTTGGGCAAAACTTGAACTCAGTAAGTTTGTGTATTGAACTCTTTTTTTGTGCCAATCTTCCTCAGCTAAAAAATTCAACCCCTTTTCAATAGCAGTTTTAGCTATTTATAGGGGTTTTAGGGGTAAAACTGTCCCCTAAAAACCCTCCATAATAGGGGGTAACTCCCCTTATTACGTGGGCAGTACTTGACCCAGTAATGAGGGTACTTATAACTGAGATGCAGGGCTCATTTTTAGTAGAAATGCGGGCTTGAGCTCTGCGTTTAGCCAATTAGATGATGTTGGACACGGGCTTCGAGCTCCGCGTTTGGGCACTGCTTCAGTGTTAAAACGCAGGCGCAAGCCCTGCATCTTGGTACTGCAGTGATGCGGACCTCGAGCCCCACATTTTGGTATTGCAGTGATATTGAGACGCGGGCTATGAACTCCGCATTTTAGCACTGCAATGATGTTGAGACGCTGGCTTCGAACTCTGTGTTTTGACACTGCACCAATGGCTTTGATCGTCTATGTGTCTGAAGTATGGTCTCTGTATTTGACGACTTGTCTTCAATGATTTTTAGACAGTCTACAATCCTTCCAGTTGCTTGAGCTCGGTGGAGCTCGTTTGGATGAACTACAAATGACTTGATCCCCTAGGCAGGGGGTACGTAGGCAACCACACTAGTACAGCTCGATGGAATCGTCATAGTACTATGATATGTTCGGCTCATTTTTGAGAAATCCTCACCGAGGTAGAGAACTGTGGGGAGACTATGTAAAATCTTGTTAATAGAGTTTTTTAACTCATCAGAGTAGATAGTATGGAGTTTGATGAAGCGTGAGGGAAACATCAGTGTTGATACCTTGATACGTGTCTGCAGGTGAACCGGGCTGTCGACAATAGGCAAAGAAGAGCTGTCAATAGCGATTTCCATGGAGCAGAATTGGGTTTTGGCTATCAATAGGCCCCTTGGGATGTCGACAATATTTTCCCGAGAGTTAGGTTTGTCAGAGGCTATCGACAGGCCAAATGGACTGTCGACAGCATTTTACCTTTGGGCGAATCCGTGTGTGTTTCTGAACTTATTTCTTATCCAAATTCAGAGTTTTGGGTTTCCTTTTCTTCTTGAACTCCATGCCTATATAAAGAGGGGTATTGTCCCTGCTATTGGCTCTTGTACTTGATTGATTTAATAAGATCTCTCTCTTCTTCTGCCCCAAGACGTAGGCAATTATTGAACCTCGTTAAATTTGTGTATTCTAACTTTCTTTTTTGTTTGCTTGCTCATGCGATTGGTGACTATTTTCTGGTGTTGTTATTCTCTGTTGCTGAGATTCCAACAATCATGGTTGAAGATGAATTTTTAATATGTTTAGTCTTTAGTAAAAGTGGTCAAGACATGGTGATCCGATTGAATGAGGACCAATCTCTTGGATCTCTCAAAAATGAAGTTTGTACGTCACTTGAGCTTCTCTTCTCAACCTAAATTTAAGGTATAAATATCCACAAGAGTATAATATGATTTTGTCCATCTTAATGACAAAGACTTAGATTACATGTTTCAAGTATGGCGTTTATATGAGTTGCGAGTGGTCCACATGTATGCTGGCGTTGATGCGCTTTTATCCTCTCAACCTACCACCGAAGTAAATCAGAAGAAAGCAACATGTCCACCTTTATGTTCAACAGTCTGCTTTTCTCATTAGTCTCAAATGTACTAACTATATATGAACATGTTGTGTGGACACATATATTTCATATTTATTATTATATTTATACATCCTTTCTGTAATAAATCCTACAATTAAACTGTCTTAATACCTAAATTATGCAGGATATAATGGGAGAAGATAAATCACAAATGCAAGTTAACTAAACTAGATTCTCAGAAAATTTAAATATAACTGAAGACCAGAACGTATCAGAAAGATAATCCCAGATCAAAGTCAGTTAAAACCAAATTTTTGAAGATCAGGCGGTTGGTTGGAGAATTAATGAAGATAACATCAAAATCAGAGATCTAGCCGAATAACTAATTGAAGATAGAAGCAAATCGAGGATCCATGGCCTATCGCCCCTAAGATATGGCCCTACGGCCAAATCTTTGCCGCGGAAATGCGGTAAGAGTCGTGTTTTCGCTACAATTACAGAGGATCAGGGGGAGCGTTTGCTCCCTCTATCTTTGTACGCTCTCTCCCTTATTTTTTTACATATATATACGGGCATTTCAGATGTTAAATGTACACCGTAGGGCTATAAAGGCTATAAGAAGATAGTTGTGTGTGTTATAATGTGAGTTGGAAGGACCTAAGAGATTATAATGGTGATCTATTAATGAAATTCAGTGTTCCTCCATCAAGATCTTGCACATATCAGTCTAAGGCTCTTTATCCTCTTTCTTTATGATGCAATTCTATTCTTTTAATTCATTCATTATTATATGCTTCTATTGAAAGTTTCATGCATGTGTTCCTTTCTTTGTAGTTTATAGTATTATCATCTTCTATTATTGTCAACAACATCTAGAGGAGGGGGTGATTGGGGAAAATTGCACACAAAAAGTGTATGTTTTGAAATCAAGAGTTAAAAGTGCGTGCTTTGGCTTCCTCGATACTTCTGTTATAGTAAAGAGGCTAAACGGGTCGAGTCCACAGGGATGGAAAGCGATTGAAGCTTTACCGGTATGTTCACGTGCGTGTTAAAGTTTCTTCAAAGAATCAAAATAAAAGAAAATAAAGAATGAAAAGAGGAGTACGGTGAAAACAAAGAACTGAGAAACATAGAAAAGATGATTTTTGTGATTTTTGATATATATCTAAAACCAAGTGAAATATAAAGAAAACTCATGGCTACTAACTACTAATGGCTCCACTAACCATGCTAACTTCTTAGTGATAGTTGCCTCACATCTATCCTTAACCATCATTAGTCCTTGGTTCAAGAGTGTTTCAAAACATGACCCATACAATAACTTTCACATTCAAACTCAATAAAACAAGTGCAAGGTACACTTAAACCATCAAAATTAAATAGAGTAAGCATGGAATAAAGTAATGTTAGCTTGTTATAGAGTTAGGATGTTAGAGTGTTAGAATCCATTATCATGAGCCATCAATGACTCTTGCCTATTAGGTTCATGTGGGTTATTAAGTAAGAAGTTAGCAAGTTAGTAGTTAGTTGTCTTGAGAGGAAATTAGCTAAATATGTAAAGGAGTTAGAGAGAAGAAAACAAAGATAGGTAAAGAGAGAACCTTTCATAAATTGTCACCTTCTATTACAAGCACTCTTGCTTTCCAGCCATGTACCACTCTCTCTCCTATTACAAGATCTACAAGAGGAATAACTAACCTAAAGTACCCTAAACTATAACATGAAGAAGAAAACTACCATAACTCTCTGAATTTTTCCTTCTGAAGAACCCAAGGGGGTATTTATTGGCATCAGGAGAAAGGGGGCCAGGGGGAAAACCCTGGCCCAAAGCACTGGGACGGCGCGCCAGTATGGCCGCGGTAACGCGGCCAGTACCGCGTTTCCCCCGCTATACCAGAGCGGCGCGTGCAGCGCCGCATGCTGTGCGCTGTCGCGTCGGTCCCCTGTCGGTTGTACCTTCTAGATTTCTGATTTGAGCTCCCTGGTCTGACAGAATCACCACCTAAGGTCAAAGGCTACTTTGTAGGCCTTTTAAGCACCTATAAATGGTGATTTGTCGTCTTCTTCTTCATTGCACACCATGGACCTAGGATCATACAAGCAAACCATTATTAGCAGTATTTTATATAAAATAAATGTGCATATGTGATAAAAATTATGCAATATTAGTGACTAATTACACCCCCACACTTATCTTTTCCTCTTCTCGAGCAAAACAAAAAACTAAGAAAATTATTAAACCACTTTCACAGGTGACGCGATTGCACTGAGCATGTGCAACAAACCGTTAAACCTATAGGTTTTCCCTAAAGGAGGAGTTTTGTCTCCTGAGGGTTTTCAGCGGATTACATCCACAAAATTTAAAAAGAAAGAAATTAAATGTTAGTATTTTGAAAAAGCATTTTGAAATAGAGAAAAGTGTTAAATTATTTTTGTGAAAATTTAAGTGATCCAAGGTCATAGGTTAACCAGAATTTATTTTTCCTTAAACTAAGTCGAAATGCAAAATCTTGTTATAAATTAAATGTAAGAATTTAAAATTGAATCGATTCTTTGATCTTTCATAAAGCTCTTAGAAAAATATACACTTTGTGAACAATGAAGATTTTTGGGATATCGACTCTAACTTTATATGATTATTATTATTTCTTTCTTCTCTTAGTTTTCTTAGGCCTTCTAACTTACCCGGGTAGTGAGCCTTTAGCCGGTGACTCTCAGACCAGATAGTTTTAGGGCACTAGAAGAAAAAATATCCCTCGGACTTAAGGACTCAAGTAAACAAAGCCACAAAACTAAAGGGGATTATTTTATTTTTGTCTACTTTTTTACGAGTGAATAATCATGCTTCTTGAGCTATAATTACCCAACTTCAATAAGTGATTTTATCATCATTTTTTATATATTTTTATAGCATTTTTATGGCGTTTTTAGTCTTTGTTTCAATCCCAAAAATTGTGTAAGTGTGAAGTGTATAAATCTAAGGCAAAAAATTCAAGTTCAAATTATCTTTTCAATCTTTCTTGCTTATCTTTAAATTTAACAAGATCTATTATTTTGACTTGGTTTAAAAATTCATAATTTTAGGTCTTCCTGATTTCTAAGATAATCTTAATTTTCTTAAAAATAAATCACAACTAATTCGTTTATTTCAAAAAGTTTTGCAAAAAGAAAAGAAAAGAGTTTTTATACAAAAGAAAATTTTAAAAAGTTCCTAAAAAGAAGTGTAAAAGAAAGAAAATATAAAATTAACTATGTTAGTAAATCCTCCCCCACACTTATCTCGTGCATTATCCTCAATGCATCGTGAATGTGTATATACATGAAGCAAATAGGAAGCAAAAGAAAATTACCTCATGGAGGTGGCTTTGGTGGTGGTCTGATTGGGCCAAGCATTGCTACCCAATCAAAAAATCGTGGATCTTACAGAAACCCACAAGTGACCTCTCTAATACGACCCAGTAAAAGAATGATTGAGTAAATGGTCTTATTTAAAAATTTATCCCCATCTAATTTCCAATTTTCAAAAATAATTATTGAGTTATTTTCTTCAACATCCTTATCCAACAATGAAGTGTGATTTTGGGAGATGATTGATTTGGACTCAAATCGAACATGAATAAAAACCGCTACCGACTCAGGAATTTGGCTCATATCAAGTTGAGATTCAAAAGGAGGAGTCGAAATTGGTTTAAAAATGGGGTCCAAACCAAAGAATTGATGTTCACACACTTTCTCCATCAATGAAGTATGGTCATAAGATATTGGTGATTCAATTTCACGGTGTACTAGTACAGGATTCAATGTTGACTTCGGAATAGAGTAAAAATTTGGTAAAGATACTGTAGTCATTATTGAATCAAAAAGTAAAATGAAATTACCAACTTGAGGTTCAGGATCACTTTCAAGCTCAAGTTCAATTTTGGGAAAAGGATATCTTGCCAAAATGTCAAGGTGGTTCTCAAAATTTTGGGCAAGTTCAAATGGATGTAATGAAATTGAATCTTGATTTTCGTCCACGGAAGGAATGTGAATAGGTAAAATGATTGATTGAAGTTCAGAGATTGAGGGAATCAAAACTGGCTCAAGAACATTACTTAGTTTAGGTAACACTATAGGAGTCGATATTGATTTAAGGATTAGACTCGAATCGCTAAATTGAAGCTCAGGTTCACATTCATCTTCAAGTTCAATTTCAAAAATTGGATAACTTATCAAACTATCAAGAATTGGGTGTTAATTAAGTTCAGGTTGGTATGATGAAATTGAAGCTGAATTTCCAAAATGACATGATTCTTGTGTCATATGAATATCTGATGGACATGGGAACTCAATCATATTTTATACTATTCGTTCAGCCTCTTACACGAATTTCATAGTTTTTTCCTACAATAATTTTTCTTTGAGTGGTTCTGAAAAAGAACTATATGAATTTTGAAAATTTTGTGGACATGATGAGGCCATCATGTTTTCAAATTTTTTTTGGCCTCTATCGCTTCTTCCAAAGTCCTTTGCAACGATGATTTTTCTTCAATTGGTGGTTCAGGAAAAGGACGATATGAAGCAGAATTGGGGAATGAATATTGTGAAAATTGTGGACAATGTGGTTGAAAATTTGACTTGGGGGAGGTGAATCCCCATGAAATCTGTGAAGAGAGAAAATTATTTTGAAAATTATAGTCATAGGATTGGAGATATGGGTCATATTGAGTCGGATAATCCCAATCCGGCATATATGGTTGGTTTATGATGTACATAGCCGGTTCAGAGTTATCCGAGTCAAATGAGGTCGGGGTGAAATATGGATTAATATTATGATTGAAAAAATTGTTGTTAAAATCTATTTCACAATTTACAAAAAAGAAAACAAACAAACAAACCAACAAACAAAGAAAAAGAAAAAGAAAAAGAAAAAGAAAAAGAAAACAACCCTATGCTAGGGTTGACTTAGACCTAGACGACACCTAACTGGTTAGACTTGTTGGTCCCGAGATAATGCCAAATGCGGAACTTTCTCTGTTGGCACTTATGGATCTAAAACACGAAGTCAACACAAATACTAAACAAAGAAGAATTAAGTTAATCAAATAAATAACTTGCAATAAAGGAAATCAAATCTCAGAAAAGTTTAGACAAATGCAAACACTAGAGATTTATCCTGGTTCGGTCCTCGTGACCTACATCCAGTCCCCAAGCCACCCGCTTGAGATTTTCCTTTATCCTTGATTTTGTACACCCAAAATCACAACCATGCACACCACTTGACAAATTCCCTTTGCCAAATGTGTACACCTTCTCTTCCACCAAGAGAACAAACTCCACCTTGTACAACTGCTTCTACACCAAGAAGACACCCGTGTACAATGATTGATTTGAGTATTACAACACTTTCCTATAAGCCTTGGTATTGTGTATAAACGTGGACAAGGTCTAGTATAGGAGACAAACTTCAGAGAACTTCACAAAGGAATTGAATTTTGGTGAAGAACAGAAGTTGGAAATCAGTTTTCAGGTTTGGCAGAATTTTGATCTTTAGAAAACTGAAGATTAGGATTGGTATTTGGCCTTTGGTTTAACTACCCTTTATATAGATGCACACTAGGGTAAGTTAGGGTAGTTACAGGTGCAATTCAAAAGATTGAAACGTTGGAAAACGTTGCACAAAAGACCAGATAACAGAAACCGTCCAACAGTCAGAAACTGCCGATAGTCGACTTGCCTTTTGAGTTAGTCGACTAGCCTAGGCAATTTTCCAAAGAGTAGTCGACTATGTTTGGGTATAAGTCGACTAGGTCATGAATAGTTCGAATGACTAGTTTCTGGATAACTGAATCAAGTCGACTGCAACTTCCTTCAAGTCGACTGGACCAGTGATTAGTCGACTAGGGGCATAGGATTAGTCGACTACAAGGTCTATTAGTCGACTAGGTTTGTCTGTCAAGTCGACTAATGGACAAACAGAGAGTTGGGTTTCTTTTGGACACATGACTAGTCGACTAGGGGGTTTGGGTTAGTCGACTACCAAGTGGATTAGTCGACTATAAGGAGTTATAAGTCGACTATATAGACATGATATGTGTGTGTGTGTATCAAGGCTTTTGACATGCTATTTCATTATTACAACCCACATCATATCAACTCTCTTTGGGCAGTCTTGATCATGAAGAACTCTTGATTCGTCGTGTGTTAGAGTTCCAAATGAAATGCTTCACAAATGTCTTCATCGAAACATGTTCCAACAAGGCTGTCTACGGGGGGTACATTGTCAGAATCTGACCACCAATTAATCGGCCAGGTAGGGGCAAGATCAGTGGGAGGTATCCGTGCCGGAGAAACGGGCCTAATTATGCCAAACCACTATTCTTCGAGGTTTCGCCTCTCAATATTAACCTTAGATACTGATTTGAGAAGAGTCAAACTCTAACAATTTCCCTCTTAGGTCAATCTCCTAAATGAGTCCGAGATGTCCCTAGGGGCCAACGTCTAGCAATTTTTATTAAGGCTTGGGTTGTGTGAGTGGGAGGTGATTTTTGGGCTAAGGAAGGGTAATGACTTCCCCACCTTATGTTGTATTGGGTTTTACCCTTAAATTCAATTCGTACAAATGTGCAATGTAGATAATAATGAACACACAAAGAGAGTAAATCACCCACGTGTTTATCCTAACTATATGTTATGCAATATGTAAACCTCCGTCAAGATCATAATACAAGAATAAAATACAGTATATTGGAATTAAAATCGAAACATGCCTAGGTGCAAATGTCTAAACCATTTTAAAGCATTCAATTTTTATATTTTAGTTCTTAAAATTATTATAGTGCACAGGTAATATAAACAGAAACTAGCAGCAGAATATATTAATTTATAAGAATTTACCCAACCACACAAAAGCAAGTGTGAACTTCTGCAATACTAAAAATTTGACCTGCACACCAAAAACAAATAAGAAAAGTAAACAAAAACGTGAAATCAAACCGTTCTCATTCCCGGCAATGGCGCCAAAATTTGATCGGGGGAAAATCGCACACAAAAAGTGTACGTTTTGAAATCAAGAGTTAAAAGTGCGTGCTTTAGCTTCCTCGATACTTCCGTTATAGCATAGAGGCTAAACGGGTCGAATCCACAGAGATGGGAAGCGATAGAAGCTTTACCGGTATGTTCACGTGCATGTTAAGTTTCTTCAACATTTTAAAGAATCAAAAGAAAAGAAAACAAAGAATGACAAGAGAAGAGTACGGTGAAAACAAAGTGGGAAACATAGAAAAGAAGGTTTTTGTTATTTTTGATATATATCTAAAACAAAGTGAAAAGGAAAGAAAACTTATGACTACTAACTACTAATGGCTCCACTAACCATGCTAACCTCTTAGTGATAATTACCTCACATGTATCCTTGGCCATCACTAGTCCATGGTTTAAGAGCGTTTCAAAGCATGACCCATACGATAACTTTCACATCCAAACTCAACAAAACAAGTGCAAGCTACACTTAAACCATCAAAACTAAACAAGAGTAAGCATGGAATAAAATAATGTTAGCTTGTTAGAGAGTTAGGATGTTAGAGTGTTAGAATCCATCATCATGAGCCATCAATGGCTCTTGCAAGATCAAGGCCAAGTAGAGGCTATTAGGCTCATGTGGATTATCAAGTAAGAAGTTAGCGAGTTAGTGGTTAGTAGTTAGTTGCCATGAGAGAAAATTAGCTGAACATGTAAAATGAGTCAGAAAGAAGAAAACAAAGAGAGGTAAAGAGAGAACCTTTCATAGATTGTCACCTTCTATTACAAGCACTCTTGCTTTGCAACCATATATCACTCTCTCTCTTATTACAAGATCTACAAGAAATGAAAAATATAAAGGAGGAAGAGGAGGAACAACTAACCTAAACTACCCTAAACTACAACATGAAGAAGAAAACTACCCTAACTCTCTGGATTTTTCCTTCTGAAGAACCTCAAGGGGGTATTTATAGGCATCAGGAGAAAGAGGGCCAGGGGACAAACCCTAGCCCAAAGCACTGGCACAGCCGTGCCAGTACGGCCACGAAAACGCGGTCAGAGCCGCATTTTCGCGTTTGTACCAGAATGGCACGCGCAGCGCAGTTTGCTGTGCGCTGTCGCGTCGGTCCCCTGTCAGTTGTACCTTCTGGATTTCTGATTTGGCCCCATGGTCTAACAGAATCACCTCCTAAGGTCAATGGCTATTTTGTAGGCCTTTAATCACCCATTAATTAGTGATTTAGGGTCTTCTTCTTCATTGCACACCATAGACCTAGGATCACACAAGCAAACCATTATTACCAGTATTTTATATAAAATAATTGTGCAGATGTGGTAAAAATTATGCAATATTAGAGACTAATCAGGGGGCTTCAAGGTGATATCAGCAGCAGTGACCCAAGGCTTTTTGCACCATTTCAAGTTCCCAATTTGCTATCTCTCTACCTTCTCTCACTCTTATTTTCAATTAATGCATCCCAAATATTGGTGAGTGCTTTCTCTTATTTCATTTCATCGCTTTAATTCATCTTTTTGTTTTCTTTCTCAATCTTCTTTTCTTATTTATTCTCCTTATAGGTTAGTGATTTTCCTTTCTTAATCTTTATTTTTAATTCATAATTGAGGTTTAATTCTTGAAACAAAAATTTTGACCATTCATTCACCAATTTCCCAACTAGATTAAAGTTAGATTTTAATTTTTTAAAAATTGAGTTTTCAACAGGTCTTTGTGGATTCGACCCTCTTCTTGCTACTGTGCGATTTTTTTAAAAGATTCTAGTAAGATTAGATTTTTTTATAATTTGTACGCAGTACAAATAATGATGGAATTCTTTATGACTTTTGAGCTGTGTACAATTTTTTGGCACCGTTGCTGGGGACTTGTAAAAATCTGTTTTTAAAAATTGACATTTAATCTTTTTCTAGTTTTTATTCAAAAAATTGTTAAAATTAAAAATTAAAAAAAAGTTCTTTTTCTTTTTCTTTATCATCCCTAAGATTTAATTTTCTATCTTGTCTTTTTGCAGGCATATTCCATGAACAAGGAAAGATTTACATAAATAACAAGTTGCTTGCTTGCTAAATAATTGCATTATTAAATAAAAACAAAAAAATTGCTTGCTTCTGAGTCATCAGGAAGGTTGGTATCCTTCTAACTCACCCACGAATCTCCTGTCTGTGGAGTTTTGAAAGTGCTATTGATTGGACTTGTGCTGCATTAGTGCATTCTGCATAAAAAGATCTTAAGAGTTGTCTCCCTCACGTAAGGTCGAGATTTCATTATATGTTTATTGGCTCAAAAATCACAATCTCAAATAAGTTTTTCCTAAGCTTGAACTAATTTTAAAATCAACTAAAACTTGACCACTAGGTTTTCATGCTCATTAAGAGGATCCATTATGAGAATACTCCGGTGATTACTTTCAAGCTTTCGAAGAGGAACTTTCTTGTATTAGAAAGGGTGATTAGCCATTGCGACAGTGCCGGGCCTGAAGAAAGGACTGAATCACTTGTTTGACGGCTTTAACCGGTCAGCCTACAATATGTCCAACGCAGTTAGGATCTATCTAATAGAAAGAATTTATTCTCTTAAGATTAGTAGTTAAAAACTGATTACCTTCCATTTAAGCTTAAGATAAAGAAACAACTTATTTGGAATTGCTTGGTTGAGTCAATTTTGCAATCTTTTCTAGAACTTAAGGTTCTCTCTTCAGGGCAGTACCCTAGTTCATGCGACAGTGAGTTTGTATTAATGGTGATTTAGAATCTATTATTATTTTCAACCCTGCTGACACAATGGGTGATGTAATTCAACCCCGTCAGATGATCATGAAGGATTACATGTATCCTAAAAGGTCCACTCAACCTTCCTGTATCACTTTGCCACCCCTTACGGTAAATTTTGAGATCAAATCCAGCATGATACGGATGTTGTCTGTTTTTCGAGGGTTGCCAACAAAAATCCGTACCAACATGTTAGGGAGTTTGAGGGTATTAGTGGAACAATGAAGTATAACCAAATGACGGAGGAAGTCCTAAAACTTAGGTTGTTCCAATTCTCCCTAAAGGAAAAATCCAAGACTTGGTTACTTTCTCTCCAACCTGGAACAATCACCAATTGGGTAGATCTAACTGAAGTCTTCTATAGGAAATTCTACTCAAAGCAAAGGACTGCTTCTGTATGTCAAGCCCTTAACACCTTCCATCAATTACAAGGGAGATATTTTTCACGTACTTTGAGAAATTTAAGGACCTTCTGCTTGAATGTCCCCACCATGGATTTGAAAAAATCCGGCTAATCCAAATATTGTATGATGGCGTAGACTACCCAACTATGAGACCATGGTTGAATCCCTTTGCAGTGGAACATTCACTATTAAAACTGTCAATGATGCATGGAAATTTTTCGAAGAGGTAGAAGAAAACACTTTAGAATCAGAACATGTTAGCGTTGAAGTTAAGCAACCCACCACCACAACCACCACTAATAAGGGTGGTATACATAGAGTCAGCCCCAACTTTGAGAATGATGCCAAAATGGCATCAGTAGTGCAAAGACTTAAAGCTTTAGAAATAAGCAAAGGGGCCTAATCTTTGGCTTTCGAACCATCTAAGCTTGTGGTGTCTCCTGTCTGTGTCTTTTGGACAGTAATGACCATTTGGTAGAACAGTGCCCTGGGTTGCCAGTTGTCAAAGTCGAGCAAGCAAATGTGCTCAATATATTTCGCAAGCCCAATTCTAACAACAACCCATTTAGTGAAATATACAATTCAGGATGGCGAAGCCATCCAAATCTTTCTTGGAAATCTTCTCAAGGACAAGGATATGGTTGATCACACTATTTCAAGGACCACCTCCTGATAATCAATTTCATAAGGGAAACTAATTCGTTGCAACACCATCTGTCCCTCCTTATGTTCCTCTTAATCAAAGAAAACCTTCTTTAGAGGACATGTTCCAACAGTTTATGCAGAGCAAAGATTTGACTAATCAGAACCAAGCCCAAATAAATCACAATATGTCTCAGGCGATAGCTAAGATTGTGTTCAGTTAGAACAGATAGCTGCAACTGTAAGAGGGAAAGAGAAAGAACAATTCCCTAGTCAAACTTTATCCAACCCGAGAGAACAATTTGTTCCTCAAAATATTCCAATAGGCCGATTCAAAATTAGCTCTAGTTCAACAAACTAAGAAGTTCAGGCTATTCACACTTTACAGTCTGGCAAGAGAGTAGACAACCAAGTCCAAATTCCACCGAATAATTATCCTAATTTGAAACTCCTAATAAAGAGAAAAAGGTCACAAAGGAGTCAACAAAGAAAGATGATCAAGTTGTTGACACTTAAGAGAAATCTTTTTTTTCCAAAGCGCCATTTCCTCAATGTCTTCAAGCCAATAGGAAGAAAAATCACTGTGAGAGAATTTGAAAGTTTTCAAAAATGTCCAAATCAACATTCTTTTCTTGGATACAATCAACCAAATTCCTTCTTATACTCTAAAGGACCTTACTACTGTCAAAAGGAAAACCTCTGTTCCTCGTGAAGCAACATTTTCTACATAAGAATTCTGTCTCATCCAACAAACCATTGCACAAAAGTGTAAGAATCTTGGGAGTCTAGCGATTACAGTTAGGATTGGAGATCAAGTTATGGACTGACGTCTGTTAGATTTAGGAGCAAGTGTAAACTTTTTACCCTATTCTGTATAAAAACAACTAGGTTTAGGGGAGTCATAACCCACTAATCTTACATTACTTTTAGCAGATGGTCTGTTAAGGTCCCCAAGAGAATTGTCGAGGATGTTATTTTGAAGATCAACGAATTTTATTCCCCTGTGGACTTTGTGATCTTAGACACTGAACCAGTGACAAATCCCAGCAGTCGCTCCCCTATGATTTTAGGGAGATCATTCCTTGCTATTGCTAATGCTATCATCAGATGTGGGAGTTGAGTTATGACCTTGTCGTTGGGAATATGATAGTTAAGCGGAATGTTTTTCACACTAGTTCCCAACCACCTATAATGGATGACCATGAGGAGGTCAACATGATTGATATTTAGGTCAGTCACTCCTTTGAGGAGGCTTGTTATGAAGATCTCTTGGAGAAATGCTTAGCCCAATTTGGACAGAAATTTGACATTGATAAATCTATAGAAGAGGTCAATGCATTGTTAGATTTTGTTCCTGTCATGTACACTACTCTATGAAAACCCAAGGCATAACCCTTGTCTGTGTCAACATTTGTTCCTATTCTATCAATCATTGAGCCCCAAAGTTGGAGCTCAAGCCTTTACCCGACACGTTAAAGTATGCCTTTCTAGGTGATTCCGATACCTTGCCTATGATCATTTCTTCTCATTTAGACAATGACCAAGAATGAAAGTTGCTAGATGTACTTAGTGGACATAAGGAAGCTCTAAGTTGGACCATAGCAAACATCAAAGGAATTAGTCCCTCTGTGGTAATGCACCAAATTCATCTCGAAGAGAATGCCAAAACTTCGAGAGAACCACAAAGGCATTGAACCATGCTCTGAAGAGATAGTGAGAGCGGAGGTCATGAATTGTTAGTGCGGGTATCATTTACTCTATCTCTGATAGTTAGTGGGTCAGTCATGTGCAAGTTGTGCCCAAAAAGTTTGGAGTCACCATTTTTGCTAATGAGAATAATGAGTTGGTTTCAACTCGTGTTCAAATTTGTTGGCAAGTGTGCAAAGACTATAGGAAACTCAATTCCATGACAAGGAAAGATCATTTTCCTCTGCCATTTGATTGGTCACTAATGTTGCACATTTAGTATCATATTTCCATACTTATTATAGAATAAAATCTGCATTGTCCTAATTAAATGTTTAATTTATTTGCAGGCCCATTCCTTAAGGAGATGAAGAGAAATGAGCCCAAAAGCCCACCAAAATTCTGAATTAAATCAGAATTAACTCGAACTCAGTGAATCAGGGCAAAATTAAGAGGTTGAAAATCGGTTGAGAAGAATCCTCTCAGAATCGATCGGTTGAAGCAAAGATCAACGGCCATTTCTTCAAAATCTCGGACCTAAACTGCAAATCCAACCCAAGATAAAGACAGAACGAGATGCCGAAAAGGCCCACCAACAGGGTGTGGCCACCTGGCCACACCCTGGCCACGAAAACGCAGCCAAAGCCGCGTTTCCGCGGCTGTTTGATGGTTGTTGGGGGAGCGTTTGCTACCCCAATCTTCCCGGGATCTCCCCTTATGGGTTTTGCCTATAAATATTGGTTTCAGTTGTGCAAAAGGAGACGACCATGCAGAGATAGGATTTAGTCTAGTTTTCACTCTTTGTAGTTTAGGTTTTTGTTTTCTTTTTCTGTAATTGTAATTTGTATGTAAGCTTAGGTTAGATTGAGATTCATGTAAGTAAGAGAGAGAGAGGCCTATGTTGAGAGTGACACCGATGTACCCTCTTCCTTTCTTCCATTGTTTCTGCAAGCAATAAAAGGTAAATCTTTTTTATGTTCGTCTCTTTACTTTTGTTTTCTTTTTCCTTTTCCTCTTTCTACTTCACCTCTTTCGGGTTTGATGAGAATGCAAGTGAATCCAGACGCATAAGTATAACACTATTTTTGTGAGTGCCAATGATACTTCATGAAGATGTTCTCCTCCTCAAGATCCGTATCACTTCATTCTTGCTCGGCTTGATGATATAATGCGAACGGAGACTGAGCTCGATCCTATGACTTATGCGTTGAATGGTGAAACAAGGTAGAACATGCAAGGGTTCCAGGTAAGTCATCAACCAAACTAGGTGAGTAATTCCTTAATCTTCTTTCTTTTCTTTTATTTTTAGTTTAAATCACCAACACGATTTCTTTCACCATATCTTCCAAATCTTTCTTTTTCAATTCATTTGTACATAGTCGTTTTTTGATTTTCTCCACCTTCTCCATCTATCGCTTTCTTTTTAACTTTAACATAACTCCTTTTTTTATTTTCATTTCTTAAAACAAAGAAGAACCTTCGTTTTTCTTCATAAAGATTTCAATAAAAACCTTGAACGCTTCTATCGCTAACCCTCCTTGTGGATCACGACCCGCATAGCCACTTGCTATCGCGGCAGAATTGAGCACTTGCACATCTCTATTTTTAAATCTAAAATTCTGTATTTTTTGTGCAGGTTTAAGCTTCAATCAAATTTTTGGCGCCGTTGCCGGGGAGGGTAACGGTTTTTATTGAAATCAGGTTTTTATTAAATTTTTAGAACTAAAACGAATTTTTCTTCTCTGTTGCAGGTTATAGGGCAAGAAAAGCAGGAAAAAAGATTGTAGTAACATATAAGTGGTCTTGGGCCTCTGTTCCAGAAAACAGAGACCAAGTACCCTCTAAATTGCCGCGTTTGGTCGGCTTTGGCCGCGTTTCCACGGCAAGGAAGAGTTCACTACTAACTGGCTATTTGCAGGGCTGCTTGCTTTGCAAAATGATAGTTTTCTGCAACTTTATGTCTTATATGCCATCACCAAGAGCCTGCTAATAAACAAACAGTAAAAGATTGGTTGAAAAGTTAAAAAAATGATTAGACGTTTGCATTTTAGGCACGTGTCTTTTCAATTCATTTACTTTACTGTTGAAGAGTGCTGGAGCAAGGTACGTTCGCATTTCATCTAGAATAGGACTCATCTCTTGGTTGATTTACATCGCTTTGAGTGAATCTTGTTTACATATCTTGTACACTTGCACAAACTGATCTTAAGGGCACCACCCCATAACAAGATAAGGTGGGGATTTAATCACCCTTCCTTGGCCCAAAAATCAGATTCCAAGCACTCACTAACCTGAGCCTAACTAAAAACGAGTAGACATTGGCCCTAGGGACATCTCGGACTCAATTAGGAGATTATCCTATGGGGGAAAGGTGTTGGAATTTGACTCCTATCAAATCAGGGTCTAGGAAAGGGATTAAGGGCCGAAAGCCCGAAGATTGGTGGTTATTTAATTAAGGAACGTCTTTTGATGAAAAACCTCCCACCAATCTTGCCCTGACCTGGCTGATTAGCTTGTGGTCAAAGTCTGCATTATACCTCCCATGGACAGTCTAGCCAGTTAGGAGTCGTCTAGGTCATAGGTCTACCCTAACTTAGTTTAGAATTTTTTTCTTTTTATTTGTTTGCTTATTTGTTTGTTTGTTTTTTCTTTGTTTGTATTCTATTATGTGATATGGCTTATAATAACAATTTTTCCAATTTTAATAGTAATCCATATTACACACCGACTTCTTTTTCGGATATTACCAACCCGGCATATCATAACTTTGACCAACCTAGTGTGCCAGATTGGTCTTATCCGAATCAATATAATCCATGCCCCCAATCTTATGACCAAAATTTCCATAATAATTTCAACTCTTCACAGAGTCAGTGGGGATTCACCTCCCCCGAGTCTAATTTTCAACCAACTTGTCCTCCTTATCCACCTAGTCCACAATATTTCTAAGATTCATACTCAGTTCCACCAGTCCAAAATAGAAAACCATCAATTTTGGAACTGAGTATGCGTGAGTCAAAACAAAAATCACAAAATCTGATGGACTCACAATTTCACTACCAATTTCAAGACAACACTTCATCTTTTCATCAAAACAATGAACCTATCAATTATGAAGAGATGCTTGAAGCCATGACCCAAGCTCAAAACGCTTGTAATCGTGACATAGATATGATGGTCCAAACTCTACGTTTTCACCGTTTGACCAGTTCTGATGTCGCTAACCATTCTGTTAGAGCCGAAGAGTCATGTTGTCTTGAAAAACAAGGTTCCATTTCAGAACAATCATTTGAACTTGCCCAAACTACAAATTTTGAAAGTGACATTGACAGTTTGGCAAGTTATCCCTTTCCTGAAATTGAACTTAAAAATGAATATGATCATGAACCTCAACTTAGTGATTCAATTCTACTTCCTGATTCAATAATGACTCCGGTGTCTTCACCTGATTTCAATCTCTTTCCCGAGTCAACATTGGATCCTGTGCCAATTCATCATGAAATTGAATCACCCATCTTTGATGATCATATTGAACTTGACCAATTTTACACTTTGAAAGTCCTATTGACAAATTGGAAAGTTCTCATTTTTATGACATTGAACTCAATGAGAAATGTGACCTAGATTCTCAAATCTGTGATCCAGTTCAAATTCCCGAATCAATATTGACTCCTGTTTTGTTACCGGACTTGAGTAATATTTTAGAGTCAGTTTTGATTCCCACACCTATCATTCTTGAACTTGAATCACCAATATTAAGTCACGTTCCATTGCTGAAAAATAAATGTGGACTTGAGTTTCAACTTCTGGACTTGAACCCACTTCCTGAACCAAATTTGACTCCTGAACCTTTACTTGACTTAAGTCACCTTCCTGAGTCGGTATTAGTTACTGTACTTTCTGAGTCCAAGTCAATCATTCTATCTTTTCACACTCCATTTTGGGACAAGGCGATTGACAAATTTGACTCCGAAATTAATTATGGAATTTGGAAATTAGATGGGGTTAAATTTTTAATAAAAATCCTTCATGGATACATCATTTTAATGGGTTATGTTAGAGAGATTTCTGGTGGGTTCCTCCGAACCCAACGAAAAGTCGATTGGGGCGCATTTCGTGGACCAATCAAACCACCACCGGAACCACCACCTTAAGGTAACATTTTCCTTCCCTTTCTTCTTTTTCATGCATCTATGCATTAATTCATACATTGAGGACAATGCATGAGATAGGTGTGGGGGAGGGTTCTAACATAACTTAGGTTTTTCTTTTTAATAAAAATAAAAATAAAAATAAAAATAAAAAATTAACATTTTCTTTACTTTTAAAAACTTTTTGAAAATAGAAACAATATTTTGACATATTTTTTGTAAGAAATTAAGTCAATTTTATGGAATAAGAAAATCAAAATTAGGATTTCTTATACTTGGTCAAAATAAGATTATTTGTTTGATTTTTAGGGTTAGGAAGATAATTTGTCAAAATAATTTAGTCTTGATCTTTACCTTAATGAAATAAGCATACTTCATATACTTACACACTTAGGGTTCAAAAACAAAGATTCTTATGCCTTATAAAAAATTATAAAAAGAAAAAATATAAACAAATCTAATTATTGATTAGCTAGGTGCTTTGGCCTAAGCAAGCTTTAATATTTACGCAAAAGATAATTAGATAAGTTTGAGAAAAATATATATATAAATCCTCTGATTAAGCTGGGTATTTGTGCCTAATAAAGCATAAGTATTCATGCCTAAAAAGGGTTCATATAATAAAATCCTTAGTTTTGTGGCCTTATTTGCTCGAGTCCTTAAGTCCTTGGGGTGTTTTCTCACCCGGTGCCCTAAGACCCTTTGGTTTGGGAGTCATCGATTAAAGGCTCGTTACATGGGTAGGTTAGAAAGCCTAATAGAACTAAGAAATAATACCACAAAATATATATATAAAAATAAATAAGGCATAAGAGTAGAGTTAATGAACCCTTAGTCAAAATTTTCACGATCACAAGGTGCATATGACTTAGGGTAAAGTAATGGACTAGATGAGAAGTACAATTTGACTCCTTACTATGATTGATAACAAATTTTTGAATAGAGACTAAGTTTAGGAATGAAAAATTCAGTTTTCCTATAACTTATAGATTGCTTAAATCTTACAATTATATTTCAAATATTTTTCTCTTTCAAAATGCTTTTCGAAAATACTAACTCTTTGTTTCTCTTTCTTTATGGATTTTGTGGGTGTAATCTACTAAAAACCCTCACGAGACAAAACTCGTCCTCTAGGGGAATCCTAGAGGTGTTGGCCCAAGAGGTTACACTCTCCATTGTTTTGTGTTTTGATGATAACAAACCAAATAAGTGCTATTTGGTACTAATGTTTTGATCTAGATGAATTTCAGGTTTTGTACCATGTTTAGAGCTCATTCGCTTCGCTTTTGCAAAAACTTCTAAGTTCCACATAGCAATGAAGGCAAATTGCACATCAAGGAAGGATCATAGAAGAGAAGGCAATTGCAAGGCATTGGATGGCTCAAAGATTGCTTCAGAGGTCCTTAGGATTTATTTTATAGCTTTATAGCATGTTAAAGAATAGAGAGTAAGTTTGAAGCTCAAACACACACGTTTTCACGCGTATGCCTTTTCCAAGTTTATTTCCTATAAAATATACAAAAATATTTTAACACTAATTCTTCTTCCTACAAATCTGTTTTATGTTGTATATTGATTTCATGTTCAAAATAGTTTTGATCAAAATATTTTTCCTCTCAAAATTCCCTTTGTATTTCAATTTTTGACCTGAGCCGGTCGACCGGCTATATACCACCAGTCGACCGGAGTTCTGGCAGAGTGCACGTATCCGTGTGCACGTCTGTCAGTCGACCGGTAGGCTACCGGTAGTCGACCGAAGTTTTTAGTTTGCTCTCTGGATCTGACCAGTCGACCGGTGGGCTACCGGCCTTCGACCGATAGTTCAACCTTTAGCTTTTCGGTCGACCGGCTGGCTACCGTTAGTCGACCGGTTATTTTTCAAAGTCTCAGTCAGGAGCAGTCGACTGTACCAGTCGACCGATAGTTCATAACGGTCAAATTCTTGAACTATCGGTCGACCGGGCCAGTCGACCGATATGGCCGTTGAACAGTAAACGGGCATATTTTAATTCTGTTTTAACTTGATTTTTGAAATTAAATATCCGTTGGAGGGTATATTTGGAACTAATTACTTCCTAATCTTCAGTAATTAATTCCTAAACCTAAACCCTAGCCCTCTCCTATAAATAGGGTGTTTGGGGAGAGTTTCTTTACAACATTTATTCAAGAGAAAATTCAAAAGTTTGGGATATTACAAAAGAGCTTGTTTCTTGTTTTTGTGCTGATATTTCTCATTCATTTTCAGAAGTGTTCTTGATATACTCTCTGAATTTGATTTTCTTTCTTCACTTACACAAGAGCTTCATTCCTTCTCAATATTCTCTAAGGACCTTTGTAAGGGAAGAGATATTTGAAAGAGAGAGTTTGTGATCTTTTGATTACTTAGAAATTGTATTGTGCTGAAATTGTAGGAGTTGGGTACTCCATTTGTAATTGATCTTTGTGATAGTGAAAGTAGCTAGAATCCTTCTGGGGAAGGCGGGGAGTAGAGCTGGGTGCTCGAACCTCGATAACATATCCTTGTGTTTGCGATTGGTTTACTTTACTTGCTATTACTTCTTGCTATTGATTGTGACTTGCATCATTCACTTGCATTCATCTCTATATTTGTTGCTCATTGCTTCATATTTTTAATTTGGCCCTTGATTAGCATTATCACCTATTCACCCCCCCCCCTCTAGGTGATTTTCAATTGGTATCAGAGCTTGGACTCTAGGTTTGGCTTAACATCCTTAGAGAGATCCTAAAATATTGCTAATCAACATTTTCATTCATCCATTCATACACTAGTAAACATGGCCGACAACATTAAATCCCCACCTAAATTTGATGGCCTTAATTTCCCTATTTGGAAGGTTAGGATGACTATATTTTTGCAATCACTAGGTAGCTTAGTTGCCAAATCCTTGACCAAACCCTATGAGGCACCCGATGGTGATGAGGGCACTTGGACCGACCTTGACTTTAAGATGTATGAGGCTAACTCAAAAGCCCAAAACTCCCTTCTTACCGCCTTGAATGAGGATGACCTTACACGTGTTATTCATTGCCAATCCGCCTATGAGATGTGGCAACACTTATTGGTCACGCATGAAGGGACCTCACAAGTCAAGAGAGCCAAAGTAGATCTCTTGCGGTCTCAATATGAATCATTTAAGATGCTAGATGATGAAACAATTGATTGCATGATTACTCGTTTCACAAAAATCACTAATGGTCTTTCTTCATTAGGTGACATCATCTCCAACGACCAAAAGGTACGCAAGGTGATACGGGCTCTTCCTCCATCTTGGGAGATCAAGTCTACTACCTTGAAGGAATTGAACGACAAAGACGAGATGGACATCATAAGTCTCATAGGAAACCTCAAAACCTATGAGATGGAGAAGAAAGCAAGAGAAGAGGCGGCTCCAACAAAGAAGAAGTCTATCGCTTTCAAGTCTTCTTCCTCCACCTTTGAAGACGAAGATGAAGATGAAGAAGAAGATGAGGAGCTCTCCCTCCTCGTGCGCAACATCAAGAGGATGTACCGGAAGAACAAGCAAAATTTCCGGAGAAAGTTTGAAGGTAAAGAGGAGCGAAAGATCATTTGCTACAATTGCCGCAAGCCCGGACACATCATGGCCGATTGCCCGGAATTCAAGAAGAAAATGACTTCCTCCTTCAAGCCAAGAAAGCAAGACGAAAAGAAGGCTTACAAGGCCACTTGGGATTCGGAAAGCGAGTCCGAAGATGAAGAAAAGGCGGACACCGCAAACATGTGTTTCATGGCAAACACACCCAAGTAACCCCTCAAACTCTTGAATCTATAGATGATAATGATGATGATTTAAGTAAGGAAGTTCTAGTGCATGCTTTTGTAGAACTTTCCGAAACTTATGATAACAAGAAAATGGAGTGTTTTAAACTACAAAAGGAAGTTGCTTTTCTTAAATCTCAACTTGCTTTGATTTCACAAGAAAAAGAGGATCTTTCTTCTAATCTTATTTGCATTCAAAATGAATTTCATTCTTATAAGATTTCTTGTAAGGGTAAAACCCCTATTGTTGATAATAATGAAATTTCTTCTTTTAAAGCTAAAATGAGTGATTTTGAAAAGTTTTAAAAGATTGTGCTTTTAATACAAAGAAACTTGAAGAAAAATTTTCCAAAAAGCATACATCTCATGCTAAAGTTTCTCATGATAAGATTCCACATGCTCATACTTCTAATGCTTCTCATGCTAAATCTTTTCATGCTCACAATGCCAATGCTCACAAAACACACACCCATTATGCATTTAAATATGGTAGAGTTTATAGATGTACATATTGTGGCAAAAATGGACATTTAGCTAAATTTTGTTATGATAAATTGCATAGCTCAAATAATCTTGTTTGGGTTAATGGTTCTAACCCTCATGGACCCAAGAAAATGTGGGTACCAAAATCAAGTCCTAAAATGTTTGATGTAGGTACACACCAAGGCTCCAAGACGTAGGGAGCGGTGGTACCTTGATAGTGGTTGTTCAAGGCACATGACATGGGATATCAACAACTTCACAACCCTATCAAGGTACATGGAAGGTGGCTCCGTCACCTTCGGGGATGATTCCAAAGGCAAGATAATTGGTATAGGTAACATTCAAGTTGGTTCATCTCCTATTATAGAGAATGTTGTTTTAGTTGATGGTTTGAAGCATAATTTACTTAGTATTAGTCAATTTTGTGATCGTGGTCTTAAAGTTGTTTTTGATGATACTTCTTGTAAGATTTTTGATATTAAATCGAATGATTGTATTTTGACCGGTTTTCGTGATGACAATGTTTATATAATTGACATGCTTAATGTAGAGTGTTCTACTAAGTGTTTAAATGCTTTTGATGAAAATTCATGGCTTTGGCATAGAAGATTAGGACATGCATCTTTTGAACATATTTCTAGAATTAATTCAAAGGAATGGTGAAGGGTATTCCTTGCTTGAGTTTTGAGAAAGACCGCATTTGTAGTGCGTGCCAACTTGGGAAACAAACCAAGTCTTCCTTTAAACCAATCAAGGATATCATGTCAACTAGACCTCTAGAATTAATTCATATGGATTTATTTGGACCAACTAAAACTAAAAGCTTAAATGGAAGTAGATTTGCATTTGTTTTAGTTGATGATTTCTCTCGATTTACTTGGGTTTTCTTTTTGCAAAATAAAGATCAAACTTTTTCTCACTTTAAGATTTTTAGAAAAAGAGTTGAAAAAGAGAAAGGTTTTCCAATTTTGAGAATAAGGAGTGATAGAGGTGGTGAGTTTGTTAACCAACTCTTCATGACTTATTGTGATGAAAAAGGAATTAAGCATGAAATGTCTTGTCCTAGAACTCCACAACAAAATGGAGTTGTAGAAAGGAAAAATAGAACACTTCAAGAGATGGCTAGGACAATGATAAGTGAATACGACCTCCCTCAATATTTATGGGCCGAGGCCGTAAACACCGCATGCTATATATCGAATCGTATTTATTTATGCAAAAATTCTTCGAAAACTTCTTTTGAAATGTATCATTTTAGAAAACCAAATGTTTCCTATTTCAAAGTTTTTGGATGCAAATGTTTTGTTTTGAACACTAAAGAGAATTTGGGTAAATTTGATGCTAAAGCTTATGAGGCTATCTTTGTAGGATATTCCTCTACTAGCAAAGCATATAGAGTTTTCATTAGATCTTCACTTACTATTGAAGAAACCATGCATGTTAAGTTTGAAGAATCTAATGTGTGTGTTGAGAATGTTGTAGAGTTTGAACCATTAGGTGAAAGCTTGGAGAAACTATCCTTGAAGGACTCACCCGCGCAAGAAGAAAAGCAAGAACCTTTAGGTGAAGTTCAAAAGGATAATGAGGAAAGTGCGCAACCACTTCCCAAAGCTTGGAGATATGCTACAAATCATCCAAAGGAGCTCATCTTGGGTGATGCCTCCAAAGGAGTCACAACGCGCTCCAAACTCCATGACCTATGTGGTAACTTTGCTTTCATTTCTCATTTTGAACCCAAAGGCATTCTCGAAGCCGAGACGGACCCATATTGGTTGCTTGCCATGCAAGAGGAACTCAATCAATTTGAGCGCAACCAAGTTTGGCACCTTATTCCTAAGCCCCACGATAGACCAATAATTGGTACTAAGTGGATCTTTAGGAATAAGTTGGATGAGTCCGGAAATGTCATTAGGAATAAAGCTAGGTTAGTGGCCCAAGGTTACACTCAAGTTGAGGGAATCGACTTTGAGGAATCCTTTGCACCCGTAGCACGGCTTGAAGCCATACGGATAACACTAGCTTATGCATCTTTTAAAAATTTCAAACTTTTTCAAATGGATGTAAAAAGTGCATTTTTAAATGGATTTCTAAATGAAGAAGTTTTTGTTGCTCAACCTCCCGGTTTTGTTGATCATGTTCATCCCGATTTTGTTTTCAAACTCGATAAGGCTTTATATGGTTTGAAACAAGCTCCAAGAGCTTGGTATGAAAGGCTTTCAAGTTTTCTAATTTCAAACAATTTTATTAAAGGCAAAGTAGACACTACTCTATTCACTAAGCATGTTGATAATGATATTTTGATTGTCCAAATTTATGTTGATGATATAATTTTCGGTTCTACTAATGAAGTTTTATGCAAGGATTTTGAAAAGGTAATGCAACAAGAATTTGAAATGTCCTCCATGGGTGAACTCAATTTCTTCCTTGGACTCCAAGTCAAGCAATTGCAAGATGGGAACTTCATTAGCCAAACCAAATATGCAAAGGAACTCGTGAAGAGGTTTGGACTTGAAGACGCTAAAACTTGCAACACTCCCATGGCAACTACAACCAAGCTTGATAAGGACGAACAAGGTAAAAATGTTGATATTAAATTGTTTAGAAGCATGATAGGTAGTCTTTTATATTTAACGGCAAGTAGGCCGGATATCATGTTTAGTGTGTGTCTTTGTGCTAGATTTCAATCGTGTCCCAAAGAATCTCATTTAATTGCCGTAAAACGCATTATTCGTTATGTTAAGGGAACGATTGGATTAGGTCTTTGGTATCCGAAAACTATAGATTTTTCTATGACTAGTTATTCGGACGCCGACTATGCGGGTTGTAGAGTAGATAGAAAGAGTACTAGTGGGACATGTCAATTTCTCGGTAATTGTCTTGTTTCATGGTCCTCTAGGAAGCAAAATTCCGTAGCTCTATCAACCGCCGAGGCGGAGTATGTTGCCGCGGGGGCTTGTTGTGCACAAGTCCTTTGGATGAAACATACTCTCCTTGATTATGATTTGCATTATAAAAATATTAAAATATTTTGTGATAATACTAGTACTATTCATTTAACTAAAAATGCAAATCAACATAGTAAGACCAAGCACATTGAGATTAGATATCACTTTCTTAGAGATCATTTTGAGAAAGGTGATATTGATATTGATTATGTTTCCACCGATTTTCAACTAGCCGATATTTTCACAAAACCACTTGATTTTGCTAGATTTTCGTTTATTTGTGGAGAATTAAATATGTGTATTATTGATTAAACATGTTTTTCATACCCTTTTTGATGTATGACAAAAAGGGGGAGAATAAGTTACATGTACAAAAATAAGTTCATTTGGTCTTGGTTCCATATGAATTTATGAGTTTTATGAGTTTTATATTTTTTTAATCTCTATGATTTTGGTATAAATTGGTATCAAGGAGCAAATTTTTGATTTTTGGTGTTTTTGGTATCAAGTACAAATTTTAAGGTTTCATTTGTATTGTATTGTTGATTTCAATAATTGGTGCATCATTTCTTTTTATCATTTCAATTATTGGTATTTAGAGCATATTTATAATGTTTAAATATAGCATAATTTGAGGGGGAGTTTTCTCCTCCCCATATTTTTGTAAATAGCCTATTTGTTTTGTCATCATCAAAAAGGGGGAGATTGTTGGCCCAAGAGGTTACACTCTCCATTGTTTTGTGTTTTGATGATAACAAACCAAATAAGTGCTATTTGGTACTAATGTTTTGATCTAGATGAATTTCAGGTTTTGTACCATGTTTAGAGCTCATTCGCTTCGCTTTTGCAAAAACTTCTAAGTTCCACATAGCAATGAAGGCAAATTGCACATCAAGGAAGGATCATAGAAGAGAAGGCAATTGCAAGGCATTGGATGGCTCAAAGATTGCTTCAGAGGTCCTTAGGATTTATTTTATAGCTTTATAGCATGTTAAAGAATAGAGAGTAAGTTTGAAGCTCAAACATACACGTTTTCACGCGTATGCCTTTTCCAAGTTTATTTCCTATAAAATATACAAAAATATTTTAACACTAATTCTTCTTCCTACAAATCTGTTTTTATGTTGTATATTGATTTCATGTTCAAAATAGTTTTGATCAAAATATTTTTCCTCTCAAAATTCCCTTTGTATTTCAATTTTTGACCTGAGCCGGTCGACCGGCTATATACCACCAGTCGACCGGAGTTTTGGCAGAGTGCACGTATCCGTGTGCACGTCTGTCAGTCGACCGGTAGGCTACCGGTAGTCGACCGAAGTTTTTAGTTTGCTCTCTGGATCTGACCAGTCGACCGGTGGGCTACCGGCCTTCGACCGATAGTTCAACCTTTAGCTTTTCGGTCGACCGGCTGGCTACCGTTAGTCGACCGGTTATAGTCTCAGTCAGGAGCAGTCGACTGTACCAGTCGACCGATAGTTCATAACGGTCAAATTCTTGAACTATCGGTCGACCGGGCCAGTCGACCGATATGGCCGTTGAACAGTAAACGGGCATATTTTTAATTCTGTTTTAACTTGATTTTTGAAATTAAATATCCGTTGGAGGGTATATTTGGAACTAATTACTTCCTAATCTTCAGTAATTAATTCCTAAACCTAAACCCTAGCCCTCTCCTATAAATAGGGGTGTTTGGGGAGAGTTTCTTTACAACATTTATTCAAGAGAAAATTCAAAAGTTTGGGATATTACAAAAGAGCTTGTTTCTTGTTTTTGTGCTGATATTTCTCATTCATTTTCAGAAGTGTTCTTGATATACTCTCTGAATTTGATTTTCTTTCTTCACTTACACAAGAGCTTCATTCCTTCTCAATATTCTCTAAGGACCTTTGTAAGGGAAGAGATATTTGAAAGAGAGAGTTTGTGATCTTTTGATTACTTAGAAATTGTATTGTGCTGAAATTGTAGGAGTTGGGTACTCCATTTGTAATTGATCTTTGTGATAGTGAAAGTAGCTAGAATCCTTCTGGGGAAGGCGGGGAGTAGAGCTGGGTGCTCGAACCTCGATAACATATCCTTGTGTTTGCGATTGGTTTACTTTACTTGCTATTACTTCTTGCTATTGATTGTGACTTGCATCATTCACTTGCATTCATCTCTATATTTGTTGCTCATTGCTTCATATTTTTAATTTGGCCCTTGATTAGCATTATCACCTATTCACCCCCCCTCTAGGTGATTTTCAAGAGGTTTAACGGCTTATTGCACATGCTCAGTGCAATCGCGTGACCTGCGAAAGTGGTCTAATAATCCTCAGTATAGTTTAGTTGTTTTGCTCTAGGACGAGCAAAAGATAGGTATGGGGGTGTGATTGGTCACTAATGTTGCACATTTAGTATCATATTTCCATACTTATTATAGAATAAAATCTGCATTGTCCTAATTAAATGTTTAATTTATTTGCATGCCCATTCCTTAAGGAGATGAAGAGAAATGAGCCCAGAAGCCCACCAAAATTTTAAATTAAATCAGAATTAATTCGAACTCAGTGAATCGGGGCAAAATCAAGAGGTTGAAAACCAGTTGAGAAGAATCCTCTCAGAATCGATCGGTTGAAGCAAAGATCAACGGCCATTTCTTCAAATCTCGGACCTAAACTGCAAATCCAACCCAAGATAAAGACAGAACGAGATGCCGGGAAGACCCACCAACAAGCCTTGTTTCCGCGGCTGTTTGATGGTTGTTGGGGGAGCGTTTGCTCCCCCAATCTTCCCGGGTTCTCCCCTTATGGGTTTTGCCTATAAATACTGGTTTCAGCTGAGCAAAAGGAGACGACCATGCAGAGATAGGATTTAGTCTAGTTTTCACTCTTTGTAGTTTAGGTTTTTGTTTTCTTTTTCTGTAATTGTAATTTGTATGTAATCTTAGGCTAGATTGAGATTCATGTAAGTAAGAGAGAGAGAGAGAGGCCTATATTGAGAGTGACACCGATGTACCCTCTTCCTTTCTTCCATTGTTTCTACAAGCACTAAAAGGTAAATCTTTTTTATGTTCGTCTCTTTACTTTTGTTTTCTTTTTCCTTTTCCTCTTTCTACTTCACCTCTTTCGATTTTGATGAGAATGCAAGTGAATCCAGACGCATAAGTATAACACTGTTTTTGTGAGTGCCAACGATACTTCATGAAGATGTTCTCCTCCTCAAGATCCGTATCACTTCATTCTTACTCGGCTTGATGATATAATGCGAACGGGGACTGAGCTCGATCCTATGACTTATGCGTTGAACACCTCCGAAACAAGGTAGAACATGCAAGGGTTCCAGGTAAGTCATCAACCAAACTAGGTGAGTAATTCCTTAATCTTCTTTCTTTTCTTTTATTTTTAGTTTAGATCACCAACACGATTTCTTTCACCACATCTTCCAAATCTTTCTTTTCCAATTCATTTGTACATATTCGTTTTCTGATTTTCTCCACCTTCTCCATCTATCGCTTTCTTTTTAACTTTAACATAACTCCTTTTTTTTATTTTCATTTCTTAAAACAAAGAAGAACCTTCGTTTTTCTTCATAAAGATTTTAATAAAAACCTTGAACGCTTCTATCGCTAACCCTCCTTGTGGATCACGACTCGCATAGCCACTTGCTATCGTGGCAGAATTGAGCACTTGCACATCTCTATTTCTAAATCTAAAATTCTGTATTTTTTGTGCAGGTTTAAGCTTCAATCACCATTCATCGATCAAATGTTAGAACATGTTGCCTGTCATGCTTACTACTCCTTCCTCAAAGGTTATTCTGGATATAACCAAATCCCTATTGCTCGTGAAGACCAAGTGATTGGTCGCTAATGTTGCATATTTAGTATCATATTTCCATACTTATTAAAGAATAAAACTTTGCATTGTCCTAATTAATTGTTTAATTTATTTGCAGGCCCATTCCTTAAGGAGATGAAGAGAAATGAGCCCAAAAGCCCACCAAATTCTAAATTAAATCAGAATTAATTCGCACTCAGTAAATCAGGGCAAAATCAAGAGGTTAAAAATCGGTTGAGAAGAATCCTCTCAGAATCGATCGGTTGAAGCAAAGATCAACGGCTATTTCTTCAAACTCTCGGAGCTGAACTGCAAATCCAACCCAAGATAAAAACCAGAACTCGAACCTGGGGAGACCCACCAATAGGGTGTGGCCACCTGGCCACACCCTGGCCGCGGAAACGCGGCCAATGCCGCGTTTTCGCGGCTTGGTGGGGAGTTAGGGGGAGCGTTTGCTCCCCCGATCTCCTCGGGATCCTGCATGTTAGGTTTTTGCCTATAAAAAGGCAGTGTTTGGGCTAAAAATGGGACGACCATGCAGAGATAGGATTTAGACTAGTTTTCTTTCTTTGTAGTTTAGGTTTTTCTTTTCTTTTTATGTAATTGTAATTTGAATGTAAGCTTAGGTTAGATGAAGATTCATGTAAGTAAGAGAGAGAGGCTTATGTTGAGAGTGACACCGATGTACCCTCCTCCTTTCTTCCATTGTTTCTGCAAGCAATAAAGGTAAACATTTTTTTATGTTCTTCGCTTTACTTTTGTTTTCTTTTCTTTTCCTCTTCTACTTTACCTCTGTTGGTTTTTGATGAGAATGCAAGTGAATCCAGAAGCATAAGTATAACGATGTTGTGTGAGTGCCAACGATAGTTCATGAAGACGTTCTCCTCCTCAAGATCCGTATCACTTCATTCTTGCGCCGCTTGATGATACAATGCGAACGGGACTGAGCTCGATCCTATGATCTATGCGTTGAACGCCTCCAAGCAAGGTAGAACATGCAAGGTTTCCAGGTAAGTCATCAACCAAACTAGGTGAGTATTTCTTTAATCTTCTTTCCTTTCTTTTATTTCTTAATTTAGATCGCCAACACGATTTCTTTACCACATCTTCCAAATCTTCTTTCATTCTTTTCCAATTCATTTGTACATAATCGTTTTCATCGTTTTCTGATTCTCTCCACTTTCTCATTCTACCATTTTCTTTAACTTTAACATAATTCTTTTTCTCTTTTCTTTTTAAGAAACAAAGAAGAACCTTCGTTTTATCTTCACAAAGATTTCAACAAAAACTTTGAACGCTTCCATCGCAAACCCTCCTTGTGGATCACGACCCGCATAGCCACTTGCTATAGCGGTAAGAATTGAGCACTTGCACATTTTTATTAAAAGTTCTGAAATTTCGTATTTTGCATGCAGGTTAAGCCTCAATAAAATTTTGGCGCCATTGCCGGGGAGGGTAACGGTTTTTATTGAAATCTGATTTTTATTGAAAAAAATTTTAGAACTAAAACGAATTTTCTTCTCTGTTGCAGGTTATAGGGCAAGCAAAGCAGGAAAATAAGATTACAGTAACATATAAGTGGTCTTTGACCTCTGCTCTAGAAAGCAGTGACCAAGTGCCCTCTGATTTGCCGCGTTTTCTCGGCCAAAGCCGCGAATCCGCGGCAAAAAGGAGTTGACTACTAAACAGTTTTTTTTGTAGGGTTGCTTGCTTTGCAAAATTCTAGTTTTCTGCAACTTTATTTCTTATATGCCATCACCAAAAGCTTGCTAATAAATCAACAGTAAAACGTTTGTTGAAAAAGTTAAAAAAGTTGATTAGACGTTTGCATTTAGGCACGTGTCTTTTCAATTCATTTCTTTACTGTTGAAGAGTGCTGGAGCAAGGTACGTTCGCATTGCATGTAGAATACGACTCATCTCTTGGTTGATTTTCATTACTTTGAGTGAATCTTATTTACATATCTTGTACACTTGCACAAACTGATTTTAAGGGCACCACCCATTAACAAGATAAGATGGGGATTTAATCACCCTTCCTTAGCCCAAAAATCAGATTCCAAGCACTCACTAACCCAAGCCTAACTAAAAATGAGTAGACGTTGGCCCTAGCGACATCTCGGACTCAATTAGGAGATTATCCTAAGGGGGAAAGGTGTTGGAATTTGACTCCTGCCAAATCAGTGTCTAGGAAGGGGATTAAGGGCCGAAAGCCCGAAGATTGGTGGTTATTTAATTAAGGAACGTCTTTGACAGATAACCTCCCATTAATCTTGCCCTGACCTGGCTGATTAGCTTGTGGTCAAAGTCTACATTAGACCTCCCGTGGACAGTCTAATCAGTTAGGAGTCGTCTAGGTCATAGGTCTACCCTAACTTAGGTTAAAAAATTTTCTTTTTTGTTTGCTTATTTGTTGTTTTTCTTTGTTTGCATTCCATTGTGTGATATGGCTTATAATAACAATTTTTCCAACTTCAATAATAATCCATATTACACACCTTCATTTTCGGATATTACCAGCCCGGCATATCATAACTTTAACCAACCTAGTGTGTCAGATTGGTCTTATCCGAATCAATATAACCCATGTCCCCAATCTTATAACTATAATTTCCGTAATGATTTCAACTCTTCACAGAGTCAGTGGGGATTCACCTACCCGAGTCAAATGTTCAACCAACTTGTCCTCCTTCTCCACCTTGTCCACAATATTTTCAAGAGTCATACTCAGTTCCACCAGTCCAAAATAGAAAACTATCAATTTTAGAAATGAGTATGCGTGAGTCCAAACACAAATCCCAAAATTTGATGGACTCACAATTTCACCACCAATTCCAAGACAATACTTCATCTTTTCATCAAAATAATGAACCTATCAACTATGAAAAGATGCTTGAAGCCATGACTCAGGCTCAAAACGCTCGTAATCATGACATAGATATGATGGTCCAATCTCTACGTTCCCACCGTTTGACCAGTTCTGATGTCCCTAACCATTCTGTTAGAGCCGAAGAGTCAGGTATTTTGGAAATCAAGTTCCGTTTCAGAACAATCATTTGAACTTGCCCAAACTCCAAATTTTGAAAAGAATATTGACAGTTTGGCAAGTTATCCTTTTCCTGAAATCGAACTTGAAAATGAATATGATCATGAACCTCAACTTAGTGATTCAATTTTACTTTCTGATTCAATAATGACTCCGGTGTCTTCACCTGATTTCAATATTTTTCCCGAGTCAATATTGGATCCTGTGCCAATTCATCATGAAATTGAATCACCCATTTTTGATGATCATATTGAACTTGACCAATTTTACACTTTAAAAATCCTATTGACAAATTGGCAAGTTCTCACTTTTTTGATATTGAACTCAATGAGATATGTGACCTAGACTCTTAAATCTGTGATCCAGTTCAACTTTCTGAATAAATATTGACTCATGTTTTGTTACCAAACTTGAGTAATATTTTAGAGTCAGTTTTAATTCCCCCACCTATCATTCCTGAACTTGAATCACCAATATTAAGTCACATTCCATTGTTGGAAAATAAATGTGGACTTGAGTTTCAACTTCTTGACTTGGACCCAATTCCTGAACCTATTTCGACTCCTGAACCTTTACTTGACTTAAGTCACCTTCCTGAGTCGGTATTATTTCCTGTACTTCCTGAGTCCAAGTCAATCATTCTATCTTTTCACACTCCATTCTGGGACGAGGTGGTTGACAAATTTGACTCCAAAATTAATTATGGAATTTGAAAATTAGATGGGGTCAAATATTTAATAAAAATCCATTATGGATTCATCATTTTAATGGGTTATATTAAAGAAATTTCTGGTGGGTTCCTCCGAACCCAACGAAAAGTTGATTGGGCCGCATTTCGTGGACCAATCAGACCACCACCGGAACCACCACCTTAAGGTAACATTTTCCTTCCCTTTCGTCTTTTTCATACATCTATGCATTAATTCATACATTGAGGACAATGCATGAGATAGGTGTGGGGGAGGGTCTAACATAACTTAGTTTTTTCTTTTTATAAAAAAATTATTAACATTTTCTTTACTTTTAAAAACTTTTTGAAAATAGAAACAATACTTTGACATATTTTTTGTAAGAAATTAAGTTAATTTTAAGGAATAGGAAAATCCAAATTATGATTTCTTATACTTGGTCAAAATAAGATTATTGTTTGATTTTTAGGGTTAGGAAGATAATTTGTCAAAGTAATTTAGTCTTGATCTTTACCTTAATGAAATATGCACACTTCATACACTTACACACTTAGGGTTCAAAAACAAAGATTCTTATGCCTCATATATAAAAATAAAAAAGAAAAAAAGAAAAAATATATGAACGAATCTAATTATTGATTAGCTAGGTACTTTGGCCTAAGCAAGCCTTAGTATTTATGCGAAAGATGATTAGATAAGTTTAAAAAAAAATAGAAACTCCTCTGATTAAGCTGGGTATTTGTGCCTAATAAAGCATAAGTATTCACGCCTAAAAGGGGTCCATATAATAAAATCCTTACTTTTGTGGCCTTATTTGCTCGAGTCCTTAAGTCCTTGGGGTGTTTTCTCACCCAGTGCCCTAAGACCGTTTGGTTGGGAGTCATCGATTAAAGGCTCGTTACATAGGCAGATTAGAAAGCCTAATAGAACTAAGAAATAATACCAAAAAATATATATATATAAATAAATAAAGCATAAGAGTTAGAGTTAATGAACCCTTAGTCAAAATTTTCACAATCACAAGGTGCTTATGACTTAAGGTAAAGTAATAGACTAGATGAGAAGTACAATTTGACTCCTTACTTTGATTGACAACAAATTTTTAAATAGAGACTAAGTTTAGGAATGAAAAATTCAGTTTCCTATAACTTATAGATTACTTAAATCTTACAATTATATTTCAAATATTTTTCTCTTCAAAATGCTTTTCGAAAATACTAACTCTTTATTTCCCTTTCTTTATGAATTTGTGGGTGTAATTCGCTGAAAACCTCACGAGACAAAACTCGTCCTCTAGGGGAAACCTAGAGGTTTAACGGCTTGTTGCACATGCTCAGTGTAATCGCGTGACCTGCGAAAGTGGTCTAATAATCCTTAGTATAGTTTAGTTGTTTTGCTGAGGACGAGCAAAAGATAGGTATGGGGGTGTGATTGGTCGCTAATGTTGCATATTTAGTATCATATTTTCATACTTATTAAAGAATAAAACTTTGCATTGTCCTAATTAATTGTTTAATTTATTTGCAGGCCCATTCCTTAAGGAGATGAAGAGAAATGAGCCCAAAAGCCCACCAAATTCTGAATTAAATCAGAATTAATTCGCACTCAGTAAATCAGGGCAAAATCAAGAGGTTGAAAACGGTGAGAAGAATCCTCTCAGAATCGATCGGTTGAAGCAAAGATCAACGGCTATTTCTTCAAACTCTCGGAGCTGAACTACAAATCTAACCCAAGATAAAACCAGAACTCGAACCCGGGGAGACCCACCGACAGGGTGTGGCCACCTAGCCACACCCTGGCGCGCGGAAACGCAGCCAATGCCGCGTTTCCGCGACTTGGTGGGGAGTTAGGGGGAGCGTTTGCTCCCCCGATCTCCCCGGGATCCTGCACGTTGGTTTTTGCCTATAAAAAGGCAGTCTTTGCGCTGAAAATAGGACGCCATGCAGAGATAGGATTTAGACTAGTTTTCGTTCTTTGTAGTTTAGTTTTTCTTTTCTTTTTATGTAATTATAATTTGAATGTAAGCTTAGGTTAGATGAAGATTCATGTAAGTAAGAGAGAGAGGCTTATGTTGAGAGTGACACCGATGTACCCTCCTCCTCTCTTCCATTGTTTCTGCAAGCAATAAAGGTAAACATTTTTTATGTTCTTCGCTTTACTTTTGTTTTCTTTTTCTTTTCCTCTTCTACTTTACCTCTGTTGGTTTTTGATGAGAATGCAAGTGAATCCAGAAGCATAAGTATAACGATGTTGTGTGAGTGCCAACGATAGTTCATAAAGTCGTTCTCCTCCTCAAGATCCGTATCACTTCATTCTTGCGCTGCTTGATGATATAATGCGAACGGGGATTGAGCTCGATCCTATGATCTATGCGTTGAACGCCTCCAAGCAAGGTAGAACATGCAAGGTTTCCAGGCAAGTTATCAACCAAACTAGGTGAGTATTTCTTTAATCTTCTTTCCTTTCTTTTATTTCTTAATTTAGATCGCCAACACGATTTCTTTCACCACATCTTCCAAATCTTCTTTCATTCTTTTCCAATTCATTTGTACATAATCGTTTTCATCGTTTTCTGATTCTCTCCACTTTCTCATTCTACCATTTTCTTTTTAACTTTAACATAACTCTTTTCTTTTTTTCTTTTTAAGAAACAAAGAAGAACCTTCTTTTTATCTTCACAAAGATTTCAACAAAAACTTTGAACGCTTCCATCGCAAACCCTCCTTGTGGATCACGACCCGCATAGCCACTTGCTATAGCGGTAAGAATTGAGCACTTGCACATTTTTATGAAAAGTTCTAAAATTTCATATTTTGCGTGCAGGTTTAGCCTCAATCACCAAGAGAAAACGATATTCACCTGTCCGTTTGGTACATTTGCCTACCGACGCATGCCATTTGGGCTATGCAATACACTGATATGTCTTAGCAGTGTATGCTGAGCATCTTTTCAGACATGATCGATCGATTTTTAGGCGTATTCATGAATGACTTCTCTGTCTTTGGGTCTTATTTTGATAAGGGTCTGCATCATCTACTGGTGTTGATGCAAGGAGAAGAACCTAATTTTTAAGTGGAAGAAATGTCATTTCATGGTGAAATCTGGGATTGTCTTAGGACACATTATTTCTTTAAAAGGTATAAAGGTTGATAAAGCTAAGCTAGAATTAATCTCTAAATTGCCACCTTCAAAAACTGTTCGGGAGGTGCGATCCTTCTTAGGCCATGCTGGGTTCTACCGCCGCTTTATCAAAGAATTTTCTATAATTTTCAAACTTCTATGTGACCTTCTAGTAAAGAATGTTCCATTTAAGTTCACCCTTCTTGTTTGGCAGCCTTTGAAAGGCTCAAAACTGAGTTAATCTCGGCACCCATCATCCGACCACCTGACTAGAATCTTTCATTTGAGGTGATGTGTGACGCTTCCAGCTATGCGATAGAAGTTGTTCTGGGCTAGTTAGTAGATAAACTTTCTCATGTCATTTGCTATGCTAACAGAACTCTAAATGACGCACAACTAAACTACTTTACTACTAAAAATGAGTTGTTAGCAGTCATTTTCGCTCTTAACAAATTTCTTCCCTACCTGATAGATTCTAAGGTCCTAAGTTTCACCGATCATGCGAGTTTAAAGTACCTTCTCATAATAAAAGATACTAAAGCTCGTCTAATCCGATGGATCTTACTCCTACAGGAATTCGACTTAGAAATTCACGATAAAAAGGGGCTGAGAATGTTGTTGCAGACCACTTTGTCTAGATTAGTAATCAAATCTTCGTCCGACTCGTTACCTGTTCTTGAGACATTTTCTGATGAGCAGTTAATGACCATTTCCCATTCGACTGTTCTGTGGAATGCTGACATTGTGAACTACCTTGTCATGGAACAATTGCCTGATTCATTGACTAAGCAAGAATTATTGTGTTTCTCAGTTAGAGTCAAATGGTTCATCAGGGATGAACCATATTTGTCTAAATATTGTCATGATCAGATCATTCGATGTTGCGTTCCTGACTCTAAGTTCAGGGACATCCTTTCATTTTGCTATGACCAAGCATATGGTGGTCATTTCAGTAGGAAAAAGATTGCTGCAAAAATTTTGTAGTGTGATTTTTATTGGCCCACTTTATTTCGCGACGCTCATTTCTATTGTCAATCTTGTGATCATTGTCAACGATTAGGAAAAATTGCACGATGAAATGAAATGCCGTTAAACCAGATCTTAGCTGTCGAAATCTTTGATGTTTGGGGCATCAACTTCATGGGTCCCTTCCTTACGTCTCATGGATACCAGTATATCCTTGTGGTAGTTGACTATGTTTGTAAATGGATAGAGGTCATATCATGTACATCCAATGACCATAAAGTTGCGGCAAACTTCTTGAAAGAGAATGCATTTTCTCGTTTTGGTTTTTCTTGTGCAATCTAGCGATGGTGGAAAATATTTCTGCAATCGTACATTTGACGTCTTAATGAAAAAATACTGAACCCACAAACTAGCGGCCAAATAGAAGTTTCCAACTGTGTAATCAATACCATTTTTGAGAAAACTGCAAATGCCACTAAGAAAGATTGGTCCTTTCGATTGACTGATGCCTTGAGGGCATACAAAATTACATTCGAGACTCCTATTGGAATGTCTCCATATAAGTCAATATATGACAAAGCTTGCAATCTTCCTGTCGAGTTAGGACACAAAGCTTATTGGGCAATCCAAGCGCCTAAATTTGATCTTGACAAGGCAGGAGAGTCTAGAAAACATCAACTTGATAAGCTTGAAGAGATAAGAAATGATGTATATAACTGCCCAAAATGGTACAAGACCGTATGAAAATGATGCTTGATAAGGTCATAACTCGAAAGAATTTTCTATCGGGACAGAAAGTCCTGCTTTACAATTCATGCTTACATCTCTTTTTGGGGAAATTAAAATCTCAGTGGACCGGTCCTTACATTATTCATAAGGTGCACCCACATAGTGCAGTAGAGGTCTACAATGCAAGAATGGTACCACTTTTCAAGTGAATGGCCATCGTTTAAAGCCATACTGTGAGTATCTGAGCCTAGAAGTAGAGGAAATCCTTTTGAAAGATCCTGTTTATCAGGATTGATCGCTATACATGCTAAGGATCCATTGCTGTATTATAGTTTTTGTGTTTTCTTTTTTTTTCTTTTCAACTAGGAAATAACGGATGATATCACTCGTCCTCATCAGGTACTATCTACCCTTCACATTCTTTAGTTTGTATCTTACTATGCATTCATTTATACATTGAGAATAATGCATGAGATAGGTGTAGGGATAGGTTCTAACATAGTTTTTTTTAAAAAAACTTTTTGAAAAGAGAAACTATATTTTGACTTGTTTTTGCAAGGAATTAAGTTAATTTTAAGGAATAGGGAATCATAACTAGGATTTCTTATACTTGATCAAAATAAGATTATTTTTTTGATTTCTAAGATTAGGAAGAAAAATTGAAAAAGTAATATAGTCTTGATTTTTACCTTAATGATATATGCATACTTTATACACTTACACACTTTAGGTTCAAAATCAAAGATTCTTATGCCTTATAAAAAATATATATATATTAAAAATTATCAGATTAAGATGGGTATTTATGCCCCATAAAGTATAAGTATTCACGCCTAAAATTGGTCCTTTAGTTTTGTGACCTTGTTTTCTCGAGTTCTTAAGTTTTTGGGTATTTTTCTCCCCCGGTGCCCTAAAGTCGTCCAGTTTAGGAGTCACTGACTAAAGGCTCGTTACATGGGCGAATTAGAAAACCTAATAGAACTAAGAGATATTACCACAAAAATAATGTAAAAATAAGGCATAAGAGTTAGAGTTGAAGAATCCTTAGTCAAATATCCACGATCACAAAGATGCATATCACTTAGGGTAAAATAATAGATTAGATGAGAAATACAGTTTGACTTCTAACCTTAATTGATAACAAGTTTTTGAATTGGGATTAAGTGTAGGGATGAATAGTTTGGTATTCCTATAACTTATAGATTACTTAATTCTTGTAAAAACACTTCAAATATTTTCTCTTCTTTTCAAAATGTGTTTTCAAAAATACTAACACTTTATTTTTTTCTTCATGAATTTTGTGGGTGTAATCCACTTAAAACCCTCACGAGACAAAACTCATCCTCTAGGGGTAATCTAGAGGTTTAACAGCTTATTAGTATTAAGTGTAACCATGATTCCTAAGAAAATGAGTTAGGTTAGCTCTATTTTATTGTTTTGCTCGAGGACGAGCAAAAGATAGATGTGGAAGTGTGTTTGGACACATATATTATGTATTTGTCATTACATTTTTACATCCATTCTGTAATAAATCCTTCAATTAAACTATCTTAATACCTAAATTGTGTAGGATATGATGGGAGAAGATAAATCACAAAACCAGGTTAAGTAAACTAGATTCTGAGGGAATTTAAATCACAACTGAAAATCAGAACGTATTAGAAAGATAATCCCATACCAAAGCTAGTTAAAATCAAAATTTGAAGATCATGTGGTTGGCTGGAGATTCAATGAAAAAAATGTCAAAATTAGAGATCCAACCGAATAACCAATTGAAGATAGAATCAAACCGGGAATCCAGGGTCCATCGCTCCCAAAGATTTGGCCCTACGGCCAGATTTTTGCTGCGAAAACACGATTTTGCGAAAATATGACAAAGCCGCATTTCGCGACAGTTACAGGATCAGGGGGAGTGTTTGCTCCCCCTATCTTCGTATGCTTTCCCCCTTACCTTTTTTCCTATAAATGATGGCATTTCAGATGTAAAATGTACACCGGAGGGCTGTAAAGGCTATGAGAAGAGAGTTGTGTGTATTGTAATGTGAGTTGGAGAGATTTGAGAGATTGTAATGGGGATTTATTAATGAAATTCAGTGTTCCTTCATCAAGATCGTGCACATTTCAGTCTAAGGCTCTTTCTCCTCTTTCTTTATGATGCAATTCTTTTCTTTTCATTCATTCATTATTATATGCTTCCATTGAAAGTTTCATGCTTGTGTTCCTTTCTTTGCAGTTTATAGTATTAGCATCTTCTACTATTGTCAACAACATCTAGAGGAAGGGGAGTTCAAGGTGACATCAGCAGCAGTGACCCAAGGCTCTGTGCACCATTTCGGATTTCCAATTTTCTATCTCTTTACCTTCTTTCACTTTTGTTTCCAATTAATGCATCCCACATGTTAGTAAGTGTTTTCTCTTATTTCATTTCATCGCTTTAATTCATCTTTCTGTTTTTTTTCTCAATCTCATTTTCTGATTTATTCTCTTTATAGGTTAGTAATTTTTCTTTCTTAATTCATATTTGTAATTCATAATTGAAGTTTAATTCTTGAAACAAAATTTCAACCATTCATTTAACAATTTTTCAACTACATTAAAGTTAGATTTCAGATTTTTAAAAATCGAGTTTTCAACAAGTCTTTGTGGATTCGACCATCTTCTTACTACTATGCGATTCTTCTAAAAGATTCTTGTAAGATTAGGTTTTTCTATAATTTGTACATAGTTCAAATAATGATGGAATTTGTTATGACTTTCGAACTGCGAACACATTTTCACTTGTATAACAATATGTCTACTTTTTGGTGAATGTGCGCCCTTTAACTTACTTTCTTCGTCCATATTTGATTGTGTCCACATTAATCAAAATATGACTGTATTTATCTAAACCTGACTACCTTTATATGAATATGTTCACATTGAGCCATATACTATCCACTTTTAATTAATCATGTTTGCTTGTTTGTTTATGCAATGCGATTGAATTTCTTTCTCATCAATCACAAAACTTGGATGTTAGTACACTCTCAAGCCAGCAACCCCAACATGAAGACTTATGGGATTTAAAAGAAATGATTAATGATGCAGTGCGCATCTCTTATGGTTGCACGATGTAATAACTGAAATACACCTAAGGGGGGGTGAATAGGTGTAAGGCTAATCTAGTGATCAATAATGCAGAATTTAAAAACTAATTTCAACACACTTAGTGTAACCAAAGAGTGTAATCGAATTCCTGGTGAAGGGCTCTGGACTAACTCCTCTTGATTCCTCTGAATAAGAGTTGAGGTGCTATATGAAGCTCTCTTGGTTTAACACAAGTATGTCACACAAATAAACCCAAGCATATATATATGAAATGAACAATATGATGCAATGCACAATATAAAAGAGAGAGAGTTTAGAGATAGTAGATCAAACGCAAACACCGAGATATGTTTCGAGGTTCGAGCACCCAGCTCTATGTCCCGGCCTTCACACAGAAGGATTTCCACTAAATCGTTCACACAGGACTTTCCACACAGGGAACCTCCACTGAGGATTTGGGCAAGTACAACTGGGAGTACACAACTCCTCTCTCCAACAATACAACCTCTACACAAGAGGCAAGTCTCAACACAAATCACCTCTACACTTAGAGGGATAGGCACTTAGCCAAACAACTATCAACCTCACACAAGAGGGATAAGGCACAAAATCACAAGTAAAGAAAAGGGTTACAACTCTTGGTGATCACAAAGATCACAAGCCAATATTCTAACAAAACTAGATCCTATAGATAGGATAGATATAATAAGCTCAAGTGTTAGAAAATAAAGAGTTTGAAAATAAAAAATACAAAGAAAAACTCTTAGGAAAAACTCTATATTGAAATATGAATGAAGATCAAAACAACTCCCATAGACTTTCTTTTCTTTGAATTTTCCAACCCTTTTTAAAACAAATAAAGTTCAAATCTTTTAGCCCAAAACTCCTTTAAAAACTTGTTGTTAAACACTTGTAAAGATGAGAATTTTTGCTCTCTAAAAACTTGTCTAAAACAGCTCAAGAGGGGGCAAATTTATAGCCCTCAAAATCTACCCGTTGGCAGTCTGACAAAGGGCAGTTTTGCCCTTCCGGTCGACCGGGCGGTCGACCGGCCAACAGTCATAATTATGACTGTTGAGCCACCGGTCGACATGCGGTCGACCGGAGACTGGAAACATAGAGCAGAGCTCTCTGCCGGTCGACCGGGTGGTTAACGGGGCCATTTTCAGAGAGCAGAAGCTCTCAGCGGTTGACCGACCTGGTCGACCGGCCCCCCAGGCTAGGCTGCATGCACGTCCTGTGCACGTCAGTCGACCGGACCGGTCGATCGACTTCTGCTACGGTCGACCGGTCCGGTCGACCGGCAGACAGCCAGGTCAAACATTTTAGGGATTAAAAACTTGGGTTTTTGACTTCAATTAAATCCCATAAAATCACATAAATTCCACAAAAATTAGTTCTTATAAGATCTTTGAAATACAAATATGTGTGAGTAAAATTCAACACATATTCTAAACAATTTGAACTATTTTTGTGAGATGAAAATTTGGCTTAAATACAAAAACCGTATTTTTCAAAACCAAACTTTGAAATGGAAATCCGATTTTTCAAAACACATGTAAATACAAAAACATGAAAACACATGTAAATACAAAAACATGATATTGAAACAACTTTGAAGCATATTATATATGGATAGAATCCAATATACATATAAAGATGTTATATCAATGTTTTTGATATGAAAACCAAGATCGGTTAAACCGAAAAACTAAAACATGAAATTTTAAACTTGTATGTGTATTGTGAACTTGAGCATATCAACACTATCTAATCTTTACACAAGATCTAAACAGCTAAACTAAACAAACCGAGTTCTTCTTGTAGAACTCCTTCTTCAAGCCGACTCGATCTAAACGTGATCCAACGAGCTTGACTCCAACCGAGTACTAGATACGATCTTGACGCTCGAGCCCTTGAATTAACATGTGAAAGCTCCAAAACACCTTTGTTGAAGCTAATCACCTACTAATATCTTGATCAAATATCTGAAACTAAATATCATAAGATTATTAGCAAACTATAACTACATGAGTTAATCATCATCAAAACTAAAGTGAAGGGCCTTTGGGCCAACAATCTCCCCCTTTTTGATGATGACAAAACTCATGGAGTTATATATGTATGGATTAAAGTTAGGCTTCATAGAAACTCTCCCTTAACTCATGCATAGCAATAAACATAAAGATATGCAATGAATGCTCAACATAAACATGCATAAGTGAAGAATGCTTCTCCCTTTTGCATAAAAAAAATATATGCATATACCAATTGTAAAAATAAACATGCATATAAAAACATTCTCCGAAATTCTAAACATGCATATAAACTCAAAAACATTCTCCGAATTTCTTTTCCCTTTTTGTCACTCATCAACAAAGGGGAGAAAACAAAACAAAAAGAAAAAAAGATATATATGCGATATATATTCATGAATAGGAGAGACGTGAAGTTAACTCCCCCTGCATACATGCATTATATGAAAAGAGATGACTAAACCCTAACCACATAAAGCATAATATGCAATGTATATAAGGAAATGTAAAGCTCCTACTACACACGTGTACTACATACCAAAGAAAGGTCAATCACTTCAATATGACATACACTTAACATGAATCTATATATATAGAGAAGATGTTAAGCTTCCCTTGCATATAAGCAATACAAATCAAAACATTATTATACCAATTGAAAAATATATCAATTTAGGATGAAGGTATACATCAATTCATCTTGATTCTAATTTATGATACCAATTGAAAATAAACAAAATATTTTGAAGATATCAAAAATAATTTTGATACCAATTGAAAGTAAACAACAAAAAATTTTAAGATACTTAAACGATGCCAATGTGAAAATATCTTGATACCAATTAAAAATCTTGTAAATCTTGATACCAATAGGAAATGACACATTGTATATTGTTGATACCAATTGAAAGATATAAATATATAGAAAATCTTGATACCAACTGAAAGTGACAATCAATTTCATAATAACTTGATACCAAAAAAATTGTCTTGTAAGTTTTTGATACCAATTGAAAGTCAAAACCAAAATTGATTTAGGTAAGCATAACTCATATCTATATAGATACCGATGTAAAATGAAATATGATACCAATATTGAAAATGTTAGCATATACCAAACAAAGTGTTTTTCATCATAAAAAATGGGAGTAAGATATCAATTGAAAATGAAATCTATTGAAAGATACAAATTTGAAAGATAAAACATGAATTTTCTCCCCCTTTATGAAATACTAATAAAAACATGCATAAGCTCGTATGAGATACCAATTGAAAAATATTGTCATTAAGGACTAAATCAAGCTTAGCATAAACATAGTTTGTGCTTTAAGATGTAAAGATATAGTAAGCACAATCAAATCACATATATATGTATGAAAATGTAAATACCAATCAAAATTGATACTATTTGAAAGTTGAAGCATACATATATAGAAAAACACAATATGAGTATACAAACATGAAATACCAATTGATATACTAATTGAAAAACACAATGAGAATCAAGTGTATAACTCATAAATACTTTTCCTTTCAGACACACGTTAAAAAGATTTTCAATTAAGCTCACAAGGCATGGTCGCCCATCCTTCTGCCCATAGATGGAAGGGGTTTTCAAAAATAAGTTTGAAAATAATTTTAACATATTTGAAAACTCTACCAAAATGAAGAATATAAACTAGTTTAAAATAGTTTGAAATAACTAGTGATAGATTCTTCAAAATATGAAACCAAATCATATAATTCATGAAGCATGCATTCAACACAAAATTGTCACTCAAGCTATAGAAAGATCAACAAAGTACTCATAAAATAATGTAATGAGTAGACGTAATTAAAGTGAGTGTACAAGAGTCACGTGAAAAGCATAATCATGAATATAGGCAATGAGCTCATATGAAGTTTCTTAAAATAAATGAAAATCTAATTTTCATCAAAACAATACTAACTCCAAGGTATATGTATGTTTTATCAAAACTAAAGGCATACATACAATTAAACACAATTGAGTCTATAAAGAGTTTTGTATGAAAGGTAAATGACTCAAGGGTATACATGTATATCCAATAGTTTTGACCAAATTAACATATACATGAAGTTAAACACATATTAATGAAAACATGTACAAAATAGGGAATACAAGTCAAAATGTATAAATCATCAAAAATAGGCTATACCAATACATCTAATGGGTACAAATGAGTAATCAAGCACAAATATATAATAATCAATTTGTGGCTCACTAGATGTATAAGTATATACACAAGTTTTAATGAAGGTTACATTTAAACATGTAATCAAAGCATGAAGCGTAAAACAAAAATCAATATGATCATTATGTGAATGCACATATCTTAGAACAAGAATATACACAATAGTTAAATTAAGTGAGAACACAAGAGTAATAGTCCATATAAACATAGGTGTACCTCAAATACTAATCATGTATATCTCTACTCTAATTAACATGGCATTATAGCATAATGAGTATTAAAACATGACATGCTAAAATGAATAATCTAAAAGCATGTAGACATAAATGGAAGTAAGAGATAGTTACCAAAACAAGATGGCACATCTCTATGTCTCCAAACCATGATGGTCCTCCCACCAGACTCTCCTTGAAAGTGATGCATCCAAAATAGTCACCGTTTAGCTCGGAACGCATTCACCTCAAGGCACCAATGCCCTCACATCAAGCGAGAGCCCACACCTGCATCAAAAATAGGAGTGGCTTTTGGTACCCATACTCTTTTGGGTCCATGGGGGTTAGCTTCTTTCCTAACCCAAACAAATTTATTTGCAATATTTGAATCATGTATCCTATCATAACAAAATTTCGCAACGTGGCCCTTACGTCCACAATGTGTATAAGTGTACACATGAGCAACATTGTGTCATGTGTATGAACGTGAGGAGCATGTGTATGCCGTGGTTGGTGTGCATGCATAAGTGAAACTTGTTTCTTTCGAAAATGGATTCTAACCTTGTGTGGTTCATGGCACGTTGGCTCAAAGTGGAGCCCAAACAATCAACACTTTTTTCAATACACAAATATCATTTTTAATACTTGAAGATAATGTGGAGCATGCAATAGGTATGCTAGAAGATGTGGTTATACTAGCATGGTAAACATGTGAATGTAAATCATTTTTCAAAAATTATTTTCATTTAAGCAATCTTCTAATTCTTTTGAAATCAAATCAATTTTATTTTTCAAAGAATTATTTTCTTTTAAAACAAAATCAAATTTTAAAGTTAAAGTCTCATTTTTTTTCAAAAACATTTCACAATCATTTTTACTTTTCAAAATTTTATTTTCATTTAAGGCAAGCTCAAGTTGGGATTTCAATGAGTCCCTTTCATTGAAATCTCATCCCTCTCTTGCAAAATCAATCAAGTCTAGAAGACAAATTTTCATTTTTTTCTTTAATTTTGAACTATTCTTTTCAAAATTTTATTCTTAGAAATCAATCTTACAACCTTTAGCTAGTTCATAATTTGAAGCATGTGCATCCATACACTCATTACAAGAAGAATTAGAACTATCATCTAGTTGAGTATCTGAATATACCTCAAAGGAGTCATTCCCTTGGACCATGAAGCAACGTTGTTCGAATTCTCCTCCACTAGATTCCTCCTCCATATATTTCGTCATTTGTAGCGCGGAAAAGGTCAAAGTGTTCTATACTACAAAAGTGGAATCACAATGAGAAACCATGACAAATATTCTTTACTAAGTGTGTGCCTAAGTGCTCTCAGGGCTTGTGCATTGGCCTCTAAATGCTTGCTATTATCAAGATAGGATTTCTTGGTAGCGGCAAGGAAAACATGCAACTTAGGGTTTTGAGGTACATGGACATCCTAGCTTTCCAAACAACAATGTTGGAAGAATCATACATGGGAGGGGTTATGAAGTCCATGAGTGTGTGTAAACAATATAAGTGTTCAAATGCAAATCTAGATTAGCTAACCAAGATCTCATTCCTAGGTGGTTAAACCTAATATCAGGAGCGTAGGCTTGATACAATTGAAATACACTTAGAGGGGGGTGAATAGGTGTAAGGCTAATCTAGTGATCAATAATGCGGAATTTAAATACTAATTCAACACACTTAGTGTAACCAAAGAGTGTAGCTGAATTCCCGGTGAAGGGTTCTTGACTAACTCCTTTGATTCCTCTGAATAAGAGTTGAGGTGCTATATGAAGCTCTCTTGGTTTAACACAAGTATGACACACAAACAAACCCAAGCATATATATATGATATGAACAATATGATGCAATGCACAATATAAAAGAGAGAGAGTTTAGAGATAGTGGATCAAATGCAAACAACGAGATATGTTTCAAGTTTCGAGCACCCAGCTCTACATCCCCACCTTTACACAGAAGGATTTCCACTAAATCGTCCACACAGGACTTCCCACACAGGGAACATCCACTGAGGATTTGGGCAAGTATAACTGGGAGTAACACAACTCTCTCTCCAACAATACAAGCTCTACACAAGAGGCAAGTCTCAACACAAATCACCTCTACACTTAGAGGGATGGGCACTTAGCCAAACAACTATCAACCTCACACAAGAGGGATAAGGCACAAAGCCACAAGTAAAGAAAAGGGTTATAACTCTTGGTGATCACAAAGATCACAAACCAATATTCTCCACAAAACTAGATCTAAAGATAGGATAGATATGATAAGCTCAAGTGTGAGAAAATAAAGAGTTTGAAAATCAAAAATACAAAGAAAAACTCTTGAGAAAAACTCTATATTGAAATATGAATGAAGATCAAAACAACTCCAAAGACTTTCCTTTTCTTTGAATTTTCCAACCTTTTTAAAACAAATAAAGTTCAAATCTTTTAGCCCAAACTCTTTAAAAACTTGTTGTTAAATACTTGTAAGATGAAAATTTTGCTCTCTAAAAACTTGTCTAAA
>JAVJIF010002435.1:0-201280 GCA_038442645.1 Agave tequilana
AAGAGATAAATGGTATTTGGTCAGTTTGGATAGAATTACATAAAAAATAAAGCCAAAAAAAAGAATATTCAAAAAATCCTTTTAATATATAGACGAGGTTAGAGCCTGTCTTAAAATTACTGAAGACAAACCCTCAGACGCGAACCCCGCCGATAAGTAGGTCGCGTTCCAGCCTCAGACACAGGCCTTATGCCAAACGCGAGGGTCGCGTCTCAACCCAAACGTGGACCTCGCGTCCTTTGTCAAACGCAGAGGTCGCGTTCCAACCTCAAACGCGAACCTCGCAGTCTCTGTCAAACGCGATGGTCGTGCTGTTCTTTGAGACGCAGACCTCAGGATCGCGTTTCAATATTAAAACGCGAACCTGTGTAGCTTCGCGTTTCAACACAAATGCAAGCCTGAAAAAGCTTCGCGTTTCAACTTCAATGCAAGTCTGTGAGCTCCGTGTTCCAACACAGACGCGAACCTGTGAGCTCTGTGTCTCAACATCAGAGCGAGGTTCATATCCAGCGCGGAGCCGCATTTCTGTTGTAACTGACAGCTACGAATTTGATCAGTTACGCCCTATTTTCTAAACACATAATGGGAAATAACTTCCCATTATGGAGAGATTTAAGGGGTTGGTTACACTCCTCCTGTTATGGAGAGATTTAAGGAGTGATTACACCCCAAAATCCTCTATAAACAGCTATGACTAGTTAGGAGAAAAGGGAGGAGTTCGAGAGGAGGAACCCAAGAAGCCATAGGCTAGAAGAGGAGAATCCCCACAATTGATGCTTAATGCTTCAAGCAAGATAACTATAGAAGGCTGAAACTTGAGCACAAGACTGTTGAAAGAGAATACTCTTTATAAATTTGCTAAGTTCAAGTTTTATAATCTCTTTGAGATTTAGCCACTGATTAAAGTTTTATACTTTACCAGTGTGCTTCCAACGAGAATAAGAAGATCTGAACATCAAGCTTCCGACTCGGCTCATCAACGAAGAACAAGAATCACTCTCCACCGCTACATCAAGAATCCAGTCTTAAACAAAAGGGAGATCCAACCATTCTTCCCTCTTTTGTAATCGGATTATTAATCCGTTGTAATTTTTTTTACAATCAAATAAAAATTTTACACGCCTTCAATTTTTCTGAGAAAACTAAAGATGGTGACTTCGCTAGGAAAAGTTTTCTCTACCAATGAGAAGGCCGTAGCGCAAACTGACCTCAAGCTTCTCGATCAACCATCGAATTGCTCGTCGTCGAATTCGACCAAGAGAAGTTCGAGTAACTTCTCTCATTGGGCTCCATTAGCTCTAAAGTCTCAAGCAAGACTCGTTCTTATGTCTCTTCAGAGACTTCTCACACAGAAGCCCATACGCTTTTTGACAAAGCAAGTAGCTCAACCTCTCTTGAGGGTCTGACAACCTCATGAGAAGCCAACATGGCTTGTGGCAATATCTCTCAAGAGACCCATAAAGCCAATATCTTGGCTCATGGCCAATACAATGGCAGAAGCCAATCTCGCCACCAAATTCCTCCCAAGGCTCAGCAAATTCAATTTGCAGGGAGTTCGCAACAACTCCTATGAGCCAAGCGAAATACTGATCGTCGACAAAGACGTCAAACTCACCATCAATAAACAGAGGCTGAAGACAGCGTTGTTGGCACCAAACTCGAAGCTCGCGTTTAGCCCTACATTTTTGCAACAAAACGCGATGCTCGCATTCACGAGCTGCGCGTTTCAATGCCAAAACGCGAAGTTCGTGTCCAGCTTCAAGCTGTGCAAAAATGTGAAATCGGCGTCTCACTTCAAGAACGGGAGATTCGCTTTCAGCATAAGGCCACTCCAGAACACGACCTTTGCGTTTCAATTCTAAACGTAAGTCACGTTCAGCAGCAAACTGTGTCAAAACACGACCTTCGTGTTTCTCTTCAGAAGCGTGAGACAGGCGTTCAACAAGAAGCTGCACCAAAACGCGACCTTCGCGTTTCTTCTAAAATGCGAGAGTTGCATTCAACCAAGTTCAGCACTGAACTGGAAAGCCGTCACTCCTCTGGGTTTGAGGCTACTTCTTCAGATATCCCTGCAACATATCTGAGGGACTACTTGGCGAGAAAGAGGAGTGCTCATCAAATCGCTCCTCAGTGCCATTGCGAGCAGCTCATCTCGGCGGTGCTCTCTAATTGTCACTACAACTTTAGATGATCAAGCCGTCAGTTTTTAGCCGATTGTCAAAGGCTTTAACTCAAACTACGCCAAGAGGTGACAATTTCGCAAGAAGAATTCGTTCTCTGACGCTGAATACTCGGAGGTGACTTCAAATATGGTGGGTCCAAGTATCACACCAAACAGGTCGAATGAGAAACAATTGGCTCTTAGCTCTGAGAAATCAGATGCGGAATATTCCTCGGGCTTGAAAGAAATATTGATCGAACCCGAAGGGATTTACAAACATACCCGGATCCGAATAGGAACAATAGCCCCAATTGACTACAACAACCTGGCTAGGGGTTGAATCGAACGATGAGCACTCTGCCATAGTAGAGTCTCATTCATTAAACTCCTGCGTTGAGAAAGAGGTGTTCACATATTTGACCAGCACTTCAGAAGAGGTAGCCAGGAAGTTTGAAGAACAAGCTCGGGTGCAACAGGCGCAGCACGAGATGCTTCAAGTCCAATAAGAGTCTATCAATGTCTTAAGAAGATGATAGCTCTTTTGCTAAAAAAGTCAAAGAGGAAGACGAAAAATCTGAAAACTAAATATTCTTCCCACAAAAGCAAGGGTAAAGAGGAGGATGAAAACTCTATCTCCAAACACTTTGATGGCAATAAAAACAACTTTGATATGAAAATCCTAAGTCTTCTTCTTCTGAAAAATTAGAGAATTCAGAAGATAAACATGCCAAGAAGATGAACAAGCTTGAGAAACGCCTGGAGGCTATCTCAAATCAAAGCAATCTTCAAGAAGTGGGGGTGGTCAGACCATGCCCGGTCGAGTGAGATTCAGCTCCTTATCCTCCCAGGTTCAAGGCACCGAATCTGTATGTCTTCGATGACAAAGGTTAGCTGAACCAACATATATACTACTTCAAATCCTAAACAGGTAATGTAATATCAAACGTGAAAGTACACCTAGAAGGGGGTGAATAGGTATAGTGCTAATCTAATGCAAATAATGTGAAATTAAAAATTTAATTGCTAACACAACACACAACGTGTAATCAAGAGTGAGTCTAAATTCCTCGTAAAGGGCTCTGGAACTTCTCCTCACGATTCCTCTAAATTAAAAGTTGAGGTGCTTCAATAGCTCTCTTGATTAAACATAAGTGTGGGCACACATACAATATCAAACATATTGATCGGTCACTGATATTGCATATATATTGTCACATTCTCATATTTATTATATAATAACCATGTTATTTAGTCTTATTTTTATATAATAATGTGCATGCCTACTACCAAGGGAGAAGGAAAAGAAAACGAGCCCAAAGCCAACCCAAATTCTGATTTAATTCAGAATTAAATTCAAATCAAGGATCAAGACAAATCAAGAAAAATTAGGGCAAATCAAAGAAGATAAAATTAGTTGAATAAGCGGTTAAAATAGATCTTCATAAATCAATTGGTTAAAGCTAAAGATCAAAGGAGATTTCAACAAATTCAGGACCAAAATCTGAAAATTTAGCAAGAGATAAAAGGAGACCGAGAAACCAGGGATCATGTAACGCCCCGATCCTAAAGATACGGAGTCGTTATGGCGACGCATATACGCAAGAGAAATACCCCACGTATACACACTAAGCCTAAGTTGTAACCTGAACAAGCTATAATCTCAACCATGAAAATCACTGCAATATGACATAAAAACTACACATGATAGCAATATGAATGACAGGAAGAAAAATGGCAGCTGAATGCAATACAGATAGAGTCATGGAGTAATAGGAATAAAGGAGAACTGAGGGTACCAGATTGAAGAGAGGGAGACAGTGTCCAACTCCTCGCAATGTGTACCAACTCATCAAATACCTGCACATAAGAAACAATCGTCCAATAGCTGGACGTGCAAACCCAGCGTCGTCAGAACGCGACCATAATGAGTGTGTGTGTAAAGGGGAAAGAACTCGTGCAGAAGAAACAATGTGCATAAATAGTAGTAAGAGCAACAGTAAATAGAAAAGGCTAAATAACAAGATAAATAGCTGAACAGTAATACACATGATAATAACATGAATAAAGGTAGAATATAACTGGCACAACTGTAAATATGCAATCAATGTCAAGGCGTGTAATCTATCACATGTCACTAGGTTGTATCTAAATCTGGTCATGGTTACAATCATATTCCTATCATAGCATACATATACACAGTCAAATGATTATAGTCAGTCACAATACATTATAACAGTTTATTATCATTTATTATGTCAGCGAACACCAATTGCCACCTGTAATAGACGCATCCCGTACTACGCCTACTACATGTGTCAATCAGGGTCCTAAGTTATTGAAACTGATTGGTTGGAGACATTGTCCATGTTTTAGGTGGGTCCCGTACATACCCGGGACCACGGCCTCAGTTTCCTGGCGCTGAACCAGGCCGTACCGCTAGGTACTCAGTAACAGTAACAGTAATCTCACTGTGAAAACAGTGGAACAGTAACAGTAACAGATGGGATGTCAGTCATCCCCCAGGAACCCTGCAGTGGAACCCTCAGTCGGCTGCGCAACCTGTATCCTAGGTCCACCCAAAATACAGACGCTGTCTCCTCCATCAATTTTCCCAATCCCAGTGTAAGTTATTCAATTACTTTATTATTTATTCAATTCAGTTAAACCAGTCAATGTCCATATTATCTAAAACATTGGGACGATACGGTGACAGTAACAATAACAGTACAGTAACAGTCAATCAGTAATCGTATACACGGTGAACAATATCAGTAACAGTGAACAGTAACAGTAACCGTGTATAGATGAACAATAGGACTGTACAGGGTGTTACGGTCAAACAATCTTGTCCCAGTAACTTTCAGTAATATGCATAGTATTGTTATCAGTTAGATGTCATATAGTTAGTCAAGTTATCTAAGTGGTATCAGGATATTTATTCTGAATCAGCAATGTGGTCTTCCGGGGTTTGTTGATTATGTATTTAATACGTGAATGTGAACATGAGCAATAATTGACATGCATAAACAGTAATTAAACATGAACACTATTTAAACATAATAACGTATATAGGAACCAGTTAAAAGCACTCATATAAAATAATATTAAAATACTCAATAAGAAAACAAGGAACACTCACATGAAATGACGCGGTTTCGGAACCGAATCGCCGTTTGGTCTTCACTGCACGAATCGGTACTGGTCTTCGGATCGTCCTAGGGATCGGTCTTCGAATCGCTAGTGTATCAGGTTCACAACGAGCATAAATTCGGATCGGGTTCAGGTCTCCCGCAACGGTCCGAATCTCACGTTACCGAGTTCGAATCGCACGAGTGAGTCTGTAACTGTTGTAACACGATCTTATATAAAAACCAGCAAGTCAACCAAATAGTTAGAGTGAAATATCACATGGAGATGGTGATTGGCTGGGGATTGAAACATGAAAGAAGACAATCCTCTTATGGATAACCTTATAGCAGCTTAAGACCAATATTATTCAAAATCCAATAAAAATTTTGTATATGACCAATATTCATCAAAGGCCCATGTTAAGCTCCCATATCTCTTATAGCTCAAACACAAATTCCCATGACAAACTTCATATCACTGTTTACTATATTGAAGGGAGACATGGGGATACAATCCATCTTAGACCGAGTACAAAGTCCCAAGAAAGATATTTCATAAATAACTAAATATTATCATAAATTCAGCAAGTGGTTCACATGAGATTAAAAAGGCAATATCTTTTATATCTCAACACCAAAATCCAGCCAGAAAGCATCATAACCTGAAGACTTGAGCAAGGATCACACAAATTCCTAACACAAAAATAAATCCCATTAAAACCAATTATCTATTAACTAAAGTCAACAGCGCTCGTAAGAAAATACAAACTTATGCAATCCACGGTAAACACTAAGCCCGACACAAAATTCTCATAGCGAACCCAAATTTTACACTAGAATTCAGCAAGCGCTATAAAAATAAAATTAAACAAAAATTAAAAGACCCATGTTTTTTTTTTTAATGAGGTCAACACTTGTTCCAACGTCAAAAATCTTATCAATGATCAAAGAGCTTCACATAAGAACAAAGACCAGGCTAGAAAAAACAATACCCAATTCTAAGATTAAGAGAAATGATTGAAATTAATTATTAATTTAAAAAAAGAAACAAGATAAAAGATTCTCACAGGGGGTGTTGGCTGCGTGGGCTATGGCGGCATGGAGGAGATCCAGCCAGCAGGGGAGCTGGGCTGCCGTGGGAGGGGGGAGAGAGAGAGAGACCGGGGCGCTGGTTGATGGGAGGTTGAAGGGTTGCGCCGCCGGAGCTTCGTACTTGGGATCTCGCCAAGGTGAGGAGGGGAGGGCGGCTGTGAATCATGGTGAGAAAAAGATTGTGATTAGGGTTAGGGTTAGTTGATTATATAAGAGGTGTAATTGTGTTGTGGGTTTCGGGTTTCGGGTTGGAACAAGGATAAAAGACTAATGGGTTACAAAATAAGTAAAAGGGTAAAGGTTAAATAAATGGTAGATGCCTTTTGCAACAAAAGCTAAAGTAGCCAAGATGGTTAAAGCATTAATGTTATATGGAATTGGCCTTGGTTCGAAACCTGTTACTCATGTGGGTTTTCTAATTTCTTTTACTTTTTTTTTTTTGCATGAATTGGATTTGGGCTAAAAACAAAAGAAAATAAGAATGAGGTAAAAAGAGATAATAAAAATAATAATCATGATGCTAACGATGATCAGAAAATAATTAGAAATAATGGAAATAATATCTCAACTTTAAAAAAATGACAATTTTTCTTAAAACAAAATACACATATACTTAATAAGTATTATTTTTCACAATTAATTCATGTATTGCAAGATATGGGTATTACATTCTACCCACCTTATAAAAATTTCGTCCTCGAAATTTCAATAAAGCGGGGAATGATAGAAATCAATTGAAGAAGATGAAGCTTCCACACCACTTCTCACTGCATCAAGACTTCACCACACTTCCGCTGCGCGTTCTGATCTCTGCTACCAGCTTCAACAAGAGTAACCGATCTCAAGAGATAGAATCAGGAGGAATGAATAGGAAAGAAGGAAGAAATCAAGATGGACATCCAAATCACTCTAAATGAAGTGTTGGAATCATAGATATCAACAGTCAAGAACGGAATTCCAAAGGGGGGACGATCAATTTCCGAATGGAGTCAATATTATCACGCGAATAGTATATGTATATTGCAGTGTCAACATAACTGTCTCAGGTTACAGGTAGGAACTAGGTTCTCTTTTATATCGAACCTGGGCTCTGATACCACTCTGTAACGCCCCGATCCTAAAGATACGGAGTCGTTATGGCGACGCATATACGCAAGAGAAATACCCCACGTATACACGCTAAGCCTAAGTTGTAACCTGAACAAGCTATAATCTCAACCATGAAAATCACTGCAATATGACATAAAAACTACACATGATAGCAATATGAATGACAGGAAGAAAAATGGCAGCTGAATGCAATACAGATAGAGTCATGGAGTAATAGGAATAAAGGAGAACTGAGGGTACCAGATTGAAGAGAGGGAGACAGTGTCCAACTCCTCGCAATGTGTACCAACTCATCAAATACCTGCACATAAGAAACAATCGTCCAATAGCTGGACGTGCAAACCCAGGGTCGTCAGAACGCGACCATAATGAGTGTGTGTGTAAAGGGGAAAGAACTCGTGCAGAAGAAACAATGTGCATAAATAGTAGTAAGAGCAACAGTAAATAGAAAAGGCTAAATAACAAGATAAATAGCTGAACAGTAATACACATGATAATAACATGAATAAAGGTAGAATATAACTGGCACAACTGTAAATATGCAATCAATGTCAAGGCGTGTAATCTATCACATGTCACTAGGTTGTATCTAAATCTGGTCATGGTTACAATCATATTCCTATCATAGCATACATATACACAGTCAAATGATTATAGTCAGTCACAATACATTATAACAGTTTATTATCATTTATTATGTCAGCGAACACCAATTGCCACCTGTAATAGACGCATCCCATACTACGCCTACTACATGTGTCAATCAGGGTCCTAAGTTATTGAAACTGATTGGTTGGAGACATTGTCCATGTTTTAGGTGGGTCCCGTACATACCCGGACCACGGCCTCAGTTTCCTGGCGCTGAACCAGGCCGTACCGCTAGGTACTCAGTAACAGTAACAGTAATCTCACTGTGAAAACAGTGGAACAGTAACAGTAACAGATGGGATGTCAGTCATCCCCCAGGAACCCTGCAGTGGAACCCTCAGTCGGCTGCGCAACCTGTATCCTAGGTCCACCCAAAATACAGACGCTGTCTCCTCCATCAATTTTCCCAATCCCAGTGTAAGTTATTCAATTACTTTATTATTTATTCAATTCAGTTAAACCAGTCAATGTCCATATTATCTAAAACATTGGGACGATACGGTGACAGTAACAATAACAGTACAGTAACAGTCAATCAGTAATCGTATACACGGTGAACAATATCAGTAACAGTGAACAGTAACAGTAACCGTGTATAGATGAACAATAGGACTGTACAGGGTGTTACGGTCAAACAATCTTGTCCCAGTAACTTTCAGTAATATCCATAGTATTGTTATCAGTTAGATGTCATATAGTTAGTCAAGTTATCTAAGTGGTATCAGGATATTTATTCTGAATCAGCAATGTGGTCTTCCGGGGTTTGTTGATTATGTATTTAATACGTGAATGTGAACATGAGCAATAATTGACATGCATAAACAGTAATTAAACATGAACACTATTTAAACATAATAACGTATATAGGAACCAGTTAAAAGCACTCATATAAAATAATATTAAAATACTCAATAAGAAAACAAGGAACACTCACATGAAATGACGCGGTTTCGGAACCGAATCGCCGTTTGGTCTTCACTGCACGAATCGGTACTGGTCTTCGGATCGTCCTAGGGATCGGTCTTCGAATCGCTAGTGTATCAGGTTCACAACGAGCATAAATTCGGATCGGGTTCAGGTCTCCCGCAACGGTCCGGATCTCACGTTACCGAGTTCGAATCGCACGAGTGAGTCTGTAACTGTTGTAACACGATCTTATATAAAAACCAGCAAGTCAACCAAATAGTTAGAGTGAAATATCACATGGAGATGGTGATTGGCTGGGGATTGAAACATGAAAGAAGACAATCCTCTTATGGATAACCTTATAGCAGCTTAAGACCAATATTATTCAAAATCCAATAAAAATTTTGTATATGACCAATATTCATCAAAGGCCCATGTTAAGCTCCCATATCTCTTATAGCTCAAACACAAATTCCCATGACAAACTTCATATCACTGTTTACTATATTGAAGGGAGACATGGGGATACAATCCATCTTAGACCGAGTACAAAGTCCCAAGAAAGATATTTCATAAATAACTAAATATTATCATAAATTCAGCAAGTGGTTCACATGAGATTAAAAAGGCAATATCTTTTATATCTCAACACCAAAATCCAGCCAGAAAGCATCATAACCTGAAGACTTGAGCAAGGATCACACAAATTCCTAACACAAAAATAAATCCCATTAAAACCAATTATCTATTAACTAAAGTCAACAGCGCTCGTAAGAAAATACAAACTTATGCAATCCACGGTAAACACTAAGCCCGACACAAAATTCTCATAGCGAACCCAAATTTTACACTAGAATTCAGCAAGCGCTATAAAAATAAAATTAAACAAAAATTAAAAGACCCATGTTTTTTTTTTTAATGAGGTCAACACTTGTTCCAACGTCAAAAATCTTATCAATGATCAAAGAGCTTCACATAAGAACAAAGACCAGGCTAGAAAAAACAATACCCAATTCTAAGATTAAGAGAAATGATTGAAATTAATTATTAATTTAAAAAAAGAAACAAGATAAAAGATTCTCACAGGGGGGTGTTGGCTGCGTGGGCTATGGCGGCATGGAGGAGATCCAGCCAGCAGGGGAGCTGGGCTGCCGTGGGAGGGGGGAGAGAGAGAGAGAGACCGGGGCGCTGGTTGATGGGAGGTTGAAGGGTTGCGCCGCCGGAGCTTCGTACTTGGGATCTCGCCAAGGTGAGGAGGGGAGGGCGGCTGTGAATCATGGTGAGAAAAAGATTGTGATTAGGGTTAGGGTTAGTTGATTATATAAGAGGTGTAATTGTGTTGTGGGTTTCGGGTTTCGGGTTGGAACAAGGATAAAAGACTAATGGGTTACAAAATAAGTAAAAGGGTAAAGGTTAAATAAAATGGTAGATGCCTTTTGCAACAAAAGCTAAAGTAGCCAAGATGGTTAAAGCATTAATGTTATATGGAATTGGCCTTGGTTCGAAACCTGTTACTCATGTGGGTTTTCTAATTTCTTTTACTTTTTTTTTTTGCATGAATTGGATTTGGGCTAAAAACAAAAGAAAATAAGAATGAGGTAAAAAGAGATAATAAAAATAATAATCATGATGCTAACGATGATCAGAAAATAATTAGAAATAATGGAAATAATATCTCAACTTTAAAAAATGACAATTTTTCTTAAAACAAAATACACATATACTTAATAAGTATTATTTTTCACAATTAATTCATGTATTGCAAGATATGGGTATTACATTAAGGCGTTGGCGTAGTTCCTGTTAAAAATATACTCTGGTATGTGCGCTCCCTTCTTCCTCTCTCTTACTGACTTGCACTTTGATTTCTTGCAATAGTTGCTGTTTGAAGTGACTTTTGCGTAAATTGAGAATATGAAACCCCAATTCTTGTTGCCAACAAGGCGTTGGCGTAGTTCCTGTTAAAAAGATGCCATCTTTGCTAAATTCTTTTCTTTCAAAGTTGAAGCTGAGCACAGATTTATGATGGGGTTTTGAATCTATGAACAGGAATTTTGGATCCTACTCAACTGCCCCTTTTTGAATTGGGAAATTAAGTCCCCATTCTAAATTTTTATGGCGTGGTAGCTTGATGCTGCAGCCATTATTTTATTGGGGGGGGGGGTTTGATGCTGAATATTAAGCTTTTGCTTTGAAAAGAGAAAGAAGGGAAAATTGTCTTGAACCCCCGCTACTTTTTGTTATTTACATTTAAAATAGTTTTATTACATACTTTAAAATAGTTTTATTACATATTTAAACCTTTTTGTATTATTGTTAGTATTCGGGCGATATCGGGAGAATCCGGACTCCGATTTGGGACGATTCTGGATCCGTTGCGATCGTGGGGAAGAGAGCTACCTTCACGTGACTAGTTTGTGAGTGTTTTCTTTTTCATAAATTATATTTATTCATGTTTAATGAATTGAGAGACTGTTTAGGTAAATAAATCGTGATTATGGGTAAATCACTAGATTGTGAATAAATGACTTAATTATAGAAAAGGCATATTGTAATGCATGATAACATAACCTATAAAATAACATTTGCATCTGCTTCATGATATCATATAACATATAACATATAAGTCATATAATGGATACATGATAGATAAAATGGTTAGATTATTATTTCACATGATTTTCTTTCATCTATCACATCTGTCACTTCATAGCCATCAATCATGATTACATAGTACTATTACATGTGCACTGATACTCGCGGACTCCATGATATCAGATACGGTCACTATTACACTATCACCCTTACCGACCCACCGAGACACAGAATATTGTATTGCATATAAAGGTCTGTTACACGCTATACCGTTAGTTGATGTTTCACCATTTCATAGATACCGAGACACGACACTCTTCCTGCATGTTTAGGATCCACTGATATGCGGCTACACTAGTATACTGGATACCGTCATGTTATATTGATATCATCGTTACATGGATGCTCGATACATTGCTATCTCATGTTCACACATCACTATTACACATGCTCACCACACGAGTGTACATGTATGCATTGTGTCCATCTTATTGTCATATGGATTACCGTGCTGATTACATGTATTATTGTTCCATGTTCCTGTGTCCATCGTATTGTCATATGGATTACCGTGCTGTTACATGTATTATTGTTCCATGTTCCTGTATTAATGTTATATGATTGTTTCCTGTTACTGATATGGATATTCCCGATACTGGACATGAGAGCTGTTGATATGCGATATGTGGAATCCCACATTTATTGTTCCCATTATATTGTTCCCGTTATATTGTTCCCGTTTCCCGTTATATTGTTCCCGTTTCTCGTTATATTCTATGTTATCAACAGAGCTCTAGTCCAGTTATCATATTACCCGTATCATGTACAGTAGTTGTTCTTGTTACATTGTATACTTGACATATCAGATCATAAAGTTAACTGGGGTATGGGGGAGACTTGACGGTTGATTAGATCTTATCGGGTGATGTACTGGATCCATATTGTTCTCCCACTGCAGGGGATGGTAGTGCTACCTACCGATTGTATTGCTCCATGAGCTATTGTTACTTGATTATTGTTCCCCTCTTAGCGGAGGGCTCTGGTCTTAGCAGCCAGGGGTTTGATAAAGGCCGTGATCCCGGGTATGCACGGGATACACCTACCCGATAAGAACTCTTCGACCATGGGTTTCCAATTAACATCATAAAACAGTCTACACATTAGTGACGTCGGGAACACTTGTTATTTGATCACTCTCTCATCTGGATAATGGTACCCGTAGGCCATGTCCGGATGGGTTCGACTGGAGTGCGGGCTTCAGTATGAACTGCCAGTGGTATGGGACACTAGAAGAGAGTGATTAAAATACCAGGTGGTACTGATTGCTACTATTGTATAAATAACATGACTTGCCTGATACATGCTTACTACTTGTTATTGTTCTTTGCCTGATACATGTTTAGTTATACTTGTTATTACACCTGATCATTTATCTGATATCATATTACATGTCTATTTGTTACTTTACCCGATACATGTTACACTTTCTGTAGTAGCATACTATTCATGCATATGTGCATATATTCTATTGTCTGTATACCTTGCATACATCATTCACCACACCGTATACTGGTTAGGTAGCATATGCACATCTGCATGTTCACTGTTATCACATCACCACTAGCATGTACACTCGTCACCACTAGATAGCATTATATATTGTATAAACTGGATACGACTAGAGACATGACCCGATGATAACCGGTCAGGTAGTGATGGTATTAAAAGATGACCTGTTTATATATTTCTACTGTTTACATGTTTATAAGTCGACTGCTTATTATATCCTTATTATATGGTATCACTAGTCCCACATTAGATATTATATATTAGTATCGTGCTTGTATTACTATTATATATATATATATATATATATATTACTGCCTCCTTCATTTTACCACTCACTAGGTCGCTTTCTGACGACCCTGGGTTTGCGTGCCCAGATTGGAGATCAGCGTACCGAGAGTGCCTTGGAGTCACATAGGAGATTCCTCATCTGGCCTATTCATAGGTACCTTAGTCATTTATTTCTGTTATCTTATTTGTCCCCATTTTTTTTATATCTATTATGATCGCTGACCTCTTTCTGCAGATATTCTTGTACTTATTTCAGGCTGGACCTCATATCTATATGGAGGTATTGTACTGTACTGAGGCTTAACGTACGCGTGAGCGTGTTTTCACCTCGCGTATGTACGTCGCCATAACGTCTCCGTATACCTGCGGGATCGGGGCGTTACAGATCAGAACCCCCGGGGTATGGCCACTTGGCCATACCTAGGCCACGGAAATGTGGACAAAGCCACATTTCCGCGGCCATTTGGTTAAGATACGAGGAGCGTCTTGCTCCCCTATCTTCTCACACTCTCCCTTTTAGTTTTTTCTTATAAATACTGGGATTTCTCAGTATACAGGGGACGATCAAGCAGAGAAGGATTCTTAAACTAGTTTTCATTCTTTTTCAGTATAGGTTTTCATTTTTATTTTATATAATTTTTATTTCTTTGTAAGCATAGGTTAGACTGAGATTCATGTAAGTAAGAAAGAGATTTATGTTGAGAGTGACACCGATGTAACCTTTTCTTTTTTTTTCATCGTTTCTATAAGCAATCAAAGGTAACATGTTTATGTTCTTCTTTATTTTTATATTCTTCTTTATACTTTTTCCCTTTTGGTTTTGATGAGTATCCAAGTGAATCTAGTGGCATCAGTATAGCCATGTTTGTGTGAGTGCCACCGATATTTCATGATGATGGTCTCCTCCTCAAGATTCTGTATCATTTCATTCTTATTCGTCTTGATGATGTAATGCGAATGGGGACTGAGCTCGATTTTAAGGGTTATGCGTTGATCGTCTCCAAAGTAAGGTAAATGTGCCAATGATCCAAGGTAAGTCATAAACCGAAGAAGGTAAGTAAATTCTTTTAGTTTTTCTTTCTTTCTTTTAATCCTTTAGTTTAGATCACTACCATCTCCTAACTCTTTTATTCACTCTTTTTAATTTCTTTGTATAAATTTATTTTCTATTTTTTTCATCTACTCCAACCTAATTCACAATTTAACACAACTCATTTTCATTTTCTTTTAAAGAACAAGAGAAGAATTTTAACCATTTTAAGTAACTTAAAAGAGAACTTACAAAACGTTTTCATCGCTAGTCCCTCCTTGTGGATCATGACCCGCACAGCCACTTGCTAACGCGGTAGTATTGAGTACTTGCACACTTCTGTTCTGTATTTCTGAAATTCTGTATTTTCTGTGTGCAGGTTCATCTCAATCACATATGAATATAAGCAAGTAAAGTAATGCAAGATATATGAGAAGAGAGTTAAGGGATAGAAGATCAAATGCAAACACAAGGATATATTTGAAGTTCGCGCCACTGCTCTACATCCCCGCCTTCACACAGAAGGATTTTTACTATGTCCACATAGGACCTTCCACAAAGTGACATCCACCGAGGAATTACAACTTACACACCGAGAGTACACAACTCCAACTCTCTCACAATCCTCTACATAAGAGGTAAGTACTAAGCCAAGCGCAAAGCAAAGAAAAGATTACAACTTGGTGATCTATTGATCACAAATAACACTTAATGATCTCAAGAGATCACAAACAAATTTTCTCATAATACAAGATCTTAGAGGATAGATTTAAGATGAATAGCTCAAGTATGTGAGTAAACAAAGTGTTTGGAAAAGAAACAACAAAGAAAACACTTGGAAAAAAATTATTGATAGATATGAAAAATGAAGAACAAAATAGAATTCCCAAAGGATTATTTTTTTTGATTTTATAAATACTTTGAAACAATAAAATGTAAGAGTTTTGGCTCAAAAACTTCGTTTGAAAATTTTGTTAAAAATACTTGAGAAGATGAAAAAAATTGCTCTTAAAAATCTTGTATAAAACTGACCAAGAAAACCTTTATTAATAGGGTCTCTAAAAACTAACCGTTGGGGCTCAGGCTGACCTGTCGGTCGACCGGGCAGTCGACCAACCAACAATTATAAAAATGACCATTGGGGTTACCGGTCGACCGTCCACAAGGCAATACCTAGTCGGTCGACCGGGACCAACCCGAGAGATGGGTTGATCACTCGGTCGACCGGGACCAACCCGAGAGATGGGTTGATCACTCGGTCGACCGTTCAGTCGACCGACTCTAAGGCAATGGGCTTGTGCACATCCTTGTGCACATTGGTCGAACGAACGGTCGACTGAGCCATGTGTCGATCAACCGGTCGGTCGGCCGACAGCAGCCCAAAACCAGGAATTATAGGGTTAAAAATCTTGACTTAAAAACATCTATAAATTCCAATAAAACCTCATAAATTCTACAAAAATAAGTTCATGTAAATATTTGAAGTGCAAGTATGTGTGCTAAAAAATCAACACATATTACAAACAATTTGAATTATTTTGAGGTAAAGATTTTAAGCTTAAACCAAAAACTGTATTTTCGAAAAGCTAACTTTGAAATGTAAACCGATTTTTCTGTAAACTTGTATAAATACGAAAAAAGCTATTGAAATATATTTGAAGCATAGAGTATATGGATAGAATTCAATACATATTTTAAAGGATATATACTTGTTTTTGACAATAAATCTAAAATAAGTTTTGATAAAAACAAAACTTGAAACCATGAACTAGATACATCAAAATAAGTTTTTTAAATATATGAAGCATAGATGTATATGGATGAAATCCAACATACATATAAATCATGTAAACTTGTTTTATTCTATCTATTCATGAAACCGAAAGATATATTCTTGAAACTTAATAAACTCAAAAAGAAGCGGTTAAACCAAAACCAAAACAAACTTTTGTGTGTGTATACTTGAGCATATCAAAACTAAACTATCCTTATACAAGATCTAAACTAAACAAACTTAAACTGAAGCCTTCTTGTAGATCTTCTTCTCCAAGACGTCTTGATCCAAATCTGGTCCAAATGAGCTCGACTCCTCTAGAGTATTAGATGTGATCTTGAAGCGCGAGCTCTTGAATCAATATTTGATAGCTTTAAAACTTGACTTTAAATTTTTTATTAAAGCTAAACACCTATTAAGATCTTTATCAATAATATCTGAAAGTTAATAAATATAAGATCATTAGTAACCTAACTTCATAAGATAGTCATCATCAAAACTAAAATGAAGGGCTTTTGGGCTAAAAATCTCCCCCTTTTTGATGATGACAAAACTTATGAGGTTATATATGCATGGATTAGAGATAAGCTACATAGATGCTCCTCTTAACTCATGCAAGGCATAAAACAAACATAAACATATAGAATTTCAATTAAAGCTCAGATACCAATAAACAATACAAAGGATATGCAATCAAAATCATAAGACACGTAGACTCAGATATCAATGGAATGGATATTCAATAGCAGTTTTGGATATCAAAACATAAAAACATGAAAACATATGCATATGAATATGCATAATATGTTTGTGTGTGTGTGTGTGTATGCATAAATAAATAAACATGACATGCATATATAAACTCTCAAAATCGTCTTTCCCTTTTTGTCAACTCATCAACAAAGAGGTAAAGAAAAATAAACAAGATAAATGTATATGCGGTATAAATTCATGAAGAGGAGGCTTATTAGGAAGTCCCCCTGTATACATGTATTACATGAAGAAAGAGGTGACAAACCATAACTCATATAAGCACAATATACAATGTATAGACAGAAATGTTAAGCTCCCCCTATACACTGTACTATATAAAGAAAAGATGTCAAGCTTTTCTTTATATACCACACTCATCATGAATCTATATGTAAAAGAGAAGTTAAGCTCCCCTTGCTTATAGGCAATACAAACCAAAATAATTTTGATACCAATAAAAACTATTAATTGAAAAAAATCAATTGAAAGAAAAAACAAAATCTTTTTACCAATTGATACCAATAGAAAAAAATGATATCAATTGAAAGTAAATTTTAAACTAAGTTTTTTAGGTAATAGTAAAATCATTTTGCAATATAGATACCAATTTGAAAATAATACCAATTGAAGAATATTGATACCAATATTGAAAATGTTAGCATTTTTCAAAACAAAATAATTCTCTTCAAAAAGAAAAGAAAGAATTTTCTCACTCTTTTTGAAATACCAATGAAACCAATGCATAAGCTTATAAAAGGATACCAATTTTGACATTTTAGAACTAAATCAAGCTTAGTTAAAATAAGTTGTGCTATAAAGAATATGTATGAACATTTTTTTAATTTAGCACAAAAAATCCATATACATATGTATGTATCATCAGAGCAATTGAAATATAATACCAATTGAGATATGATGCATACATATATAAGAAAATATGAGTATACAAAAATTAATTTTTATTAAAATCATGTATATCACATAACACCACCCTTACATGCACAAGTTTTAAAAAATAGTCATTCAGGCACACAAGATATGGTTGCCCAACCAACCTCCCTTGCAGGGTAGAAGTTTTCAAAAATAATATTTTGAAAATAATTTTAACATAGGTTGAAAATTCTACCAATTAAAGAATAATGAACTAGCTATAAAGTAAATTTAAAAACTAGTATGAAATCCTTCAAGTAAGGAATAAAACATATTTATATCTATGAAAATATAAAAATTACATAAGAATTGACACTCAAAAATCTATGAGGCACATATATGCTCATGAATCAAAATCATGAGTAAACAATGGATATAGAATGTAGAAAAATCATGTAATTAACATATGCATGAAGATAAGACAATGAAGCTTAATCAAATGAAATTCTTTTTTTAAAATATGAAATTATAAAACATGAAAATTCTATTTTATCAAAAATTAAACGATCCTCAAGGCATATGTATGTTTTGTCAAAACTAAAGTATACATATTTATCTCAAATATGAATTGAGTCCATAAAATAGAACAAGGCATGTAAATGTAAGTGACTCAAGGATAGAACATGTATATCATATAGTTTTGGTAAAATTTACATATACATGAAGCTAAACACATTCGTATAAAAAATATGTACAAAATAGAGAATACAAGTGTAAATGCAAGAATCATCAAAACTAAGTTATACAGATGCATCTAATGAGTACATATGAGCAATGAAGCACTCTAACATAATAATCAAGTGTAGCTCACTACTTGTACATATATAAGCACAAGTTTTAATAGAAGTTACATTTAAACATGCAATCAAGACATGAAGCACAAAAACATCAAAATAAGGTAAATAAACAAATATAATCATTAGCAAAAATACAATATTATCAACACTAGGATATAAACAATAACAAAACAACAATTGAGAACACAAAGATATGATTCATATAAGCATGGGTGTATCTCAAATACTATTTATGTATATCACAAGTCTAATAATTATTGCATTTAATCCTAATGAGCATGAAAACCAATACATGTTAAAAATCATCAATAAGAAAGCATGTAAACAAAAATAAGGAGTTAGGAATGGTTACCAAACCCAATTGTACTGGTCTCTAGGTCTCCAACTCATAGTGGTTCTCTCACCAAAACTTTCTTGATAGTCATGCATCCTATTGTAGTGACCATCGAGCTCAAACGCATTCAGCACCAAGGCACCAATACTCTGACGTCGTGTGAGAGCCCACACCTACATCAAATACAAAATAAGTGGATTTATGTACCCAAACTTTCTTGGGTTCATGAGGGTTAGTACCTTTTCTAACCTAAACATTCTTAATTGCAATATTTAAAGTATATATTCTATCATAACAAAATTTGTAAGGTGGCTCATATGTCCACAATGTGTACAAGTGTACACATTAGCATATAAAGCATCATGTGTGTGAGCATGATGAGCATGTGTATGCCGTGATTTATATGCATGAATATATGGAGCATGTTTCTTGTGAAATATGGATTCCAATCTTTGTGGTTCATGGCACATTGGCTCAAAGTGGAGCCCAACAATCAACACTCTTTTCAAAATATAAATATCATTATCAATAATAGAAGAAGAAGTAGAGCATGCAAGATAAACAAAATTCTTATCATGAGAAGATGAATCAATAGGAGCATGACAAGAATGAGAAGCAAACTCATTTTTCAAAAAATATTTTCATTTGAAATAAAATTCAATTCTTTTGAAATCAAAGTAATTTTGTTTTTCAAAGAATCATTTTTTAAAAAACAAAATCAAGTTTTGAAGACAAAAAATCATTATTTTTCAAAACAATATCAAAATCATTTTTATTTTCAAAATCTCATTTTTCTTTTAAAACAAGGTCAAGTTGGATTTTTAATGAAACCCTTTCATTTGAAACCTCAACCCTTTCTTGTAAAATGGTGTTAAGTTTTGAAAACAAATTTTTATTTTTTTCTTTTAATTCAAAACTCTTGCTTTTAAAAGTTTATATTTTGAAAGCAAGTTTTTACAAAATTTGAAAAGCTCTTTATTTAAAACATGTGCATCCATAGTATTATCATCAATGAAAGAGCAATCATGATCATCTAGATCAGTATCCGAAGTTACCTTAAGGGAGTCATTCCCTTGGACCATGAAGAAAGCTTGGTCGGACTCATCTCATCTTGGTTCTCTCTCAAAATGTGTGAAGCTTGTTCCTTGGGAGAGGTAAATGCGTTCTACAATGCAAAAATGGAATTACAATGAGAAATGAAAGAAATGTGTTATTTACTAAGTGTGTTCTTAAGTGCCTCCATGGCTTGTGCATTAGCCTCAAGATACTTGTCATTACCAAAATATGATTTCTTGATAGTGGCAAGAAAAACATGTAATCTTAAGGCTTTTAGGTATGCACACATCTTAAACTTTTGTATATCAATGTTAGAAACATTATTCATGGGAGGTGCAAGATAATCTATGACTGTATAATAAAATATGTGCAAAGCAATTAACTACATTAGCAATCTAAGAATCATACTCCTAAGTGGTTAAATCGAATATCAGAAACGCTAGCTCTGATACCAATTGAAAGTACACCTAGAGGAGGATGAATAGGTATAGTGCTAATCTAATGCAAATAATGCGGAATTAAAAATTTAATTACAAACACACAACGTGTAACCAAGAGTGAGTCTGAATTCTCCATAAATGGCTCTGAAATTTCTCCTCACGATTCCTCTAAATTAAGAGTTGAGGTGCTTCAATAGCTCTCTTGATTAAACACAACTATGAGCACTTATACAATATCAAGCATATAAATATATGCAAGTAAAGCAATGCAAGATATAAGAGAAGAGAGTTGAGAGATAAAAGCAAACGCAAATATAAAGATATTTTTTGAGGTTTGAGACACTGCTCTACGTCCCCGCCTTCACACAAAAGGATTTTTACTATGTCCACACAGGACCTTCCACAAAGGGACCTCCACCGAGGAATTACAACATACACACCAGGAGTACACGACCCCAACTCTCTCTCACAATCTTCTATACAAGAGGTAGATACTAAGCCAAGCACAAAGCATAGAAAAGATTGCAACTTGGTGATCAAATGATCACAAACAATACTTAGTGATCTCAAAAGATCACAAACAAATTTCCTATAATACAAGATCCTAGAGAATAGATTTGAGATGGATAGCTCAAGTATGTGAGTAAACAAAGTATTTGAAAAAGAAATAATAAAGAAAACACTTGAAAAAAAACTTCTTGATAGATATGAAAAATGAAGAACAAAATAGAATTCTCAAAGGATTGTTTTTTTTTAATTTTTCAAAAACTTTGAAACAATAAAAGGTAAAAGTTTTGGCTCAAAACTTCTTTAGAAAACTTTATTAAAAACATTTGAGAAGATAAAAAAATTGCTCTTAAAATTCATGTACAAAACTGGCCAAGAGAACCCTTATTTATAGGGTCTCTAAAAACTAACCGTTGGGGCTCAGCTCAGGATAAATCTGACCTGTCGGTTGACCGGGCGGTCGACCGGCCAACGATCATAAAAATGACCGTTGGGGTTACCAGTTGACCGGGCATCCGACCGTCCCCAAGGCAATACCTAGTTGATCGACCGCTCGGTCGACCGGACCAACCTGTGAGATGGGTTGATCCAGTCGGTCAATTGTTTGGTCGACCGACCCTAAGGCAATGGGCTTGTGCACGTTCCTGTGCATATCAGTCGACCGAATGGTCGACTGAGCCATGTGTCGGTAGACTGGTCGGTCGGCCGACAGCAGCCCAAAACCAGGAATTATAGGGTTAAAAATCTTGACTTAAAAACACCTATAAATTCTAATAAAACACCATAAATTTCACAAAAATAAGTTCATGTAAATATTTAAAGTACAAATATATGTGATCAAAAATCAATACATATTACAAACAATTTGAACTATTTTTGAGGTAAAGAATTTAAGCTTAAACCAAAAACCGTATTTTTAAAAAATCAACTTTGAAATGAAAAACCGAATTTTCTATAAACTTGTATACAAAAATAAGATATTAAAACACATTTGAAGCATAGAGTATATGGATAAAATCTAATACACGTTGTAAATGATATATACTTGTTTTTGACAATAAATCCAAAATAAGTTTTGATAAAAATAAAACTTGAAAACATGAACTAGATACATCAAAATAAGTTTTTCTAAACATATAAAGCATAGATATATATGGACGAAATCCAATGTAAATATAAACCATGTAAACTTGTTTTTATTCTGTCTATTCATGAAATCGAAAAATATATTCTAGAAACTCAATAAACTCAAAAACAAAGCAGTTAAACTGAAACCAAAACAAACTTTTGTGTGCGTGTATACTTGAGCATATCAAATCTAAATATTCTTACACAAGATCTAAACTAAACAAACTTAAACCAAAGTCTTCTAATAGATCTTCTTCTCCAATATGACTCGATTCAAATTTGATCCAAATGAGCTTGACTTCTCTAGTGTGCTAGATGCGATCTTGAAGCGCGAGCTCTTGAATCAACACTTAATAACTTCAAAACTTGACTTTGAATCTTTTATTGAAGCTAAACATCTACTAAGATCTTGATCAATATCTGAAACTTAATAAATATAAGATCATTAGTAACTTAACTTTAAATTAGTCATCATCAAAACTAAGATGAAGGGTCTGTGGGCTAACAATGTCTAGACAAATTAATAGCAACTTCCCTATTAGAGGAACATAAATGTTATTTGGCTCCCATTTCATCTCCCCCTGTGGCTTCTGCATTGACGTGGCATGCCACATGACTGCCATGCTAGCGCTTACTCTTTTCTCCTCCCCTTCTCTATTGCCACTGCCCCTCCTCCCTGCCTCCCCGACCTCGCCCCTCTCCCCTCACCGCCTCTCTCCCGCCCTCCCCCTCCCCCCATCCTCTCCCCTCCTCTCCCCCTCCTCCTCAGATTTGGCGGTGAGGAGGAGGGGGGAGAAGGGGGAGGGAGAGGAGAGGGGAAAAAGCGATGGTGATGGCCCAGCCCCCTCTCCCCTCCCTCCACCTCCTCACCACCAGATCTGGTGGTGAGGAGGTGGAGGGAGGGGAGAGAGGGTCGGGCCATCACCGCCACCCTTTCCTCTCCTCCCCCTGGCCTCCTCTCTCCCCTCCTTCCTCCTCCTCGCCGCGAAGAGGATGGAGGAGGGTGGGCCCAACCCTGGAGGGAGAGGTCGGCGAGGTGGGAGGAGGAGGGAGGGTAACAATATTTATTCTATATTACTATCTCAAGTTCTAACTGAACTAAAACAAAAACTTCATATGTGTGTGTGTGTATAGTGGCGATCCGGTGAGAAAGTTAGCTTAGATGAAAAGGGAGCACATGGGCCGTAGGATTATTTTTTGGGTGGTTAAAATTAGTTTTTGAGTTTGTTAAGTTAGTTTTGGATTGATTAATTAGTTTTTGAGTTTTAGTTTTATTTCCTCTAAATCTAATCTCAATCACCCAGAAAGTAATCTAACAGTTTCAATGCTCCTTTCTCACCTTCTCATCGGATCATTACTTTATATATATATATATATATATATATATATATATATATATATATATATATATATATATATATATATATATATATATATATATATATATATATATATAACTTGTGTCCTTCCAAAAGGATTTGAGCCTGGATCCTTCCCACTCAAATTCAACCCTCAGATATTTGAATTCAAGATCCACTCCACTGAAGTTGATTTATATTATTTCAAGTAACTATAAACTAAAAATCAAGTGTTTTTAATACTTTTTGCCCATCCATTAAGCGACACAAAAAGGACGGCCAAAAGTAGTGAGTTGGTTAGATTTATGTCTTTAGACATACAAATTCTCGATCCAGCCATTTCATTATGATTTAAACATTTAAAAAACCCTATAAACCAATTTTGGTTAGGTTTCAAATGTTCTGTACCGTTAAACTAACCAACTCACAATTTATGCCGTCCGTATTTTCCCTACTTGATGGATGGGCAAAAACTATTAAAAACACTTGATTTTGGTTAAAAATACTTGAAATAATATAGATCAACTTCAACTGAGTGGATCTTGTATTCGAATATCAGAGAGTTGTATTTGAGTTGGAAGGATTCGGTCTCGAATCCTTTAGTAAGGACACAAGTCTCTCTCTCTCTCTCTCTCTCTCTCTCTCTATATATATATATATATATATATATATATATATATATATATATATATATATATTATTATATATATATATAAAGTGTTCTTAGTAGATATCCTTAGGTTACAATCTAAGAAGGTGGCTTAAAACTCCAACATCTCAAATTTTTCATGATCCGACCTCACATTATCATTTTCATGTTCTAAAATATATACATATAAAAATTTAAGTAATTTAGAGTTCGTTTACTCTATTTTCTTTGGGTTCAAATATTAACGATTTTTTAACAGTAGAACAAAATGGAACAATTAGATCATTGAGTAAACGAATTCCAAATCACTTGATTTTTTATATGTGTACATCTTAGAACATTAAGATGATAATATGAATTCGGATTGTGAAAAAAAATCATGTTAGAGTTTTAAGCCGCCTCCTTAGATTGTAATCTAAGCAGACCTAATAGGCATACTTTACCCTACACTCTCTCTCACACACACACACACAAAAACTGAACTATTAATTCTACATCTTAACAACTAAATACAAAACATGCCTATGAATACATACATACAACCATTCAAAATAATCAAGCAGCTTTATGGACCCACATAAGTGGTACTCTGATTTCTTTCAGTATTACGTCCTTATCTTCAGTTTGTTCTTACTTAGTATATTCCTGAAAGACAGTAATCTGAGGGGGTCAGCTTACACCTCAATGAATGAAGGTAAATTAAATTTTAAATGAAGCATGACAATAACAGTATGTAATATATACGATACAAGAAATATATGATCATAGATGTCTCAACTAGATTGTTCATTTATTTCAAATTGCTGTTCAATTAACACCAGTTTGTATATAGGCAACAAATGTCGGGGTTTCATTACAATTTAGAGATTCTATATTTTGATGTCATGTCAATAATTATCTATATTTTCATTAGTATATTATGGATTTCTAATGTCCACTATCTTACACCAATTTCAACTAAATCCTAGCCATACATCTCACCATCTCATGCTCACCAACTCAATCCACTCACCTTAATTGAGTATTAATTTAGTATAATACAAGTATGTATATACCATTTTAAATATTACTTTACTTATACGTGAATAGTTTATATACATATATATGTGGATATACACACTCTCCTATGTATGTATATCATTTTAAATATATTAGATGTATAACTTGTATTACCAATTTATTATAATTAGAATACAAAAATATTTACTTCCCATTTCATATAAATTTCATCAAATTAAATAGTGATATAATTATCATTAGGATTATTGATTCTAATTATCAAATATTATCTCATTAACCAGAATTTGAAGTATAAATCTGGATTCTAAAAAATCTGTGTGTTATTGTTAACTTCCAGGAGTCACATTTTCAAAATGTAGCTTAGAGTCGTTATTATGATGATAATTCAGAAATAACAAGAAGAGTTTTTAAAGTCCTCTGGACGGCTTTACTGGCTATAGCTCAGGATTCCTCATAATCTGAGTTCATTTAGGTTATAGAGGCCTGAAGATTCAGTGCCAGATTTGGCAACTTTTTCCAGATTTTAATTTTATTTTTTTCTAATTTCTTTTCTTAGAGTTTAGTTATTTTAGGATTTGTATTTCCAGTAGGACTCTTTTATGTGGGAGAGTCCATATAAGGTCTCTTATAAATAATTTCAAGTAGTTTGTTTGATTCTAATAAAATTTTAGAGAGAATTTTCTCTTATTCCTAGTACGTTAGGGTCATATTGCCGTTTGGTAATTTTATAACTGCCTAGTACCGCTTCTGCTATGTCAGATTTAATTTTGGGTCTACTCTTGGGGTCAAAAATTTATAGCATATTACTAATATTATTAAACAAAAGTTTTCTCTAAATGGCTACTTTTCAAGTTCTCTGATGTCACTGATGCAGACTCAGGGAGACGTATTCAATGTACTGCTAGAGCCAATTGTTGGCCCGAAGGCCTTCCTCTCTAGTTTTGATGATGATTAACTCATGTAGTTATATTTACTAATAATCTTGTGATTTTAGTTACAGATCATTAATCAAGATATTAGTTGGTGATTGCTTCAAAAAGAGGAGTTTGGACCTTCACTTGGTGATTCTCGAGCCCGAGCGTCAAGATGATATATAGCCATGCTCGTTGATCACGGTGTTTGGACCGAGTCGACTTGAAAATGAAGATCGTCAAGAAGACTTAGGTATCATAGAGTTTAGTGTGTTTTAGATCCAGCTGTAAAGCTTAGTATAGTTGATATGCTCAAGTGCACAACACACGTTTTATGGTTTTTCGATTTTTAGTTTAACCGATATTTGTTTTCATGAATAGTTGATCGAAACAAGTTTAATTGGTTTATGTATAGTAGATTCATTCTATACATGCATGCTTAAACTTCTTATACAAACTTATTTTGACTTTCCTATTCATGTGTTGAAAAGTCAAGTTTGATAAAATACAAGTTTTGGTTTTTGGTAAAAATGATAAGACACAAAAATAGTTTGATATGCTTGATATTTGAGTTAAAATATTTATCACAAGTTTATATATCAATGCAAAATGGTAAAACTATTTTTGGAGATTTTTAGAAGAGATAAAAGAATTTTTAGAAATATATTTAACTGTTTTTCTGACCCAGTTTCTGACCCGAACTGTGCTGACAGGCCTTGACGGTCGACCGGGCGGTCGACCGACGTGCACAGACCTGTGCACGTCTGCTGGCACAGTGGGCCGGTCGGCCGACCGGATCAGAGAGCCTTGCTCTCTGTATCTGGGCGGTCGACCGAGCGGTCGACCGGAGCAGAGAAGTCTGCTCTCTGTATCTGGGCGGTCGGCCGTGCGGTCGACCGGGATTGCCCAACGGTCATATTTATGACCGTTGGCGGTCTACCGGCCGGTCGACCGCAGGCCTGTCAGGCTGACAGATCAGCCTAACGGCTAGTTTTCTATTTGGCCTATATAAACCCCATTTCTTTGAGATTTTGGCTAAGGTTTTTAACAAGAAAAATTCCAGAGTTTCTCTAGTGTTTAAAACAAGTTTTCAAAAGTGTTTTTGGGCTTTAAACTTCCAAATTGGTTTTGTGTTTTAGGGTTTGGGAAAATCAAAGAAAATAAAAATTTGGGAGATTTGTTTTGTTCTTCAATTCTATCATTTACAAAGAGTTTTCCACGTGTTTTCTTTGAGTTTTATTTTCCAAACTCTAGTTTTTCCACACTTGAGCTATCATCTATCCTATTCTATAGGATCATTTTATTTGTGGGAAAAGAGATTGTCTGTGGTCTTTGTAACCACTTGTTGTAAACCCTCCTTGTATTTGTGTATCCCTCTTTGGTAGAGGTTGATCGGAGTGGTATTGGTTTGTATCCCTCTTCGGTAGAGGTGATTGAGTTTGTTTGTTGGCTACGAGCCTTATCCCTCTTCGGTAAAGGTGGATTGTGGTTGTATTGCCTCGGTGGCATTATAAGGTTGAGAGAGGAGTTAGGTACTCCTTTAGTGGATTAGAAATCCTTCTCGGTGAAGGCGGGGACGTAGAGCTAGGGGCTCGAACCTCGAAACATATCTTTGTGTTTGCGTTTGATCCATTGCCTCTAAACCCTCTCTCTCTTACATTTGTGCAAAGTATCATTCATTCATTCATATCATATATTGCTTGTGTTGTGCCTTATATTATTTCATATTACTTATCATCCTTATATACTTGGCTTGCTTGTGTGTGTGCCTCACTTGTACTTAACCACAAAAGCTTCATATAGCACCTCAACCCATATTTAGGGGAATCAAGAGGAGTTAGTCCAGAGCCCTTCACGGGAAATTTGGCTACACTTGTTAGTTGTATTAAGTGTGTTGCAAAATTGTTTTAAGTTTCCGCATTTAGTGCATTTAGTTTCTAGATTAGCATTAACACCTATTCACCCCCCTCTAGGTGTATTTTAATTGGTATCAGAGCCTACGCTCCTGATACTTTAGGCTTAACATCCTAGGAGTGAGATCTTGGTTTGCTAGTCTTCATTTGCATTTGCTTGTTTGCACACATTTAGTTTGGACCCATGGACTTCATGACCCCACCTATGTTTGACCCTTCCAACATTTTTGTTTGGAAGACTAAGATGTCCATTTACCTACAAACCCTAGGATATAAGGTTCACCTTATCATTACCAAGGAATCCTTCCTTAGTGATAGCAAGCATATAGGGGCCAATGCACAAGCCCTAGAGGCTATTAGAAGCACATTAAATAAAGAATATCTTTTGCTTGCTTCTAACTTTGAAGCCGCATTTGCAGTGTGGAATATGTTGACAACCACCACTACCTCCAAGTTTCAATTGCCTATCCAACAAGAAGAGGAATCTAGTGGAGAATTCGAGTCACAATACTTCATGATCCAAGAGAATGACTCCCTTGAGGTACAATCGGAAACTCAACTAGATAGTTTTGATTCTAGTTCTTCATGTGATGAATTTGTTGATGCACATGCTTTGAATGAAGAACTTTCAATTGTTTGTGAAAAATTGTTTGAAAAATATAAAATTTGAAAAAGAAAAGTTTAGGCCTTAACAATGATAATAAAAATTTGATTTCTAGACTTGACATTATTTTACAAGAGAAAGAGGAGATTTCTAATGAAAGGGATTCATTGAAATCTCAACTTGATCTTGCACTAAAAGAAAATGAATTTTGAAAAATAAAAATGATTGTGATAATGTGTTGAAGAAAAATGAGTTTTTATCTTCAAAAGTTGATTTTGTTTTAAAAGAAAATGATTCTTTAAAAAGAGAAATTGATTTTATTTCAAAAGAGTTAGAATTTTGTTTAAATAAAAATAAATCTTTGAAAAATGATTTAGATTCTCATGTTTGCCATGCTAGGGTAGTATCTCACACTTCTCCTATTGCATGCCACACTTCTTCTTTGATTAATAATGATATATCCATGCTTAAGAAGAGTGTAGATTGTTTGGGCTCCACTTTGAGCTAATGTGTTGTGGGCCATACACGTTTGAAAACTTTGTTTCGAAAGAAACAAGTTCCATCTATTATGCATGCACACCATCCACGGCATACACATGCTCCTCACGGACACCATCATCACTTGTATGCTCAAGTGCACACTTGTACACATTGTGAACGTAAGGGCCACCTTACTAAATTTTATTTTGATAGATTACATAATGTAAATTTAGCAAATAAATTTGTTTGGATTAGGAATGGTACTAACTCCCATGGACCCAAAAAGTTATGGGTACCAAAGACTACCCCTCTTGTTTATGATGTAGGTGTGGGCTCTCGCATGACGTGAGAGTAGAGGTACCTTGGAGTGGATGCGTTCCGAGCTTAAAGGAGACTTTTTGGATGCATCACTTTCAAGGGAAGGTTTGGTGGGAAGACCACCATGTTTTGGAGATATGGAGAGTTGCCTCATAGGTTTTGGTAACGGTCTCTTACTCCTCATTTATGTTTGCATGCTTTTCATGTTCATTATTTATAGCATGCTTTGATGTTTATAGATTATTATGTAAATGTCATGTTTATTAGACCCTTGACATGCATGTATAGCCTTTTGAGACACCCATGTTTAATATGGATCATTGTTTTAGTGTTCTCACCTTTGTTTAGCTATCATGTTTATCATAACTCTAATAACATGTGGATTTATATAATAATCATGTTTATGTTTATCATGTTAATTTTTGTCTTGTTTCATGCTTCATGATTTGAATATATATTTAAATGTTAGTTTTCATTAAGACTAGGTATATATTTGTGCATATAGTGGGCCACAAATAAATCTATATATGTTTGAGCTTGAATGCTTATTTGAACCCATTAGATGTGCTAGTATAGTCTAGTTTTGATGATCCATGCATTTTAAACTTGTATTCCCTTTTTGGAATTGTTTTATGTTTATATGTTTAACTTCATGTATATATCCATTTTATCCAAATTATTGTTATACATATACATCCTTTGAGCCACGTGCCTTCATGCATATATCTTTGTGGACTCGTTGTACTTGAATATGTATGTATACCTTAGTTTGTATAAGACATACATATACCTTAAAGATTAAATAAGTTTTGATGATCTTCATATTTTCATGTTTTTAAGGAACATTGAGCTTAATTGTCAATTTTCATGATTATATGTTTCACATAACACTTGCACACTCACCTCTTTTAAAATGTTTCTCATGATTGTGTTTTCATGAGTATGTATGAGCTTAATGGATTTTGAGTGTTTTAGTGCCATGTGATGTACATGTGTTTCATGAAAAATATTTTTGTTTTATTCCTTACTTGAAGGATTTCGTACTAATTAACAAGTTTTTCATTTGACTAGTTCGTATTCTTCGTTTTGGTAAGAGTTTTTCAAACACACTATATTCTTTCAAAATCTATTCTTAAAAACCCCTACCATCCACGGGCGGATGGATGGGCGATCATGCTCATGTATGCTTTATATTGAAAATCTTTTTAAACTTGAGCATGTGTTGGGAGGATAGGTTATATGAGTTATACCTTGATCATTATTGTTGTTTCAATTGGTATCATTGAAATTCTTTCAATTGGTATCAATATTAACATTTTGTATACTCATATATTTTTTGTATATGTATGCTTGCACTTCAAAGAATATCAATTTCAATTGGTATCTATCTTTCTTACATATATATGTTTTATTTGTGTTCAAAAATATCACAAATTTTAGTTTTTGTTTACTCAAGCTTAGCATAACCCAACACCTTGAGTTTCAATTTTGTTTCAATTGATTAGTTTTCAATTGCTTTTCAATTGGTATCTCATTTCAAGCCTACGCATTGTTTTAGTTGGTATTTCATAAAGGGAGAGAAATTTTGTTTTTGTATTTCAATTGGTATTTGGTTTACCTTTACACTCCCTTGCTTTATGATAGAAAATAGTCATTTCATTTGATATCATATACTTAAAAAGAAAAATATTTTTTTGATATCAAGATGTTTATTTGAATGTTTTAAATTGGTATCTCAAAATTTTGTTTAAAAATAAATACAAAAGTTTTGATTTGTATTGCATATATGCAAGGAGAACTTAACATCTCTTCTACATATAAATTCATGATGAGTGTATCTTATATTGAAGAGCTTGACATCTCTTCTTTATGTGGTACACGTGTGTAGGGGGAGCTTCACATCTCCTCTTATGCATTGCATAGTATACGTTATGTGAATTAGGGTTTGTCATCCCTCCTTCATGTAATGTATCTATGTAGGGAAGCTTCACATCTTCCTCTTCATGAATGTATATAGCATATACCATTTGTTGATTGATCTATGTTTACTTTCAATTGGTATCAAGATGCTACCTTGACATATTTTTAATTGATATCTTAATTGATTGTCACCCCTGTTTGGTTTTTGTTTTTGTTTTAGACACAAAGGGGGAGAACATTGTTTTTATTAACCCTTTTGTTGATTCATTGTTTCGAAAAGAAAGGGGGAGAAAAATTTATTGATTTGTTTTTGCTTTTACCCCTTTATTGATGATTGACAAAAAGGGGGAGAATTATTTGAGAGTTTAACATGCATATATAAAACACAATCAAACTCAACTCAAAATCTTCTCTATATATGCATGATTGGTACATTTTTTTATATATGCATATTTATATTTTGCATATATTAAGTTTAATTTAGTTTAATTTTAATTTGTATCTAGAGCATGTTTTGTTTTTGAACATTTCATTGGGTATCTAGAGCCTTTTATTGTTTTTGCATTGTCATTCATTGCATATTTATGTTTATTTGTTTTATGCATGAGTTAAGGAGGAGCTTCTTTGAAGCTTAACTTTAATCCATGCATATATAACTCCATGAGTTTTGTCATCATCAAAAAGGGGGAGATTGTTGGCCCGAAGGCCTTCCTCTCTACTTTTGATGATGATTAACTCATGTAGTTATGTTTACTAATAATCTTGTGATTTTAGTTACAGATCATTAATCAAGATATTAGTTGGTGATTTCTTCAAAAAGAGGAGTTTGGAAGCCTTCACTTGGTGATTCCCAAGGCCGAGCGTCAAGATGATACATAGCCATGCTCGTTGATCACGGTGTTTGGACCGAGTCGACTTGAAGATGAAGATCGTCAAGAAGACTTAGGTATCATAGAGTTTAGTGTGTTTTAGATCCAGTTGTAAAGCTTAGTATAGTTGATATGCTCAAGTGCACAACACACGTTTTATGGTTTTTCGATTTTTAGTTTAACCGATATTTATTTTCATGAATAGTTGATCAAAACAAGTTTAATTGGTTTATGTATAGTAGATTCATTCTATACATGCATGCTTAAACTTCTTATACAAACTTATTTTGACTTTCCTATTCATGTGTTGAAAAAGTCAAGTTTGATAAAATACAAGTTTTAATTTTTGGTAAAAATGATAAGACACAAAAATAGTTTCATATGCTTGATATTTGAGTTAAAATATTTATCACAAGCTTATATATCAATGCAAAATGGTAAAACTATTTTTGGGGATTTTTAGAAGAGATAAAAGAATTTTTAGAAATATATTTAACTGTTTTTCTGACCCAGTTTCTGACCCAGAACTGTGCTGACAGGACTTGACGGTCGACCGGGCGATCGACCGACGTGCACAGACCTGTGCACGTCTGTTGGCACAGTGCGCCGGTCGGCCGGTCGGCCGACCGGATCAGAGAGCCTTGCTCTCTGTATCTGGGCGGTCGACCGAGCGGTCGACCGGAGCAGAGAAATCTGCTCTCTGTATCTGGGCGGTCGGCCGTGCGGTCGACCGGGATTGCCCAACGGTCATATTTATGACCGTTGGCGGTCGACCGGCCGGTTGACCGTAGACCTGTCAGGCTGACAGATCAGCCTAACGGCTAGTTTTCTGTTTGGCCTATATAACCCAATTTCTTTGGGATTTTGGCTAAGGTTTTTAACAAGAAAAATTTCAGAGTTTCTCTAGTGTTTAAAACAAGTTTTCAAAAGTATTTTTGGGCTTTAAACTTCCAAATTGGTTTTGTGTTTTAGGGTTTGGGAAAATCAAAGAAAATAGAAATTTGGGAGATTTGTTTTGTTCTTCAATTCTATCATTTACAAAGAGTTTTTCCAAGTGTTTTCTTTGAGTTTTTGTTTTCCAAACTCTAGTTTTTCACACTTGAGTTATCATCTATCCTATTCTATAGGATCATTTTATTTGTGGGAAAAGAGACTGTTTGTGGTCTTTGTAACCACTTGTTGTAAACCCTCCTTGTATTTGTGTATCCCTCTTTGGTAGAGGTTGATCGGAGTGGTATTGGTTTGTATCCCTCTTCGGTAGAGGTGATTGAGTTTGTTTGTTGGCTACGGGCCTTATCCCTCTTCGGTAGAGGTGGATTGTGGTTGTATTATCTCGGTGGCATTGTAAGGTTGAGAGAGGAGTTAGGTACTCCTTTAGTGGATTAGAAATCCTTCTCGGTGAAGGCGGGGACGTAGAGCTAGGGGCTCGAACCTCGAAACATATCTTTGTGTTTGTGTTTGATCCATTGCCTCTAAACCCTCTCTCTTACATTTGTGCAAAGTATCATTCATTCATTCATATCATATATTGCTTGTGTTGTGCCTTGCATTATTTCATATTGCTTATCATCCTTATATGCTTGGCTTGCTTGTGTGTGTGCCTCACTTGTACTTAACCACGAGAGCTTCATATAGCACCTCAACCCATATTTAGGGGAATCAAGAGGAGTTAGTCCAGAGCCCTTCACAGGGAATTCGGCTACACTTGTTGGTTGTATTAAGTGTGTTGCAAAATTGTTTTAAGTTTCTGCATTTAGCGCATTTAGTTTCTAGATTAGCATTAACACGTATTCACCCCCCCCCCCCTCTAGGTGTTTTTCACCTATCTCCTGTACTTGATGGGTTGCATTTTATTCAGTGACAAGTGTGGAACGAGAGTTTCTGTCAAATATCTGAAATTATTCGATGTCATTATGCTTACTCATGTAACTATTTTATTTTTCGTGTTATTTTCTTAACATATTGTATATTTTCACTGCAGTGAATAGCTCATGCTAAGCGAATTGCCGAACTTATATTTCAAAGGGGGCCAACTGAATCACACACTGTACCGAATCTATACCTTGTGTTGTGTAGAATGATAGATGCACTGGATGGTGTTGACACTAGCCCGTTCAAGACACATCTACTAACATCGAGAACATAAAACTAAATTTAAAAATGACTAGCTATTTGTACTAAAAAGATTTATCTGACACTATATCTTTTGTGGTAAACATGTTTTTGATGTTTATCTGGATGATGAAATATGTGACAACCGTATTAAATATGTTCTCTCTATATATGGATAATGAAATATGTGACAAACACACAAAAATTTTACATTAATCTATCTATCGGCTGTAAGATGCCGAACATATTCTCTCTGTTCGGCTGTGTACAGACGAACAGCGAGATTATGTTTGGTTGTATACGGCCGAACATAAATATTATGTTCAGCCGTGTATGGTCAAACACAGAGAGTAAGTTCGGCTGTGTGCTGCCGAACAGAGAGATTATGTTCGACAATTTTTGATCGAACAGTGTTTGATGCTCAAGTTTAGATAAAATATACTTTTCAAATACAAACTAAGTGAGCTAAATAATGTTTAACCTTATTACAAAACATATTTCAGTCAATTGAAATTGTACATCCGTCTATATCACTATTAAATAAATCTGAATATATTTGCATTCGTTTCTCATAAAAGTCATCCCATTCTTTGACAATTGAAAAATGTTTCCCTTGCCACTTATATGGAACCAGGGGTACTGGATGACCGTTGCTTAAGTATACTTGTATGTAAACAGACCTTATTAATACTCAATCTGTACTTGCAAATTATATTCAAGAATTCAAAATTAACTAAAAAACTAACCAACCTCAATAAAGTAGTTGTTGTTGACAAACCAAATTGCAATACTTCGGGTGCATCAGGAGGAACTGACTCAGTCCTTTGAGGAAAGAATGTGAGACTGATGTATTGACAATAATAATAGCACCACATTATAGCGAGATGATATGGGATATCCCATCTCGGGCATCACCATCCACTTGTACTAAATTTTTTTTGATCCTTTGTTGTTCTGATTTTTCTTTGTATTTCTATTTCTATATGTTCCCTCTCTATCACAACTTAGAAGTACCCTTCTTTTTTTTATTTCTCTTGGTATCAGATTTTTTGATAACGATAAAAATCCTTGTAACTTACCAACTTCTCGATCATGTTATCAATGCCTCTTCACTTTGAAATATCTCATGTGTTGTAGTCAATTATAAGCTTTGTATTGATATTGCTACATTAGGTAGAAGACCGCTCCTGCAAATAGTCCATTCGAAAAGACACACGATTAAATCTATATGTAAGTCAGTTCAACCAAATAATATCGAAATGTAACTCACTGTTCGATTGTGAATGATCGAACAAACATAAAAATGTTCATCCATAAGTAGCCGAACAAAATTCAAATGAAAGGCCATAATCGACCGAACATTTTAATTTTGTTCAGCTACTTATGGATGAAAATTTATATGTTCGTTCGGTTGTAATTAAACGAACAGACATAAAGGTGTTCGCCATACAACCACCAAACAGATAACGAATCCACCCCGATAAAAATGCAAAAATCTGCGATGTAAACGGGAAAAATCTTACATTTTCACTATTGTGATGCTCTAAAGTGATTAGTTGCTTATCTATAACTGTCAATGAGGTTTATGGTGAATTTTTTAGGGTTTGGGTGCAACAAAATTTCTAAGATTTTTGGAAATAGAGGGAGAATGAAATGGGTTGGGAAGAAGGAGGAAGAGGTTGGGGGTGGGGATGCCTTCATCAGAGGAGGGGGGCCTATATCACTAGGCTGATTTTTTTTTTTGTAATTATGATCTCTTAAAAGGATAAGGAGGCCTTTTGATTAAGGGGTATAAAGGTAAATCAACTCAAGCTAAATTTTGGTGGGTGTCTTCCTCATTTTTTAACGTGGCAATATCCATTCCCAACTAATGTGGGGTTTTTGCCCCAACATAAAAAATTCAGGGGTCCAAATGAAAATATAAAGATTAGAGTGTTAATAAGGAATTAACAAGAAATTCAGGCGTCGATATGAAAAAGAGCTATTCGTAATCACTAGTGTACAAATTGCTTTCTATATGTTTGATGCTATATGAATGTAACCACTAAGCTAACAATACATGTGTGTCCAACCATTTAGAAAGAAAATAAATGCCATACAATGGGCAGGAGACCCATGAGTGATAATATTAGGGGTACTAAGAATCCCAGTTGCCCGGACACAAACCTAGTGTTGACCTGGACCCAATCCTGACCCATACCATGCCGGCTTACGAGTGGATATATACTGGTTTAAAAGTAAGACAAGTTCATAAATTGTGTTCCGTTTTGATACCTTCCATGTAGACCCGACCTGAACGCGATCTTGTCCCATTTACTCGTTAAGTGGGGACGGACCTATTTACACGATTTGGACCGAACCCACTATAATACCTGATACTTAAATAAATAGTAAAATAAATATACTAATATTAGCTAGACTCTCCTTTTGCTCTTGCGAGAAAGTTTTGTAAGAGGTTCACTCTTCAATTACAATATATTTGATACTTGCCTGTGACCTATATGCCACTGCAAGGGTATATATTTTATTTAGTAAATACCCTACACCTTAACCTGGTGGGTGTAGCGAGTATAACCCAATCGAGAATCCGACCCGGACCCGGACCTAGGCCCACACATGTTCATTACAGAGTCAAGTCTGGGTCCAAAAGATGGTATTAGTAAGGGGTTCGGGTCCAAGTCCGCGGACGGTTCTATTAGGACCAGATACAATCCGATAGCAGCCGAGTTAATTACTACTAAAATGTAGAGAAGTATGTCTGTGTGGTGTAGTGAACGAATTTTTCAACATCTATTTTTTCCGACCCCGTCCAAGGCCCCCGTTCCGTTTGGTCCCGACCCCAGTAGGACCCCTGTGCTGAGATGTCCCAGGGTGGGTGCCCACCGAAACGGGTGCCCGAGGCAATTTCACGGGCGAAGCAGACAGCTGTCAGCTGTGGGCACCACCACCCCGTGAATACGCAACGTGTGCAGAGACCAAGGTGCGAGGACCGGGACCGCAGCGAGGGGCAACTTGGGTGATTACACGGCGGGGCCCACACCGGTGGCTTTTTCAGTTTCTTATTTAAAAAAGGTGGGCCCTTCATCCAGTTGTGGGGCGAGACTTGTCCTGACACACCCATGGGTGTTGGGCCTGTCGCGTTGCCATGCAGAGGCGGTGGGTTGGGATCGGAGGAAACCACGTCGCTTCTCTTTGGTAGATCCAAAAACCGTTAGATAATTAAAGTATAAAATTACAAATTTTGCATTAATAGGTTGAAGAAAACTACAAAAAAAGAAAAGCAAAAAAAAACAAAGAAAGAAAGAAAGAAAATTTTCAGTTACAAAATTTTGATTTTCCCTTGAGTTTCTCTAGGCTTCCACCAATTATTAGCTATCCTAGATAAACGAACTAAGTTAATTAAGATAGTTGAGCTATTGTTTATTATTTACTGAGTATTAATTATATAAAATCAGCTCATTTGTTTATTTTTTTCTCTTAGATTTTTGGCAGTTAGCTTTTTCTGAAGTGATGATGGGTGAAGCTAGGGGAAAACAACCCGCTAAGAGATTTTTACCTCCTCTTTTAACTTGTTATCACCGTTTCCTAGAAAATCCTAAACTACTATTAAAATAAGTAGAAAAATTATTTTACTATTAAATTCAGCTCAAAACAGCAACGTACTATTGTAATATCAATTTCAATCGAGTATGAGATAATAGACATAGACTCTTTTACTATATTTTAATTAATATAAGTGTGTTCTTTACTAAATTTAATAGAACGAGAGAATTTATTGTTAAACCTTACAACAGTAGGATGCAATTTTTGCTGAATTTGATAATACTTGGGTTTTTTTTTTACTCATTTAATAGTACAATGGGGGTCTTTTATGTAACCATGACAGTACAGGAGGGTTTTCTATAATTTTACCCAAAATGAAACATAGACTAAAAAAACTTAGATCTTCCTTAGCTTGCCAAACACAAGGATTTGCATACACAGCTCGTATTAAAGGATTAATCGGAGTTAATCTCTCAAAATAGAGGGTTAACAAATCCGTCTCCACTGAAGGATTAGGATATAACTCTTTTATTTTTATAATAATTTGTTCTTATTCTACACAAATTATTAACACTGAAATGTCCATGAATTATGCTAGATTGTTTTATGATGCACTAATGAGTTTAAATTTTTTTTTCCTTTAAATCTTTTTTACAACAGGTTATCTAGTTTATCCCACTATTTTAATCCTTGAAAATTAGGCTGTCAAGAGCTTGGCTAATTATATCCACTGTCCATACTGCATTTGCAATTATGAGAAAAAAAGTACACCAGCAATTATTCTTTCCATTATAGCATAAAGCAATATTGGAAATTAAGAGAAAAGATGAAGAGCTTCATTTATTAAAGATTCTTCCTCAAAACAAACAACTCAGATGATTGTTTCAAAAAGTTTTGACATTATTTTTCTTTCCTTTTCCTCTTTTCTTTCCCCTCCCTTTGAAACTTTTTTCTTAACCAAAATTTTAGTTTGATTGATCTACATTATTGTTAGCCTCAATAGATTAAGCTTGAAGTTTTGGATAAGTTTGTGAAGTTAATAAGTTTGATTTGATTTACATGTGCCAAGGCCACATAATCTTAAACTGAAAGATATGAGAGGAAAAAAAAAAAAATTTCAGGTTTCATAGTTTATGATTGATATATGCCTGCATGTGGTCATGCATAATACACGTTGAAGGCTCAAATTGATATAAAGGACTTATCCGATTCACACAAATTAGAATATGTTTTTGATGAAGCAAGAACAATGGAAAATATCATGAGCTTTTACTTACAATGGCAAACTTTCGCTGCCAGCTGAGCAAATAATATTATTGGTAAAACAAACTTGATTATTTTATCCAAATCATAGAGTTTTTTAATTACTAGAAAAATATTATTGCTATTTATTATTATTGTTACTTTGTAATTATTATCATTATTATTGGTACTACTGCTATTAGTATTACTATTTATTATTTATTTATTTATTATTATTTTACTACTACTATCATTTGTTAGGATTTTACCCCGTTTTCAAAAAGAGATGATGATTCGAGAAGATCCAATCGAGCTGGAGAAGAGATGGCTTGAAGCAGAAGAAGCAAACCTAGTGGTCGTGGATTCGCCAACTTATAATATGTATAAGTCGACTAACACACAAGACCAGTCGACTAGTAGTCGGTTAGGGATACAGAGGTGGATACAAAGAGGAAGCATCATACAGTAGTCAACTTATAAATCTATAAGTCGACCAATGGAAAGGTTTAGTCGATTAATCATCATGATAAGTCCACTAATCAAGATGTTTTCTGAAGCAGAATCAGTTTTCTTTTCAGGCGCATGTTTCCTTTTCTGCTAGAGTACGAATATGATTCAGTTTTATTCAATAAAGGTTTATTAAATATTAAAGGGTCTAGAATTCTTCTATATCAGGGAGATCAACTCCTAATAGGATTGATCAAGATTCTTCAAGTATCCAATGACCAAGATCATCTTATAGTCTTAATAGGAGTTGTATTGTAAAATTCTATAAATAAAGATTATAACCCAGTATTGTAAAAAATAGAGAGAGCACAGGAAAAGGTGGAGAACACCAAAGAAGTTAAGAAAGAAAGGAGCAAGATGAATTTGCATAGAGAGAAAATAATACTCTTATAATTTAGGTTTAGACTCAAGGGGAAGATGAATACTCTTGTTGCATCAAGAGGAAGATTAGATCTCTTTGTATCAAGTTTAAGAATAAAGCTCTCTCAGGTTCTCTCCTCGTGGTCGTAAGCCAAATTTGAGCCGAACCACGTTAAATCCTCTAGTATTTCTTATTACTCTGTTGTCTAGGTATTACTAGTTTACTTTACAACAGTTTTTCTTTTATAAGTATTGTCATATTGTCAAGTTTCGCAAAAATCGATCCCGAGAGTAATAAATTAGTATCTGATCGGGGTGAAACCAGCACTCAAAAATGCGTGTGTTGTAAAATCGATGAAAAGCTAATATATGTGCTAATGTGCTCTCGATACTTCCGTTATAGCAATGGCTCAATAGGTCGAATCCACAGGGACGGGAGGTGATAGAAGCATTAACAGTTTTTATTCACGTTTTATGTTAACAGTTCTTCTTTGTTAAAAGAAATAAAAGAAGAAAATAAAAGAAAGGAAAAGAAAATCAAGCATGTGGTAGGTGGAGAAGGCGATGAAAACGGCGATGTAAAACAAAAGAGAAGTGGGTTGAAAAACAAAGTAGAAAAGAGAAGATGAAACAAAGGTGAACTAAGAGGATGGTGAAAATATCGATGAAAAGATAAAAGAAGTGTTTTGAAATCAACTTTTAAAACAAGATAAAATAAAACTCATGACTACTAACTACTAACTGATCCACTAACTATGCTAATCTCTTAGTGATAGTTGCTTCACATGGATCCTTGGCCATCACTAATCCTTGGCTTCAAGAGACGATACAAAGTATGGCAAATAAGATGGTTCATCACATTCAAACTTGCATCAAGAGCAAACTAATACAAACATTATATCATCAAACCATTAGAAGTAAGCATGAAATAAGAGAGAGTTAGCTTGGTTAGCAAGTTAGCAAGTTAGATGTTAAAACCCATCATCATGAGCCATCAATGGCTCTTGATGATGGGTTTTAACATCTAACTTGCTAACTTGCTAACCAAGCTAACTCTCTTGCAAGAGCAAGGCCTTGTGAGGCTATTAGATTCATGTGGATTATCAAGTAAGTGGTTAGATGGTTAGTGGCTGTAGTTAGATTGCCATGAGAAGAAGAAAAGTTAGCCAAACAAAATGTAGAAGATGGAGGAGATTACATTGGAGAAGAAAAGAGGCACCTTTACATAGATTGTCACCATCTATTATATCAATCCCTCTCATCTCTCTCTAAATCTCTCAGCCCTAATACATGAGCTAAAAAGAAAAGAAAATATAAAAGGAAAGAAATGAAGAACACCTACCTACACTACCCTAAAACATAGAAACCCTAGCCTAAAAACTAAAACTTCTCCAAAAAACGAAAATTGCTTACGTTTTGGCCAAATACAGGGATATATATAAGCATAGGTACCTTCCAGAAGATCAGACGGGGCCACGCGTCGAAAATCTACGCGTGGCCCCACCATTTGGCCGCGAATCCGCGTCTTTGTCGCGGATCCGCGGCCAAACCAGGGAGTTAACTCCCTGGTTTTGGGGCGGGAATCTGTCTGGCTTCCAGGGTCTTCTTGGTATATTCCTTTTCTGGTAATTTTGCCTGAACATTCGTCTGATGTGCGCAGGAGTCTAGATTCGATGTATCTTCTAAATAATTCCTTACTTGGCCTCAAAGTAATGTGGATTTAATTACCCTAAAAAGGATTTAATTAAGCTCTTATTACTCCTTTGCCCTTGAACTCTTGATTTACCGCAATAGAGACCAAAATACGGTTTAGACCGACAATTTATTCATAAATCGGTGAAAAAATGCGATATAATAATGTATCATCGTAAACTAATCACACCCCCACACTCATCTTTTGCTCGTCCCGAGCAAAACAAGAAAAGAAAAACTATACTACAAATGTTATTACACCACTTTCGCAGGGGACGCGATTGCACTGAGCATGTGCAACAAACCGTTAAACCTCTAGGTTACCATAGAGGAGGAGTGTTATCTCCTGAGGGTTTTTAGCGGATTGCACCCACAAAATCCATAAAAAAAGAAGACAAATGTTAGTATTTTGAAAATACATTTTGAAAGAGAGACAAGTTTTCAAAATATTTTTGAAAAAATATAAGCGATCTAAGGTAATAAGTCTACCAAAAATCATTCTTCCTTAAACTTAGTCTTTATGCAAAATCTTGTCTTCAATTAAGGTAAGAATTCAAAATTGGATTGAAAATTTTATCTTTCATAAAACCTGGATAATATGCACTTTGTGATAGTGAAGATTTCTGAGATTTCAACTCTAACCATCAAGTCATTTATTTATATATATATATTTTCTTTTTCTTCTTTTTTCTTCCCTTAGTTTTCTTAGGCTTTCTAGTTCACCCATGTAGTGAGCCTATAACCGATGACTCCCAGACTAGACGGTTTTAGGGCACCAGATGAGAAAACATCCCTCGGGTTTAAGAACTCGAGTAAACAAGGCCTCAAAACTAAGGGGGATTTATTTGTTTATTTTGACCACCTAAGGCGTGAATAATCATGCTTCTTGAGGCATAATTATCTGTTGGCCCGAAGGCCCACATCACTCTAGTTTTGATGATGATCAACTCATGTAGTTATGTTTACTAATGATCTTGTGTTTAATTAGTGACAGATTTATGATCAAGATCTTAGTAGGTGAATAGCTTCAACAAAGGATTTGAAGTCAAGTTTTGGAGCTAGCACGGTTTGATCCAACGAGATAGTGATCGAGTTTGGATCGTGTTTGGACCAAGTCAAGAAGATGTGAAGGCTTCAAGTGAAGACTTCAAGAAGATGAAGACTTGTGTCTAGGTATAAGATTTTTTGTTTTAGTTAAAATGTAAAGGATAGAGTAGTTGGTGGATTGCTCAAGTACCATTACACACACACTCTTGATTTAGTTTGTTTTAGAAAAGAATTTTAACCAAAATCCAAACATGTATTCAAGTGAAGATTTCAAGTGTTTTGTTGATTTTGGTTTTTCAAGTTTATATCTTTTATCCAAAATCAAGTTTAAAGCTTAATGTCAAAAACATAGATATTTCACCATGTTTGTGTAGTGGATCATATCCATACACACTATGCTTTCAAAGTTGTTTAGAATATCTTGTTTTTGTATTTGGAGATGTTTTGGAAAAACAAAGTTTGGAAAAATAAGTTTTGGAAAATACAGTTTTCATTTGAGCCAATTTTTCTAAGTTACAAAAATAGTTTAAATCATTTGTAACATGTCTTGATTTTGTGCAAGCATGTTTGTTTATCAAAGTATAACATCAAAACTATTTTTGTATATTTTCTGTAATTTTATGGGATTTTATTTGAGCCAAAAAGACCAACATTTTAATCCCTTAAGTTTTGCTGTCTGGCTTCAGCAAGTCGACTGTATAGTCGAATAGATCTGAAGTCGGTCGACCGGATCGGCCGACCGACGTGCACAGCGTGCATGCCTTGGCCTGGCAGCTGGCCGGTCGACCGACCCAGTCGACCGGATCTGAGAGCAGTGCTCTCTGTTCTTTTCGGTCGATCGGATGCTCCAACGGTCGGATTCTTGACCGTTGGCGGTCGCCGGGCGGTCGACCGACAGGTCTGACAGAACCCCAACGGCTAGTTTTTGACAGCCTATAAATTTGGGGGTTTGGGCATTGTTTTTCAACAAGATTTTAGGAGAGCTTTGAGCCAGTTTTTCTTATCCTTTTAAAAGAGTTTTCTCCACATATTTGTGAGCAAATATTTCCTATCTAAAGGGGAGTTTTATTAAGAGTGTTTAAAAGAGATTCTTTGAGTTTTTTCCTCCACCATCTCTTTCCTTGTTTTCTCACACATACACTTGAGCTATCCATTGCTATTCATCCTTTAGGAGTGTTGTAGTGAGATTGTTTTTAGGTGATCAAAGTGTGTGATCACCAAAGACTTCATTTGTTCCTTTGAGGAGGCGGACGGTTGTGTTCGCCGTGTTTCGGGTCCTAGTGTGGACTCGGTGTTTCGGGTTCGGGTGCGAACTCTTGTTTGAGGTGCGGCCTCGGCGAGCCGGTGGGCTTGCGGTGTGTACGGACTAGGGAGTCCGAGAGCTTGTAGGTGTTGCGGCACCGGGTGATCCATTGGGATCGATTATAGTGGAAATCCTTCGTGTGTCGAAGGCGGGGATGTAGAGCAAGTGTGCTCGAATCTCGAAACAAATCCCTTGTGTTTGCGATTGCTCACTCTCTCTCTCTCTTTGTCTATTGTTTATATCTTGCATACTTTTATTGTGTTTATCATTATATGCTTGATATACATTTGTGCTCATATTGTATATGCTTGGGTTGTTTGCTAACACTTGTATTTAACCAAGAGAGCCAACGCGGCACCTCAACCCATATCCAGAGAAATCTAGAGGAGTTTGTCCAGAGCCCTTCACGGGGAATTCGGCAACACTCTTGTGTTATACGTGGTGTTTAGTTTAAGATTTTAATTTGGTCATAATAGTTTTAATTCCGTATCATTTGGCATTAAGTGACTATTAGATTAGCCATCACCTATGCACCCCCTCTAGGTGAACTTACAATTGGTATCAGAGCCAAGTGCTCTTGATTTTGGTCTAACAACCTAGAGTTAAAGATCCTCATATTAGGCTAATCACAATATTTTGTACACACACCATGGACTTCATGTCACCACCCACTTTTGATATTCTTAACATTCAAATTTGGAAGGTGAAGATGTCCTTGTACCTCAAAGCCCTAGGCATTCATGTTTATCTTGCCATCACTAAAAATGATTATTGTTTGAATGGAAACAATTTTGAGGCTAATACAAAAGCCCTTAATGCTTTGAAGAGTACCCTAAATGATGATTATTTATCTAGGGTTGCTAATCTTGATTTGACTTTTGTAGTTTGGAACACCCTCCTCTCCCTTGACGAAAATGATCAATACTATGCGGGGAGTGACTCGGATGTTGGAAGCGACATCTCCAACGTGTGCTACATGGTCCAAGGGGATAACCCCCTTGAGATAACTACCGAATCCGAGGTAGATGAAGATAATAACATGTCATATGATGAGCTTGCTTGTTTTTGTCAACAATTACTTGGAAAATATGACATGCTAAGAAAAGAAAATAAAAATTTGAAAAAGAACTTTGATTGCATGCTTAATGAAAATGATTCATTTAGAAATAAGGTTGCATGCATTGAAAAAGAAAATGAAATTTTGAAAAATGAAAATGTTTCCTTAATGTCCAAATTGAATGATTTATGTGAAGGGAACACTATTTTGAAAGATAAAATTATTTTGGTGGAAACTCAAAAGGAAATTGTTTTTCAAGAAAACAACTCTTTGAAAAGAAAAATTTTTGAAAAAGAAAAGAAAAAGAAAAGGTTTTTCAAAAGAAAAAGAAAAATGATTCTATATCTCACTTTTCTCTACATGCTACCATTGAAGATAGTGAGATTAAACTTTTGAAAAATAAAATTGATAATTTGAGCTCTACTTTGAGCTCTTGTGCATTTAACCATACTAGATTGGAGTCCTTATTTTCAGAGAAACAAACTCCACACATTCATGCACATCATCATTCACATTATGCTTATGTTGCACGCCACGATCATACTCATACACATAAGCATCGTAAGGTGTACAAATGTACACATTGTGGCCGCAAAGGCCATTTAGCAAAATTTTGTTTTGATAGAATACATCTTATTAATTTTGCTAAAAAAAATGTTTGGGTTCCTTACAAGACTAACCCCCAAGGACCCAAAAAAAAAATGGGTACCAAAGTCCCCACCATTTGTTTTTGATGTAGGTGAGGGCTCTCACACGACGTGAGAGGAATGGTGCCTTGGTGGTGGTTGCATGGACTTGAAGGACATATAATTGATGCACCGCTATCAAGGAAGTTTTGGTGGGACGATCACCATGTTTGGAGCTTTGGAGTTGGTAACAATCTCTAAACTCCTATTTTTTATATACATGCTTTTTACATATATCATATTCATAGCATGTTCATATTTTGTGCTTCATGTGGTAAAATCTAGTTTAAATGTAGTTTTTATCAAAACTTGAATTTATACATGTACAAATAGTGAGAACAAATTAATTCATATATGTTTGCAATTCATGCTCATTTGTACCCACTATATGCACATATATAGGCTAGTTTTGATGATTCTTTCATTTACACTTGTTTTGCCTATTTTAGTTTTACTTCATGTATATGCATTTTTATTCAAATTTAATAAATATACATGTATATCCTTTTTGAGTCTCTTGCCTTCATGCAAATACTTTTAATAGACTCTTTTATGTTTGGGATATGTATGTGTATTGTTAGGATTGGATAAATCATACATATACCTTGAAGTTTGTTTTAAATAAAAAAAAATTTTTGTTCATGTTTATTTTTGAGCTTCATTGATTATTTTCATAGAAAATGCTGAACACATGATTCTTGTACACTCACACCTTATTTGTTTATTCATGACTTTGTTTCATGAATATATTTTTGAGCTTTATCGTTTTGAGTGTCAACTCTTATGTATTTGGTATGACTCATGAAAAACATATGTTTTGATTTCATGTTTTGAAGGATCTTTAACTAGTTTTTCAAAAATTATCTTTAACTAGTTAATTATTCTTCTTTTGGTAGTGATTTTCAATGCAATACTATTTTCAAATCTATTTTTGAAAACCCCTACCTTCGATGGGCGGTTGGATGGGCGTGTATGCCTTGCGAACCTTATTGAAAAATCTTTTACCTTGTGCATATAAAGGGTGGTAGGTTATGAGTTATATACTTGATTTACATTGTTATTCTCAATTGGTATCATTGGATCTTTTCAATTGGTATCTAAATTGATAATTTTTGTATATACTCATATTTTGTTTCTATATATGTATGTCTTCAATATCAGTTGGTACTATCATTTCCATACATATATGTGCTTAATTTACAATTGATTCACATTTTTAAAGCACAAAGTTTATGATGAAAAATAAAATATTTGATCATTATGTTTACAATTGATATCAATATGTTTCAACTTCATATGTGTTAAATTTCAATTGGTATCAATATGTTTTACAATAATGATTATTTACATTTGGTATCTTAAAAATTTGTTTGTTTTACAAGAGCTCTGATACCTTCAAAATTTATTTTATTAAGAAAAATTCAAAATTTTTGTTTAAGAAAAGTTAAAATTTTTTTTGATTTGTATTTCTTATATGCAAGGAGAGTTTAACATCTCTTCTACATATAGATTCATGATGAGTGTATCTTGTATTGAGGAGCTTGACAACTTTTCTTTATGCGGTACACGTGTGTAGGGGGAGCTTCACATCTCCACTTATGCATTACATATTATACGTTATTTGAATTAGGGCTTGTCATCCCTCTTTCATGTAATGTATATGTGTAGGAAAGTTACTTAACCGTCTTCCTCTTCATGAATTTATATCTCATATAATATTTATTGATTTGAGTTTACCCTTTATTGGTCTCTTTATTTATGACAAAAAGGGGGAGAAAAATTTGATGATTTTATTTTTACCTTCACCCCTTTGTTGATGATTGACGAAAAGGGAGAGAGGTATTTGAAAAGTATTTAGGATATATGCAAAAAGATTTATGTTTATGCATATATGTTTTGCTTTATTTTATGTAAATAGGAGAAAAGAAATTTGATTTAGTTTTATCTCCATCATTTGCATACTTATTCATGTGCTTCATTGTCATATCTTATTATGTTTTGTTTATGCATGAGTTAAGGGGGAGCTTCTATGGAGCTTTACTTTAATCCATGCATATATAACTTCATGAGTTTTGTCATCATCAAAAAGGGGGAGATTGTTGGCCCGAAAGCCCACATCACTCTAGTTTTGATGATGATCAACTCATGTAGTTATGTTTACTAATGATCTTGTGTTTAATTAGTGACAGATTTATGATCAAGATCTTAGTAGGTACATAGCTTCAACAAAGGATTTGAAGTCAAGTTTTGGAGCTAGCACGGTTTGATCCAACGAGATAGTGATCGAGTTTGGATCGTGTTTGGACCAAGTCAAGAAGATGTGAAGGCTTCAAGTGAAGACTTCAAGAAGATGAAGACTTGTGTCTAGGTATAAAATTTTTTGTTTTAGTAAAATGTAAAGGATAGAGTAGTTGGTGGATTGCTCAAGTACCATTACACACACACTCTTGATTTAGTTTGTTTTAGAAAAGAATTTTAACCAAAATCCAAACATGTATTCAAGTGAAGATTTCAAGTGTTTCGTTGATTTTGGTTTTTCAAGTTTATATCTTTTATCCAAAATCAAGTTTAAAGCTTAATGTCAAAAACATAGATATTTCACCATGTTTGTGTAGTGGATCATATCCATACACACTATGCTTTCAAAGTTGTTTAGAATATCTTATTTTTGTATTTGGAGATGTTTTGAAAAAACAAAGTTTGGAAAAATAAGTTTTGAAAAATACAGTTTTCATTTGAGCCAATTTTTTCAAGTTAAAAAAATAGTTTAAATCATTTGTAACATGTCTTGATTTTGTGCAAGCATGTTTGTTTATCAAAGTATAACATCAAAACTTATTTTGTATATTTTCTGTAATTTTATGGGATTTTATTTGAGCCAAAAAGACCAACATTTTAATCCCTTAAGTTTTGCTGTCTGGCTTCAGCAAGTCGACTGTATAGTGACTAGATCTGAAGTCGGTCGATCGACGTGCACAGCGTGCACGTCTTGGCCTGGCAGCTGGCCGGTCGACCGACCCAGTCGACCGGATCTGAGAGTAGTGCTCTCTGTTCTTTTCGGTCGATCGGGCGGTCGCCCGGAGGCTCCAACGGTCGGATTCTTGATCGTTGGCGGTCGACCGGGCGGTCGACCGACAGGTCTGACAGAGCCCCAACGGCTAGTTTTTGACAGCCTATAAATTTGGGGGTTTGGGCATTGTTTTTCAACAAGATTTTAGGAGAGCTTTGAGCCATTTTTTCTTATCCTTTTAAAAGAGTTTTCTCCACATATTTGTGAGCAAATATTTCCTATCTAAAGGGGAGTTTTATTAAGAGTGTTTAAAAGAGATTCTTTGAGTTTTTTCTCCACCATCTCTTTCCTTATTTTCTCACACATACACTTGAGCAGTCCATTGCTATTCATCCTTTAGGAGTGTTGTAGTGAGATTGTTTTTAGGTGATCAAAATGTGTGATCACCAAAGACTTCATTTGTTCCTTTGAGGAGGCGGACGGTTGTGTTCGCCGTGTTTCGGGTCCTAGTGTGGACTCGGTGTTTCGGGTTCGGGTGCGAACTCTTGTTTGAGGTGCGGCCTCGGCGAGCCGGTGGGCTTGCGGTGTGTACGGACTAGGGAGTCCGAGAGCTTGTAGGTGTTGCGGCACCGGGTGATCCATTGGGATCGATTATAGTGGAAATCCTTCGTGTGTCGAAGGCGGGGATGTAGAGCAAGTGTGCTCGAATCTCGAAACAAATTCCTTGTGTTTGCGATTGCTCACTCTCTCTCTCTCTTTGTCTATTGTTTATATCTTGCATACTTTTATTGTGTTTATCATTATATGCTTGATATACATTTGTGCTCATATTGTATATGCTTGGGTTGTTTGCTAACACTTGTATTTAACCAAGAGAGCCAACGCGGCACCTCAACCCATATCCAGAGGAATCTAGAGGAGTTTGTCCAGAGCCCTTCACGGGGAATTCGGCAACACTCTTGTGTTATACGTGGTGTTTAGTTTAAGATTTTAATTTGGTCATAATAGTTTTAATTCCGCATCATTTGGCATTAAGTGACTATTAGATTAGCCATCACCTATGCACCCCCCTCTAGGTGAACTTACAATTGGTATCAGAGCCAAGTGCTCTTGATTTTGGTCTAACAACCTAGAGTTAAAGATCCTCATATTAGGCTAATCACAATATTTTGTACACACACCATGGACTTCATGTCACCACCCACTTTTGATATTCTTAACATTCAAATTTGGAAGGTGAAGATGTCCTTGTACCTCAAAGCCCTAGGCATTCATGTTTATCTTGCCATCACTAAAAATGATTATTGTTTGAATGGAAACAATTTTGAGGCTAATACAAAAACCCTTAATGCTTTGAAGAGTACCCTAAATGATGATTATTTATCTAGGGTTGCTAATCTTGATTTGACTTTTGTAGTTTGGAACACCCTCCTCTCCCTTGACGAAAATGATCAATACTATGCGGGGAGTGACTCGGATGTTGGAAGCGACATCTCCAACGTGTGCTACATGGTCCAAGGGGATAACCCCCTTGAGATAACTACCGAATCCGAGGTAGATGAAGATAATGACATGTCATATGATGAGCTTGCTTGTTTTTGTCAACAATTACTTGGAAAATATGACATGCTAAGAAAAGAAAATAAAAATTTGAAAAAGAACTTTGATTGCATGCTTAATGAAAATGATTCATTTAGAAATAAGGTTGCATGCATTGAAAAAGAAAATGAAATTTTGAAAAATGAAAATGTTTCCTTAATGTCCAAATTGAATGATTTATGTGAAGGGAACACTATTTTGAAAGATAAAATTATTTTGGTGGAAACTCAAAAGGAAATTATTTTTCAAGAAAACAACTCTTTGAAAAGAAAAATTTTTTGAAAAAGAAAAAGAAAAAGAAAAGGTTTTTCAAAAGAAAAAGAAAAATGATTCTATATCTCACTTTTCTCTACATGCTACCATTGAAGATAGTGAGATTAAACTTTTGAAAATAAAATTGATAATTTGAGCTCTACTTTGAGCTCTTGTGCATTTAACCATACTAGATTGGAGTCCTTATTTTCAGAGAAACAAACTCCACACATTCATGCACATCATCATTCACATTATGCTTATGTTGCACGCCACGATCATACTCATACACATAAGCATCGTAAGGTGTACAAATGTACACATTGTGGCCGCAAAGGCCATTTAGCAAAATTTTGTTTTGATAGAATACATCTTATTAATTTTGCTAAAAAAAATGTTTGGGTTCCTTACAAGACTAACCCCAAGGACCCAAAAAAAAAATGGGTACCAAAGTCCCCACCATTTGTTTTTGATGTAGGTGAGGGCTCTCACACGACGTGAGAGGAATGGTGCCTTGGTGGTGGTTGCATGGACTTGAAGGACATATAATTGATGCACCGCTATCAAGGAAGTTTTGGTGGGACGATCACCATGTTTGGAGCTTTGGAGTTGGTAACAATCTCTAAACTCCTATTTTTTATATACATGCTTTTTACATATATCATATTCATAGCATGTTCATATTTTGTGCTTCATGTGGTAAAATCTAGTTTAAATGTAGTTTTTATCAAAACTTGAATTTATACATGTACAAATAGTGAGAACAAATTAATTCATATATATTTGCAATTCATACTCATTTGTACCCACTATATGCACATATATAGGCTAGTTTTGATGATTCTTTCATTTACACTTGTTTTGCCTATTTTAGTTTTACTTCATGTATATGCATTTTTATTCAAATTTAATAAATATACATGTATATCCTTTTTGAGTCTCTTGCCTTCATGCAAATACTTTTAATAGACTCTTTATGTTTGGGATATGTATGTGTATTGTTAGGATTGGATAAATCATACATATACCTTGAAGTTTGTTTTTAAATAAAAAAAAATTTTTGTTCATGTTTTATTTTTGAGCTTCATTGATTATTTTCATGGAAAATGCTGAACACATGATTCTTGTACACTCACACCTTATTTGTTTATTCATGACTTTGTTTCGTGAACATATTTTTGAGCTTTATCGTTTTGAGTGTCAACTCTTATGTATTTGGTATGACTCATGAAAAACATATGTTTTGATTTCATGTTTTGAAGGATCTTTAACTAGTTTTTCAAAAATTATCTTTAACTAGTTAATTATTCTTCTTTCGGTAGTGATTTTCAATGCAATACTATTTTCAAATCTATTTTTGAAAACCCTACCTTCGATGGGCGGTTGGATGGGCGTGTATGCCTTGCGAACCTTATTGAAAAATCTTTTACCTTGTGCATATAAAGGGTGGTAGGTTATGAGTTATATACTTGATTTACATTGTTATTCTCAATTGGTATCATTGGATCTTTTCAATTGGTATCTAAATTGATAATTTTTGTATATACTCATATTTTGTTTCTATATATGTATGTCTTCAATATCAGTTGGTACTATCATTTCCATACATATATATGCTTAATTTACAATTGATTCACATTTTTTAAGCACAAAGTTTATGATGAAAAATAAAATATTTGATCATTATGTTTACAATTGATATCAATATGTTTCAACTTCATATGTGTTAAATTTCAATGGTATCAATATGTTTTACAATAATGATTATTTACATTTGGTATCTTAAAAATTTGTTTGTTTTACAAGAGCTCTGATACCTTCAAAATTTATTTTATTAAGAAAAATTCAAAATTTTTGTTTAAGAAAAGTTAAAATTTTTTTTTGATTTGTATTTCTTATATGCAAGGAGAGTTTAACATCTCTTCTACATATAGATTCATGATGAGTGTATCTTGTATTGAGGAGCTTGACAACTTTTCTTTATGCGGTACACGTGTGTAGGGGGAGCTTCACATCTCCACTTATGCATTACATATTATACGTTATTTGAATTAGGGCTTGTCATCCCTCTTTCATGTAATGTATATGTGTAGGAAAGTTACTTAACCGTCTTCCTCTTCATGAATTTATATCTCATATAAATATTTATTGATTTGAGTTTACCCTTTATTGGTCTCTTATTTATGACAAAAAGGGGGAGAAAAATTTGATGATTTTATTTTTACCTTCACCCCTTTGTTGATGATTGACGAAAAGGGAGAGAGGTATTTGAAAAGTATTTAGGATATATGCAAAAAGATTTATGTTTATGCATATATGTTTTGCTTTATTTTATGTAAATAGGAGAAAAAGAATTTGATTTAGTTTTATCTCCATCATTTGCATACTTATTCATGTGCTTCATTGTCATATCTTATTATGTTTTGTTTATGCATGAGTTAAGGGGGAGCTTCTATGGAGCTTTACTTTAATCCATGCATATATAACTTCATGAGTTTTGTCATCATCAAAAAGGGGGAGATTGTTGGCCCGAAAGCCCACATCACTCTAGTTTTGATGATGATCAACTCATGTAGTTATGTTTACTAATGATCTTGTGTTTAATTAGTGACAGATTTATGATCAAGATCTTAGTAGGTACATAGCTTCAACAAAGGATTTGAAGTCAAGTTTTGGAGCTAGCACGGTTTGATCCAACGAGATAGTGATCGAGTTTGGATCGTGTTTGGACCAAGTCAAGAAGATGTGAAGGCTTCAAGTGAAGACTTCAAGAAGATGAAGACTTGTGTCTAGGTATAAAATTTTTTGTTTTAGTTAAAATGTAAAGGATAGAGTAGTTGGTGGATTGCTCAAGTACCATTACACACACACTCTTGATTTAGTTTGTTTTAGAAAAGAATTTAACCAAAATCCAAACATGTATTCAAGTGAAGATTTCAAGTGTTTCGTTGATTTTGGTTTTTCAAGTTTATATCTTTTATCCAAAATCAAGTTTAAAGCTTAATGTCAAAAACATAGATATTTCACCATGTTTGTGTAGTGGATCATATCCATACACACTATGCTTTCAAAGTTGTTTAGAATATCTTATTTTTGTATTTGGAGATGTTTTGAAAAAACAAAGTTTGGAAAAATAAGTTTTGAAAAATACAGTTTTCATTTGAGCCAATTTTTTCAAGTTAAAAAAATAGTTTAAATCATTTGTAACATGTCTTGATTTTGTGCAAGCATGTTTGTTTATCAAAGTATAACATCAAAACTTATTTTGTATATTTTCTGTAATTTTATGGGATTTTATTTGAGCCAAAAAGACCAACATTTTAATCCCTTAAGTTTTGCTGTCTGGCTTCAGCAAGTCGACTGTATAGTGACTAGATCTGAAGTCGGTCGATCGACGTGCACAGCGTGCACGTCTTGGCCTGGCAGCTGGCCGGTCGACCGACCCAGTCGACCGGATCTGAGAGTAGTGCTCTCTGTTCTTTTCGGTCGATCGGGCGGTCGACCGGAGGCTCCAACGGTCGGATTCTTGATCGTTGGCGGTCGACCGGGCGGTCGACCGACAGGTCTGACAGAGCCCCAACGGCTAGTTTTTGACAGCCTATAAATTTGGGGGTTTGGGCATTGTTTTTCAACAAGATTTTAGGAGAGCTTTGAGCCATTTTTTCTTATCCTTTTAAAAGAGTTTTCTCCACATATTTGTGAGCAAATATTTCCTATCTAAAGGGAGTTTTATTAAGAGTGTTTAAAAGAGATTCTTTGAGTTTTTTCTCCACCATCTCTTTCCTTATTTTCTCACACATACACTTGAGCAGTCCATTGCTATTCATCCTTTAGGAGTGTTGTAGTGAGATTGTTTTTAGGTGATCAAAATGTGTGATCACCAAAGACTTCATTTGTTCCTTTGAGGAGGCGGACGGTTGTGTTCGCTGTGTTTCGGGTCCTAGTGTGGACTCGGTGTTTCGGGTTCGGGTGCGAACTCTTGTTTGAGGTGCGGCCTCGGCGAGCCGGTGGGCTTGCGGTGTGTACGGACTAGGGAGTCCGAGGGCTTGTAGGTGATGCGGCACCGGGTGATCCATTGGATCGATTATAGTGGAAATCCTTCGTGTGTCGAAGGCGGGGATGTAGGGCAAGTGTGCTCGAACCTCGAAACAAATCCCTTGTGTTTGCGATTGCTCACTCTCTCTCTCTTTGTCTATTGTTTATATCTTACATATTTTTATTGTGTTTATCATTATATGCTTGATATACACTTGTGCTCATATTGTATATGCTTGGGTTGTTTGCTAACACTTGTATTTAACCAAGAGAGCCAACGCGGCACCTCAACCCATATCCAGGGGAATCTAGAGGAGTTTGTCCAGAGCCCTTCACGGGGAATTTGGCAACACTCTTGTGTTATACGTGGTGTTTAGTTTAAGATTTTAATTTGGTCATAATAGTTTTAATTCCGCATCATTTGGCATTAAGTGACCATTAGATTAGCCATCACCTATTCACCCCCCCTCTAGGTGAACTTACATTATCCAGCTTAATAAGTGATATTTTATTTATATATATTTTTTCTCTTTTTAGTTATTTTTGCTTTATAGCTTTTTAGGTCTTTGTTTCCATCCCAAAAATTGTGTAAGTGTGAAGTGCAAATTATCTAAGGCAAAAAATTCAAGATAAAAATATCTCCCCAATCTTTTATACTTAACCTATAATTTTAAATAAGATCCATTATTTCGACTAGGTTTAAGATGTCATAATTGAGGTTTCCTTAGTTTCTAAGATCACCTTAATTTTCTTAAAAATAGATCAAAACTTTATCTCTTATTTCAAAAAGTTTTTAAAGAAAGAGAAAGTTCCTATACAAAAGGGAAAATTTCTAAAAGTATCCTAAAAGAAGTGTAAAAGAAAGAAAATCTAAAAACTATATGTTAGTAAACCCTCCCCCATACTTATCTCATGCATTGTCCTCAATGCATCGTGATGTATGTATGCATGAAACAAAAATACAGGGAAGGAAAAAATCACCTCAAGGTGGTGGTTCCGGTGGTGGTCTGATTAGTCCACGAAATGCGGCCCAATCCAACTTGAGTGGAGTCCGGAGGAACCCACCAGAGACCTCTAGAATACAACCCACTAGAATGATGTAGATATGAATGATTTTTATTAAAAATTTAACCCCATCCAATTTCCAAATTTTCAAAATAATTTCAGAGTCAAATTTATCAAGACCCTTGTCCCAGAATGGAATGATTGATTTGGACTCAGGAAGTACAGGAACTAATACCGACTTAGGAAAAAGACTTAAGTCAAGTAAAGGTCGGGAGACGATATTGGTTCAGGAAGTGGGTCCAAATCAAGAAGTTGAAACTCAAGTCCACAGTCATTTCCCATGATGGAATGTGACTATGTAAAATTGGTGATTCAAGTTCAAGAATGATAGGTATGGGAATCAAAGCTGACTCTAAAATGTTGCTCAAATTGGGTAACAAAACAGGAGTCAATATTGATTCAGGAATTTGAACAGGATCACAAATTTGAGGATCAAAGTCACATTCCTCATTGAGTTCAATTCTAAAAAAATGAGAACTTGCCAATTTATCAATGGGACTTTCAAAAGTATGAAATTGATCAAGTTCAATATGATCATAAATGATTGGTGATTCAATTTCACAATGAACTAGCACTGGATCCAATACTGACTCGGGAAAAGGCCTGTATTCAGGTAAAAATACCTCAATCAATATGAATCAGGAAGTGAAATTGAATTATCAAGTGTAAGTTCAGGATCATATTCATGCTCAAGTTCAATTTCAAGAAAAGAATAACTTGCCAAAATGTCAATGGGATCTTTAACATTTGAAGTTTGGACAAGTTCAGATGGGTGTGCTGAAATTGAATCTTGATTTCCAAAACAACATGATTCTTTGGCTCTAACAGAATATTTAGTGACATCAGAAATGGTCAAACGATGAGAATGAAGACTTTTGACCATCATATCTATGTCATAATTATGAGCCATTTGAGCTTGAGTTATGATTTCAAGCATCTTTTCATAATTAATTGGTTCATCGTTTTGTTGCGACGGGCCTGAAAAGATGATGATTTGTTTTGGAAATTGTGGTGAAATCGTGAGTCCATCAGATTTGATTGTTGTTCGGACTCACGCAAGAATTCCTTACTCGTTCCCCAGATAGATGGTTGTTCATTATAAGGAGGTGGAACTGAGTAAGACTCTTAAAAATATTGTGAAATTGGAGAGGCCATCCTTTTCTGAAGTAGTCGCTCGACCTCTTGTAAATTGGCTTCTATACTCTTTCTTAACTCAGATTTTTCTTCAATGGGAGGTCCAGAAAAAGGAGTATAGGAAGCGAAATCGGAAAATGAATATTGTGTAAATTGTGGACAAGGTGGACATGGGGGACAAGGAGGTTGAAAATTAAACTCGGGAGAGGCGAATCCCCATTGACTCTGTGACGAGTTGAAATTATTTTGAAAATTATAGTCATAAGAATGTGGGTATGGGTTGTATTGATTCGGATAAGTCCAACCCGGTTTATTTGGTTGGTGCATATTGTAAAAAGCCAGGTTGAAATTATCCGAATCGAATGAGGTCGGTGTGAAATATGGATTCATATTCGGATTGAAAGAATTGTTATTGTTGAATTCCATTTCACAAACAATCGCAAACAAAAAAGAAAAATCAAATAACAAACAAAAGAAAAGAAAAAATCAAAACCAAGCCTATAGTAGGGTTGACCTAGACCTAGACGACTCCTAACTGGTCGATTACCCGGGGGAGGTTGTTGCTTGAATCCGACCACAAGCTAATCGGTCAGGTAGGGGCAAAATACGGTGGGAGGTATCCGTTCATAAGCAACGGGCCTTAATTACGCCAAACCATGGTATCTTCGAGGCGTAACCTCTTAATCCCCAACCTTAGACACCGATTTCACAAGAGTAAGAATCAAAACAAGTTTCACCATCGGTCAATCTCTTAATGAGTCCGAGATGTCCCTAGGGGCCAACGTCTATCAATTTTTATTAGGACTTGGGTTGTGTGAGTTGGGAGGTGATTTTTGGGCTAAGGAAGGGTGATGAAATCCCTACCTTATCTTGTATTGGGTTATGCCCTTAAGTTCAATTTGTGCAAATGTGCAATATAGACAAGAGTATAACACAAAGCGATAAATCGCCCACGTGTTTGTCCTATGCTATGCAATGCCATATGTATACCTCCATCTAGATCACAATAATAGAACAAAATATAGTATATTGGAATTGAATTGATACGTGCCTAAATGCAAATGTCTAAACCGTTTTAAAAGCGTCCAAATATCGTATTTTAGTTCTTTAATTTATTACGGTGTTTAGGCAATCAAAGCAGGAAAGTAATAATACAGATCAACTAGCTATTATAATGAACACATCCCAGCACAATAAGATATACAATTATCACAAAATGGCCGCGTTTTCGCAGCAAAAGTCGCATTTGCGCGACGGTTCTTTGAAAGCTTGGTCCCTACTTTCTAGAGTAGGGAGATACAAAGCTAGTGTTTATTCTGCAATGTTAAAATCCTGTAAAGAATGCCCTGCACACCAAAATAGAGAAGACAATGTTAACAAAAACGTGAAGTCAAAACCATTCCCGTTCCCCGGCAACAGCGCCAAAAATTTTGATCGGGGCGAAACCAGCACTCAAAAACGCGTGTGCTGTAAAATTAATGAAAGCTAATATATGTGCTAATGTGCCCTCGATACTTCCGTTGTTGCAATGGCTCAACGGGTCGAATCCACAGGGACGGGAGGCGATAGAAGCATTAACAGTTTTTATTCACGTTTTATGTTAACAGTTCTTCTTTGTTAAAAGAATTAAAAGAAGAAAATAAAAGAAAGGAAAAGGAAATCAAGCATATGGTAGGTGGAGAAGGCGATGAAAACGGCGATGTGAAATAAAAGAGAAGTGGGTTGAAAAAAAAAGTAGAAAAGAGAAGATGAAACAAAAGTGAACTAAGAGAATGGTGAAAATATCGATGAAAAGATAAAAGAAGTGTTTTGAAATCAACTTTTAAAACAAGATAAAATAAAACTCATGGCTACTAACTACTAATTGATCCATTAACTATGCTAACCTCTTAGTGATAGTTGCCTCACATGGATCCTTGGCCATCACTAATCCTTGGCTTCAAGAGACGATACAAAGCATGGCAAATAAGATGGTTCATCACATTCAAACTTGTATCAAGAGCAAGCTAATACAAACATTAGATCATCAAACAATTAGAAGCAAGCATGAAATAAGAGAGTTAGCTTGGTTAGCAAGTTAGCAAGTTAGATGTTAGAACCCATCATCATGAGCCATCAATGGCTCTTGCAAGAGCAAGGCCTTGTGAGGCTATTAGATTCATGTGGATTATCAAGTAAGTGGTTAGATGGTTAGTGGTTAGTAGTTAGATTGCCATGAGAAGAAGAAAAGTTAGCCAAGCAACAAGTAGAAGATGGAGGAGATTACATTGGAGAAGAAAAGAGGCACCTTTACATAGATTGTCACCATCTATTACATCAATCCCTCTCTATCTCTCTTTGAATCTCTCAGCCCTAGTACATGAGCTAAAAAGAAAAGAAAATACAAAAGGAAAGAAATGAAGAACACCTACCTACACTACCCTAAAACATAGAAACCCTAGCCTAAAAACTAAAACTTCTCCTAAAAATGAAAATTGCTTATGTTTTGGCCAAATACAGGGCTATATATAAGCATAGGTACCTTCCAGAAGACGAGACGGGGCCACGCGTCGAAAATCGACGCGTGGCCCCACCATTGGGCCGCGGATCCGTGGCTTTTGCCGCGGATCCGCAGCCAAACCAGGGAGTTAACTCCCTGGTTTTGGTGCGGGGATCCGTCTTGCTTCCACGGTCTTCTTGGTATATTCCTTTTCTAGTAATTTGCCCGAATATTCGTCTGACGTGCGCAGGAGTCTAGGTTCGACGTATCTTCTAGATAATTCCTTACTTGGACTCCAAGTAATGCGGATTTAATTACCCTAAAAGAGGTTTAATTAAGCTCTTATTACTCCTTTACCCTTGAACTCTTGATTTACCTGCAATAGAGACCAAAACACGGTTTAGACTGATAATTTATTCATAAATTGGTGGGAAAATGCGATATAATAATGCATCATCATAGACTAATCAGTATCATAGTGCCGATTTGTTATGACAATTTATATCAGAGCTAAAGGTGGGTGAAGGGCAATATATCGAAGATAGGAAGTTTTACGACAAAATTCGAGGTCGAGAAGTTCAATGATAAAGAAAACTTCGCTTTATGACAAAAGAGGGTAAAGGCGTTGCTAGTGCAACAGGGTCTTCACAAGATCTTACAGGAAAAGTTAGCAAAACCTGCAGATACGTTAAATACGGATTGAAAGGAGATGGATTTATAGGCGGCAAGTATGATCCAACTATGTTTCACAAACGAGGTGATGTACAATATAATAGATGAAGAAACGGCTACAGGATTGTGATCAAGGTTAGAAACATTGTATATGATGAAAAGCCTTTCCAACAAGCTGTATCTTAAGAAACAACTACATAGGCTACGTATGAACGAATGGACAACGATGTTGGACATTTAAACTTTTTCAATAAGGTCATCAGTGAGATTCTAACTGTTGATGTTAAGATCGACGAGGAGGATAAGGTGTTGATACTTCTCAGTTTGCTTTCACAGTCATATGATCACATCATCACCACCATGCTCTGCGTTAAGAAAACTCTCATCTTGGAGGTCACATCAACTCTCTTATCTAATGAGATTAAGAAAAGGCCAAATCAAAGATCGGGTTTGGTGATCACGGGAAGAAAATGAAGAAGAGAAGGAAAGAAAGGTCCGGGCTCATCAAAGGTGTCACACAGGAAAGATCATTGGAAGAATAACTATAAGAATCAGGAAAAGTGGTTGAAGAAGAAAGGTAAGCTGCAGAGGCAGACTTGGCAAACAGTGTAGAGGACACCAAAGTATTAATGGCTTCTCATATTGAAGACAACACTTCTAAGATAAAAGTTAGATATTTGATTTGGGTAGTACGGTTCATATATGTTCCCAAAAAGAGTTGTTCAACTCCTTGGTTGCAAAGGAGGAAGGGATTGTCAAGATGGTGGATGGTTCGACTTACAAGGTCATCGACACTGGGACAATTAAGGTTACAGAAAGAGATGAGACGGTGCATGCTCTGGAGGCAATCTGATATATCCCAGAGGTATGGTATAATCTAATATCTATAGGGGTTCCAGACGAAAAAGGATGCCGGATACAAGTGCAATAAGGCGTCGTCACAGTTACCCAAGGAGGCATAATAATCTTGGAAGGAAAGAAGTGCGTAGGGTATACAAGCTAAAGGAAGGAAAATTAGTTCGATGTAGAGTTTCAAGGATAAGCTTGAAAGGGAGCTAATCGCGAGGTGAAGCTTCAAGGAAGACTACAATGTGATGTGAACCGGGTCAAAGTGTTGAGAGAAGAAGAAAGGGTGCATTTGGGTAAGGCCCCAGATGGCCCAAGCCATGGCGGTAAATCCGCCAAAGACCCCAGGAAGAGGGGGTAAGAGTTAAAAGTTTCATGGTACAGTTACAACCAAGGAAAGAATCAAGGTAGTTATCCAATATCTCTAGGTGTTTTACTAAGGCTTGAAAAGTAAGTCAAGTGAAGATTGTCAGAATTTTGTCTTGTTTTCAAGAGGAGATGAGGGCCTGATTGCATCTCAATTTTGTATTATTATCATCACATTTGCACATTTATCCTTAATTATTTTATATTTAATATTACTATTTAACTCTCTTTTTGATTATGGTATGTAGTTACTTAAATGAGCAGATAAGAATACAAGAAACTTCTATTTTATCCTTAATTCTATCTAAATTTAGATTTCAATTGAAATCAATTTGAAATCAAGAGGAGGAAATGATAAATCATTATCTTCACAATTCAAATTCAAAATCAAAAGACCATTTTTAGAAATGCATGAGATAAAGCTAATCCTAATAGGGATAAGAAGAATAATTCAAATTAAATCGAATTTAAAATCAATTCAGACTCAAATTTAGACTGAATACCTCTTAGTATTCGGATCATAACTTTCCTACTAGATATTCAAATATGATGATTCAAAATGTTACAGAAAGAGGACTTAAAGAGGTACAATTCGTATGTTGATCACTATTTTCAATTCAGCCATCTGATGAATCATATTCAGCATCAACACGCCAACTTGCTGCAGATTAATTCAGAATTAAATTTCTGTATTGAATTAGGATTGAATTAAATCTCCTAATTTATATCTGACTGTGATTGTCACTGAGGTCTATTTAAAGAGCTGAAATCTCTCCTAAAAAAAGCATTTCCACATCAGAGATCATAAACTTAGGATTTTTCTTTAGTTTCTCTTCCAAATTTCTTTTGTAATTTTTAGAATCTAATTCTAGTTCAAGCTTTGTAAAGAAGGAGGAGACCCTTGTAATTGAAGGTGACAGCATCAATAACAAGATTTTTATTTTTAATTTATCTTAATTTACTTGCTTTCTCTTTTACGACGCTTTCTTTAGATTCTCTCATGAGTAGCTAATCTTCTTCATGACTTATTAATCTCTACCCATCATTACTTCTAATTCTATGTTAGAATAAACTGATTGGATCTTATGTATACTTAAACTCTAAAAATAGCTAATACTCTTGAAGGCATATGACGATAGTTAAATCTATTATTTGTTAATACTTCCCAATAATTTTTCTTATTCTATACTTAGATAGTCTTGATAGTTTAATGTTGTTTAATCTTCTTTGAAAAATTTTGATAGTTTAATGTTACGTCTTGGTTAGTGATTATTTCAAATAAGGTTTCTCCATCTTATATATCTTACTTGAATTGAGTGCAACTCTAAAGTATAATTTTTATGATTTAAAGTGAAGTTTAATCTAGCATAAGTTAGTAAGTTAGTGGTGGTAGATTATTAGTAAGCCTTGCTCCTTAATATTTTCAAAACCCTAATCTTTAAAATCAAATCATATCTTCATCTTCTTTCTACCTCTAACATTTAATATAGACTTTTTCTTTCTTTTTCGAATAAGAACTATTAACCTACTTACTGTTTAAAAAAATATAAAAAAGCTTCTATCGCATTCCTCTTTGTGGATTCGACCCGCATAGCCCTTGCTTCCGCAGATATATTGCAAGAATTCAGAGTCAGTATAAATAAGATAAACACTTTTTTAAACTCTGTGTTTTTGACAATCATGGTCCAAGAAGATCCAATCGAGTTGAAAAAGATAGTGGCTTAAAGAAAAAGAAGCAAACCCAGTGGGCACAGATTAGTCGACTTATAATATGTATAAGTCAACTAACGCACAAGACAAATCGAATAAGGCAAATACAAAAATAGATACAAAAAGGAAACATCATACAGTAGTCAACTTATAAATCTATAAGTTGACTAATGGAAAGGATTGGTCGACTAATCATCATGATAGGTCGACTAATCATCATGATAAGTCGACTAATCGAGGATTTTCTGAAGCAAAATCAGCTTCTTTTCAGGCGCATGTTTTCTTTTCTGGTGGAGTACGAATATGATTCAGTTTCTATTTAATGAAGGTTTGTTTCTAAAGATTAAAGGGTTTAGAATTCTTCTAGATTAGAAAATCATCTTATAGTCCAAATAGGAGTTGTATTGTTAAACTCTATAAATAAATATTGTAACCTAGTATTGTAAAAAAATAGAGAAGGCATAGGAAAAGATAGAGAACACCAAAGAAACCAAGAAAGAGAAGAGCAAGGTGAAAGTGCATAGAGAAAAGATAATACTCTTATAACATAGGTCTAGACTCAAGGTGAATGTGAATACTCTTGTTACATCAAAAGGAATGTTAGATCTCTTTGTATCAAGTTTATTAATAAAACTCTCAAGTTCTCTCCCCGTGGACATAGGCCAAATTTGGTCCGAACCACGTTAAATTCTCGTGTTATTTTTTTTTTACTATTTTATCTAGGTATTACTAGTTTGCTTTATAACAGTTTTTTTCTTGCAAGTAGTTTTGTAAATGTCTATCCCGGAAGTAACAAATTGGTGTCATAGGGCCGATTTGTTACGACACTATCATCTGGTACTATTAAGAGGCTAAAGTGCAAAAAGGAAACCCTCGTGTATTGTCAAGGTCTCATGTATTATTAATGTATGCTTTAAGCTTTTTATTCTATCTTAGTGCAATAAAACTTTCTTATTTTATTAAAGTTGAAAAAAATTAGTGTATTATTTTAGCAAAAAATACCCTATTAATTTCTACCAGACTTGGATAGTTAATGCAGTTAGAAAAAGAATAGGACACTATATTGGGTAGATTTCATGAGGAAATTTAGCTAGGTAACAAATATCATTACCCGCATTAGAATCACGATACATGTCCAGTGACATAAACATGAGCCGACTCTCGGAAACCCATTCCAAAGTCTCCGCCACCTCCTATCCGAAGGCATCCTTCATGCACATCTCCAAGGCCATACTGCCTCCCAAAAGCGCTCCAGTTCTAATCCAAGAGTCCTACCCTGTGGCAGCAACTCCATCCCTCCAGTGACAGATCGAGAAAGATCTCGCAGATCACGAAGAGGGTTAAGCACCCTTATCTCCCTACTCATCCAGGACTATGTAATGACCCTACAGCTTATAAGCAGTTGGGGGATAATGATGGATGACCCTCCAGTGTGTCAATCCTAACTACCGAGACTCAACTCAGATGATTATAAGAGTCAATGGATTCAAACCAAACAGTTGAAAATCCATATCTACTTCACCGTCTCTGTAAGGTACAAATACACCTCCTTCTTAAAAGAGAAAAAGGGTTTCCCTAATTCTAAAAACACAAACCATACCACATTAGCAGTTGCCCTCTGCTAGACTATCACTACAATATATCGGCATTTTCCATTTGTCCATTCCTTCTTTTTGACCACTCACCGATTCTCACGCCGGAGGGTCTTAGGCGGTATCACACTGATGTTCTTAACCTAAAAGGTGTCTTCTTTCTATGTGCTCTGACAGAGTTGACTGGGAGCGTCCAATTGCTTGTGGCAGAGTTTTGTCTACTACAGTCATATTGTAAGGAGTTAATTCCATAATTTTAGATATTGCATACTAAAAATCTCTAACTTTCTTTTGGCAAACTATGTTACTTGAGGCTTTTTCCTTTAGATTCTTATCTAATCAGAGGATACATTACTGTACTGAGTAGATTTCATGAGGAAATTTAGGGAAGGTAAAAGTTGTTGCCTAAAACACAAGTTCTCTTACATCTTTTCTTTTCTCATGCAAAAAAGTTTCAGATACATAACTGCTAGCTCTCTTTGTTTTTCAACTAACATAAGGCCCTCAGACCATTAAAAACTCACCTCCTCTCATAACAGATGCCCATAGCATCTGCCTGAGAGCTCTGAATGTAGTTCTTCAATTCTCAACACTTGTAATCCTCGACCTTGCATTCACTTCATCATCTAGTCTGCACACATATTTCTCTCACAAATTGTATAGGTAATTTTGTAAATCTCCAGTCTACTAACCATCCTCCTTGCATCTTCAGACAAACTGAGAAATTTGGACCAGTATTCCATACCTGAAGCTTAGTGATGTCAGAACTTGAGTCTCCCTCCAACCAGAACGTACTCCCAGCAAATCTTTCCTTCATCAGGCGAATCGTTTCACATGCAGCCCTCATCTTTGCTTCCTCTACTGAGTTATATATGCATTCAAAACCATCTACCAGCAGAATGTTCCCAATTTCATTTCTAAACACACATCCCACAGTTGCCGAGCCATCCTCCCAAATAGCTGCATCAAAATTGGCCTTGATAATATTGCAGGGGGCGGTATCCAACATATCCAATTCTTGCCAGAAGAAACTGCTTCCCCCATTGATTCCTCCACCGCCTTTCTCTCCATAACCTACTCTCGAACATGCCTGCGCAGCACCAATGTTGAACACCTCTCGCCCTTAAAAACCTATGCATTCCTTTACGCCCACAACTCCCATGTAGTGTACAAAATGAACAATAACCTCCTCCATTGTTCTACATTCATCGACCTCCCTGATTTCAGCCTCATAAGAAAATTTCTCAAAATCACGCCATCTATTGGATTGAAGAGAACCCATAACCTATCCATGCTCTGAGAGAATATCTTATACATCTTTGGACCAAGGACAGCTGAAGACGAGATGTTGCATGTCTTCCACTTCAATGTTGCATCTAGAACATCTCAATTCACTGATAAGCCCCTGCAGATATAGAAATGCTTTGTAGGAATACAAGACTTGACTAGCTTCCAGCACCAGGCACACACTCATTATGAACAGGGAAGGCGTCATACCTAACTTTCATTCATTTCCATCATCAAATCTTGCAGATGTGAGATTCTTGTAAGCCTTATTAATAGAATATTTTTCAAGATCACTCCCAAGAAAGCCTAATCTATCCCTCATAGAATTTTGAGGGATAGGAATTTTACAAATAGAGTAAACAGATTCAGCTCTTAGCCATTCACTGAGTCCAACCTGATCCCATCTTCTTCCAGGCAGAATGAAATTCTGAACTAAAAGCTCCTCATTACACTAGTACTGGCTTGTACCATATTTGCCTGAAGTTTCAAAGGACTGTTATACATGCACGGGTCATGTAGGAACATAATGGAAGCTCTATCAGCCACTTCTTATTTCAAGCCTCTCCTGGGAACCTCTCTGCTATTATCAATTGCCCCTAGGCTTGAGAAGATACCCTACATGGTATCAACTCCCATACATCCTTTGTTGGTTTATATTTGTGAGTGATCACTCTCGCCTATAAAGAAGGGGAGAAGTTGAGAATTTGGCAAGTTACTTACCTAATAAAGCTTCATGAAAAGGTTTTAGCTGCTTAAAATTCAAACCTCCATCACCCCTGTTTCTACACATCTTCTACCATGACATAAGTGGAATACCACGTCTTCCACCATCCCTACTCCAGAGAAATCCCCGACAATAAGACTCAATCTTATCCACCAAAGTTTTTGGCACCCATCTGTTGGCCCGAAGGCCCATATCACTCTAGTTTTGATGATGATCAACTCATGTAGTTATGTTTACTAATGATCTTGTGTTTAATTAGTGACAGATTTATGATCAAGATCTTAGTTGGTGCATAGCTTCAACAAAGGATTTGAAGTCAAGTTTTGGAGCTAGCACGGTTTGATCCAACGAGATAGTGATCGAGTTTGGATCGTGTTTGGAGCAAGTCAAGAAGATGAGAAGACTTCAAGTGAAGACTTCAAGAAGATGAAGACTTGTGTCTAGGTTTGTTTTTGTAAGATTTTATTTTTAGTTAAAATGTAAAGGATAGAGTAGTTGGTGGATTGCTCAAGTATACCATACACACACTCTTGATTTAGTTTATTTAGTTTGTTTTAGAAAAGAATTTTCAATTTGAAAAATACCGTTTTGTTCTTTTCGGTCAAAACATGTAAACATGAATTTCCTATATTCTTACATGTTTTATCCAAAATCATGTTTAGTGCTTAATGTCAAAAACATAGATATTTTATCATGTTTGTGTAGTGGATCATATCCATACACACTATGCTTTAATAGAGTTTAAATATCTTATTTTTGTATTTGGAGAAGTTCTGGAAAAACAAGTTTTGGAAAAAATCAAATTTGGAAAAATACCATTTTTGTTTTGAACAAATATTTCCAACTTACAAAAATAGTTTAAATTATATGTAACATATCTTGATTTTATGCAAGCATGTTTGTTTATCAAAGTATATTGGTAAAACTATTTTTGTAGATTTTTCAGTATTTTATGGGATTTTATTTGAGCCAAAAAGACAACATTTTAATCCCAGTTTTTCTTTTTCAGGCTTCAGCCAGTCGACTAGTCGACCAACCAAGTCGACTAGGGCTGAAGTCGGTCGACCGTCTTGGTCGACCGACGTGCACAGACGTGCACGCCTTGACCTGGCAGGTGGCCGGTCGACCCACCCGGTCAACCGTCCAGAGAGCTTTGCTCTCTAGAAAGGCCCCGGCCGACCGTACAGTCGACCGGACAGAGAGACTTTCTCTCTGTATCTTGCCTCGGTTGACCGGCCGTCGACCGATAGCATAACAGTCTGAAATATGACCGATGGCCGGTCGACCGGGCGGTCGACCGACAGGCCTGAGAGACCCCAACGGCTAGTTTTCCAGACTCTATAAAATGGGGCATTTGGGGGCTGTTTTCTACAAGATTTTAAGTGATTTTTGAGCTAGTTTTTCCTACTCTTTTCAGAAGTTTTTCTCCACTAAATTGAGTGCTAATACTTCCAATCAAAAGGGGAGTTTTTATCAAGAGTGTTAAAAAGAGATTTCTTGAGTTTTCCTCCACAATTTCCATCCTTGTTTTCTCACACACCCACTTGAGCTATCCATTGCTATATCTACCTATAGGGTTTTGTTATGAGAGGATTTTAGGTGATCAAGAGTTGTGATCACCAAAGTTCATCTTTGCTCTTTGAGGAGGCGGACGGTTGTGTTCGCGGTGTTTCGGGTCCTAGTGGGGACTCGGTGGTTTCGAATTCGTGTGTGAACTCCATGCTTGAGGTGCGGCCTCGGCGAGCCGGTGGGCTTGCGGTGTGTACGGACTAGGGAGTCCGAGAGCTTGTACGTGTTGCGGCACCGAGTGATCCGGTGGGATCGATTATAGTGGAAATCCTTCGTGTGTCGAAGGCGGGGATGTAGAGCAAGTGTGCTCGAACCTCGAAACAAATCTCTTGTGTTTGCGATTGCTCACTCTCTCTCTCTCTTTGTCTCTTTGTTTATATCTTGCATGTTTTTATTGTGCTTATCCTTACATGCTTGATATTCATATTGTGTTTATTGATATACATGCTTGGGTTGTTTGCTAACACTTGTATTTAACCAAGAGAGCCAACGCGGCACCTCAACCCTTATCTAGGGGAATCTAGAGGAGTTTGTCCAGAGCCCTTCACGGGGAATTCGACAACACTCTTGTGTTATACGTGGTGTTTAGTTTAAGATTTTAATTTGGTCATAATAGTTTTTTAATTCCGCATTATTTGGTATTTAGTGACCATTAGACTAGCCATCACCTATTCACCCTCCCTCTAGCTGATTTACAATTGGTATCAGAGCCAAGTGCTCTTGATTTTGGTCTAACAACCTAGAGTTAAAAATCCTCATTTTTAGGCTAATCACAATATTTGTACACACACCATGGATTTCATGTCACCTCCCTTATTTGACATTCTTAACATTCCTATATGGAAGGTGAAGATGTCCTTGTACCTCAAGGCCCTAGGCATTCATGTTTATCTTGCTACCACTAATGATTCATATGTTAATAATAGTAAGAATAGTGAGGCTAATGCAAAAGCCCTTCATGCTTTAAAGTCTACCCTAAATGATGATTTTTTATCTAAGGTTTCTAACATTGATTCGGCTTTTGTAGTTTGGAACACCCTCCTCTCCCTTGGCGAAAAAGATCAAAACTATGCGGGGAGCGACTCGGATGTTGGAAGCAACACCTCCAACGCGTGCTACATGGTCCAAGGGGATAACTCCCTTGAGGTAACTATCGAATCCTAGGTAGAAGATGTTAACATGTCATATGATGAGCTTTCATCTTTTTGTCAACTATTACTTGAGAAATATAACATGCTTAGAAAAGATAATAAAAATTTGAAAAAGAATATTGATTGCATGCATAAAGAACATGATTCATTTAGAAATAATATTGCATGTTTAGAAAAAGAAAATGAGATTTTGAAAAATGAGAATGTTTCCCTCATGTCTAAATTGAATGATCTTTGTAAAGGAAACACATGTTTGAAAAATCAAATTGTTTTGGTGGAAAAACAAAAAGACATTGCTCTTCAAGAAAACACTGCTTTGAAGAGAAAATTTTTTGAAAAAGAAAAAGAAAATTTTTCTAAAAAGAATAAGGAAGATGTTTCTCATTCTCATCATGCTACCATAAATGAAAAAGAGATAGATGTTTTGAAAAATAGGATTAATTGTTTGAACTCAACTTTGAGCTCGTGTGCATTTAACCATAAGAGATTGGAGTCTTTGTTTTCAAAGAAACAAACTCCACATATTCATGCACATCTTCATCATGCATATGTTGCACGTCATAACCACACCCACACCCATATGCATCCTAAGGTGTACAAATGTACACATTGTGGCCGCAAAGGCCATTTAGCAAAGTTTTGTTATGATAGGATACATCATTTAAATTTTGCTAATCATAAAAATTTTTGGGTACCTTATAAAGCTAACCCCCAGGACCCAAGAAAAAATGGGTACCAAAACCCCCACCTTGTGTTTTTGATGTAGGTGAGGGCTCTCACACGACGTGAGAGGGATGGTGCCTTGGTGGTGGTTGCATGGACCAGAAGGACATACATTTGATGCACCGCTATCAAGGAAGTTTGGTGGGACAACCACCATGTTTTGGAGCTTTGGAGTATAGTTCATGTGTTGGTAACTATCTCTAAAACTCTTAGTTTTGTTTACATGCTTTTAATTTCATGATATCATATAGCATGTTCATGTTTATTTATTTTGTGCTTCATGTGGTAAAATCTAGTTTAAATATAGTTTTTAACAAAACTTGAATTTATACATGTACAAATAGTGAGAACAAATTGATTCATATATGTTTGCACTTCATGCTCATTTGTACCCACTATATGCACATATATAGGCTAGTTTTGATGATTCTTTCATTTATACTTGTTTTGCCTATTTTCATGTTTTACTTCATGAATATGTATTTTTAATTCAAATCTAATAAATATACATGTATACCCGTGAGTCTCTTGCCTTCATGCAAATACCTTTAATAGACACTTTTATGTTTGGGATATGTATGTGTATTGTTAGGATTGGATGAATCATACATATACCTTGAAGTTTGTTTTTTTAAATAAAAAAATTTTCATTATTTAATGATGTTCATGTTTTATTTTCGAGCTTCATTGATTATTTTCATGGAAAATACTAAACACATGATTCTTGTACACTCACACTTTATTTGTTTTGTCATGACCTTGGTTCATGAACATATTTTTGAGGTTTATAGTCTTTGAGTGTCATCTCTTGTGTTTTTAGTATGACTCATGAAAAGCATATGTTTTGATTTCATGTTTTGAAGGATCTCTAACTAGTTTTTTTTCAAAAATTCTCTTTTAACTAGTTAATTATTCTTCATTTGGTAGTGATTTTCAATGCTATACTATTTTCAAATCTATTTTTGAAAACCCCTACCTTCTATGGGCGGTTGGATGGGCGTGTATGCCTTGCGAACCTTATTGAAAAACTTTTACCTTGTGCATATAAAGGGTGGTAGGTTATGAGTTATATACTTGATTTACATTGTTATTTTCAATTGGTATCATTGATCTTTTCAATTGGTATCTAAATTGATAATTTTTGTATATACTCATATTTTATTTCTATATATGTATGTCTTCAATGTCAATTGGTATTATCATTTCCATACATATATATGATTAATTTACAATTGATTCACATTTTTAAAGCACAAAGTTTATGATGAAAAATAAATTTTTTTTTGATCATTATGTTTACAATTGGTATCAATATGTTTCAACTTCATATGTGTTAAATTTCAATTGGTATCAATATGTTTTACAATAATGATTATTTACATTTGGTATCTTAAAAATTTGTTTGTTTTACAAGAGCTCTGATACCTTCAAATTTTATTTTATTAAGAAAAATTCAAAATTTTTGTTTAAAAAAAATTAGAAATTTTTGATTTGTATTTCTTATATGCAAGGAGAGCTTAACATCTCTTCTACATATAGATTCATGATGAGTGTATCTTGTATTGAGGAGCTTGACAACTCTTCTTTATGCGGTACACGTGTGTATGGGGAGCTTCACATCTCCTCTTATGCATTATATAATATGTATTATGTGAATTAGGGCTTATCATCCCTCCTTCATGTAATGTATATGTGTAGGGAAGTTACTTTACCGTCTTCCTCTTCATGAATGTATATCGCATATAACCTTTTATTGACTTATTTGTTTACACCCCTTATTGGTCTCTTTGTTTATGACAAAAAGGGGAGAAAAATTTGATGATTTTGTTTTTACATTAACCCCTTTGTTGATGATTGACAAAAAGGGGAGAGGTATTTGAGAAGTATTTAGTATATATGCAAAAAGATTTATGTTTATGCATATATGTTTTGTTTGCAAATAGGAGAAAAAGATTTGATTTGTTTTATGCTTGAGTGCATGTTTATCTCCTTCATTTGCATACATGTTTGCAAATAGGAGAAAAAGATTTGATTTGTTTTATGCTTGAGTGCATGTTTATCTCCTTCATTTGCATACATGTTTGAGAGCATACATTGCACATTTATTTATTTTTGTGTTATGCATGAGTTAAGGGGGAGCTTCTTTGGAGCTTTACTTTAATTCATGCATATATAACTTCATGAGTTTTGTCATCATCAAAAAGGGGGAGATTGTTGGCCCGAAAGCCCACATCACTCTAGTTTTGATGATGATCAACTCATGTAGTTATGTTTACTAATGATCTTGTGTTTAATTAGTGACAGATTTATGATCAAGATCTTAGTTAGTGCATAGCTTCAACAAAGGATTTGAAGTCAAGTTTTGGAGCTAGCACGGTTTGATTCAACGAGATAGTGATCGAGTTTGGATCGTGTTTGGACCAAGTCAAGAAGATGAGAAGACTTCAAGTGAAGACTTCAAGAAGATGAAGACTTGTGTCTAGGTTTGTTTTTGTAAGATTTTGTTTTTAGTTAAAATGTAAAGGATAGAGTAGTTGGTGGATTGCTCAAGTATACCATACACACACACTCTTGATTTAGTTTATTTAGTTTGTTTTAGAAAAGAATTTTCAATTTGAAAAATACCGTTTTGTTCTTTTCGGTTAAAACATGTAAACTTGAATTTCCTATATTCTTACATATTTTATCCAAAATCATGTTTAGTGCTTAATGTCAAAAACATAGATATTTTACCATGTTTGTGTAGTGGATCATATCCATACACACTATGCTTTATAGAGTTTAAATATCTTGTTTTTGTATTTGGAGAAGTTTTGAAAAACAAGTTTTGGAAAAAATCAAGTTTGGAAAAATACCGTTTTTGTTTTGAACAAATATTTCCAACTTACAAAAATAGTTTAAATCATATGTAACATGTTTTGATTTTGTGCAAGCATGTTTGTTTATCAAAGTATATTGGTAAAACTATTTTTGTAGATTTTTCAGTATTTTATGGGATTTTATTTGAGCCAAAAAGACAACATTTTAATCCCAGTTTTTCTTTTTCAGGCTTCAGCCAGTCGACTAGTCGACCAACCAAGTCGACTAGGGCTGAAGTCGGTCGACCGTCTCGGTCGACCGACGTGCACAGACATGCACGCCTTGACCTGGCAGGTAGCCGGTCGACCCACCCGGTCGACCGTCCAGAGAGCTTTGCTCTCTAGAAAGGCCCCGGCCGACCGTGCGGTCGACCGGACAGAGAGACTTGCTCTCTGTATCTTGCCTCGGTCGACCGGCCGGTCGACCGATGGCATAACGGTCTGAAATATGACCATTGGCCGGTCGACCAGGCGGTCGACTGACAGGCCTGACAGACCCGAGCGGCTAGTTTTCCAGACTCTATAAAATGGGGCATTTGGGGGCTGTTTTCTACAAGATTTCCAAGTGATTTTTGAGCTAGTTTTTCCTACTCTTTTCAGAAGTTTTTCTCCACTAAATTGAGTGCTAATACTTCCAATCAAAAGGGGAGTTTTTATCAAGAGTGTTAAAAAGAGATTTCTTGAGTTTTCCTCCACAATTTTTATCCTTGTTTTCTCACACACCCACTTGAGCTATCCATTGCTATATCTACCTATAGGGTTTTATTGTGAGAGGATTTTAGGTGATCAAGAGTTGTGATCACCAAAGTTCATCTTTGCTCTTTGAGGAGGCGGACGGTTGTGTTCGCGGTGTTTCGGGTCCTAGTAGGGACGGTGGTTTCGAGTTTGTGTGTGAACTCCGTGTTTGAGGTGCGGCCTCAGGGCTTGCGGTGTGTACGGACTAGGGAGTCCGAGAGCTTGTAGGTGTTGCGGCACCGAGTGATCCGGTGGGATCGATTATAGTGGAAATCCTTCGTGTGTCGAAGGCGGGGATGTAGACCAAGTGTGCTCGAACCTCGAAACAAATCCCTTGTGTTTGCGATTGCTCACTCTCTCTCTCTCTTTGTCTCTTTGTTTATATCTTGCATGTTTTTTATTGTGCTTATCCTTTCATGCTTGATATTCATATTGTGCTTATTGATATACATGCTTGGGTTGTTTGCTAACACTTGTATTTAACCAAGAGAGCCAATGCGGCACCTCAACGTTTATCTAGGGGAATCTAGAAGAGTTTGTCCAGAGCCCTTCACGGGGAATTTGGCAACACTCTTGTGTTATACGTGGTGTTTAGTTTAAGATTTTAATTTGGTCATAATAGTTTTTTAATTCCGCATTATTTGGTATTTAGTGACCATTAGATTAGCCATCACCTATTCACCCCCCACTCTAGGTGATTTACACCATCCACTCGACGTCAGATATACCTGAATGGATTGAATTACAGATTGTACTTGAGTAGCTTTACCCGGGAAGGAGAGGGCTTTCGCTTTCCAAGATGTTAGTTTATTTCTAATCTTTTCAAGCATTGGGTTGAAGGCAGAGAGAGGCAAGCGTTTTGTCCCAATATTCACCCCCAGATATTGAATAAGATAATTCACTTGAGATATCTATAACTTTCTTTTAATTTTGATGCACTCTCGTTGTGTTACCTCTATATCAAAGATAACAAAAGACTTGTTAATATTTACCTTTTGTCCAATCATCGAGCAATAATTCCTCAGCACTTCCCCTACCACATGAGCTTCACTCACAGATGCCTTCGCAATCATCAAGCAATCATCAGCATATAGGAGCTGACTAATGTAACCAGTTCCTTCACCAAGAGAGAACCATGTCAGCCTTCCTTTTCCCTGCTCTTGTTTGATGAGCCTTGTGAGAACTTCAGAACCCAGCACAAATAAATAAGGCGATAAAGGAACATCTTACCTGGACCCATCATTGACTTATTGAACCAACTTGTTGTTTTTCCATTAACAAGAACTGCAAAGTTGGGCTCGTAGATACACCCCATCATCAGTGCAATGAAATCTTCTGCAAAGCCAAACTTCCCAAAATAACCTTAAGATAATGCCATCTCATCATGTCGTATGCTCTCTCCGTGTCAATTTTGACAGCCATGAGCTTCTTGCCCTTCTCTCTTGTTCCCCATAGAATGAATAATTTCTTGTGCTACCAAAACATTATCCATAATGAATCTATCATTTACGAATGCACTTTGTTCTTGAAATATCATGTTGGTTAAAACACCCTTAATCTATTTACCAAGAAATTTGTCACAATTTTATAACTAACATTGCAGAGACTAATCAGTTTATACTTCTTTCACAGTCTTCGGGCCTTTTTGGGATGAGAGTGATAAAAGTTGGTTTCCAGTGAGGTGGTAATCTTTAGTGTGAAAGAAATAGTTCAATGCTTCAATCATATTCATTTTCATAGTGGACCAAAAATTCTTGTAAAATTCTACTGGAATGCCATCAGGTCCCAGAGCCTTATATGAAGGCCTGACTCTGACAGCTTGTGTAGTCTCCGCCTTCATAACTGCCCTACAGAGCTCTTCGTTTTGGCTATCTGTGGCTTCCTGAATTATACAAGAAAGATCTCCCTCGCACTGCTCATTGGTACCTATCCTTAAAATAGTCAAACACCACCTCACTTGTAGCTTCTCGTCCTTTAGCAACATCTCCATTATAATTTTGCAACATAATAATAAGATTTCTAGCCCTTCTCACAATTGTAGCCCCATGAAAGAATCTTGTGTTTCGATCCCCTTCCTTCAACCAGCTAGTACTCGTCTTCGGTCTCCAAAAAGTCTCTTGACATTGTAAAATATTATGATATCTTACTAGTACCTGCTTTAAGCTTTCTTGCTAATCAGTAAAAAGACCCAAAGAATCCTCCTTTGTTTGAAGTTCTGCAATGTAGTTTCCAACCTCTTACCTTCTGAAGATATTACCTACCGACTCCTTGCTCCAAATCCTTGATCGGGGAAAAATCGCACACAAAAAGTGTATGTTTTGAAATTGATATTTAAAGTGTGTGTGCGCTTTCGCTTCCTCGATACTTCTGTTATAGCATAGAGGCTAAAACGAATCGAATCCACAAGTACGGGAGGCGATAGAAGCTTGCACGATATGTTCACGTGTATGTTAACGGTTCTTCAAAGTTTTAAAGAATGAAAAGAAAGAAAAATAAAGAATAGAAAAGAGAAGTACGGTGAAACCAAAAAAGTGGAAAACATAGAAAAGAATGTGTTTGTGATTTTTGACATATTTCTAAAACAAGTGAAAGAGAAAGAAAACTCACGGCTACTAACTACTAATGACTCCACCAACACGCTAACCTCTTACTGATAGTTGCCTCACATGTATCATTGGCCATCACTAGTCCTTGGTTCAAGAGCGATTCAAAGCATGACCCATATGTAACTCATCACAACCCAACTCAACAAACAAGTGCAAACTACACTTAAATCATCAAAACCCGATAAGAGCAAGCATGAAATAAAGTAATGTTAGCATGTTAGTTGTTAGGAAGTTAGAGTGTTAGATCCATCATCATGAGCCATCAATGGCTCTTGCAAGAGCAAGGCCAAGTAGAGGCTATTAGATTCATATGGATTATCAAATAAGAAGTTAGACTAGTTGGTGGTTAGTAGTTAGTTGCCATGAGAGAAAAGACTAGCTAAACATGTAAAAGAGATTAGAGAGAAGAAAACAAAGATAAGGTAAGAGAGCACCTTTCATAGATTGTCACCTTCTATTACAAACACTCTTACTTCCCAACATGTACCACTCTCTCTCCCTAATATAAGATCTATAAGAAATGGAGAATACAAGGGAGGAAGACCCACTTACCTTGAAACACACAATGAGTAGGAGACCCACTTACCTTTCTTATCCAAGCTTCTTTAACTACCTCCCCTAAGCCTCCAGTATCCCACCAGAATCTTTCAAACTCAACAGGTTTGGTGTTAGTCCAAAGGCCCATCACTCTAGTTTTGATGATGATTAACTCATGTAGTTATAGTATTAATAATCTTGTATTTAATTAGTATCAGATATTTGATCAAGATCTTAGTTGGTGTTTAGCTTCAATAAAGGATTTAAAGTCAAAGTTTTTGGAGCTAGCACGTGTTGATTCAAGAGCTCGCACATCAAGATTACATCAAGTACTCAAGAGGAGTCTAACTCATTGGATCAAGGTTTGGACCAAGTTAAGAAGGAAGAAGACCTTCAAGAGAAGATTTCTAAGAAGACTTGTGTCATATTTGTAAGTGTCAAGATTTTATTTTTATACAAAATATAAAGAATAGATTAGTTGGTGGATTGCTCAAGTTCATATACACTCACGCACAAGATTTATATGTGTTTTCATAAAAGAGTTTTCGTTTTAAAAAATATCGGTTTAGCTTTTAAGCTTCAAAATATACATGTGTTTTATCAAAACTTATTTTAAAGCTTAATGCCAAAAATATAGATATTTCATCAAATGTGTTGTGCATCATATCCATACACACTAAGCTTCAAAAGTATTTAAAATATCTTATTTTGCATTTGGAGAAGTTTTGAAAAAAAATCATTTTTGAAAAATACAGGTTTTTGTTTAAGGCAAAACTTCTTTATTACAAAAATAGTTCAAAATATTTGTAACATATTTTAATTTTTATTCAAACATGTTTGTATAATAAAATATATCAATGAACTTATTTTTGTAGATTTTATGAGAATTTATGAGATTTTATTAAAGATAAAAAGACCGAGTTTTTATCCCCTAAAATGTTAGACTGGCCTTCTGCCGGTCGACCGGGCGGTCAACCAATGCGCACAAACGTCCACACCCAAAGGCCGATTGACCGCACGATCGACCGCCAGAAAGCCTCTGCGCTCTGGAAATAGCCCGGTCGACCGGGCAGTCGACCGCTGGGTCGTTTGCCAGTTTACGGTCGACTGGCCAGTCGATCGCTAGCACAACGGTCAAAAATCTGACCATTGGCCGGTAGACCAGGCAGTTGACCGACAACAGGCAGACCTGCTGAGTTAGCTCCCAACGGCCACATTTTTTAAGCCTATAAAAGGGGCTTCCCTTGGACTGTTTTCTACAAGATTTCAAGTGAGTTTTCAAGCTAATATTTCATACACTTCTAAGTGTTTATCTTCACTTATTTAAGAACCAATATTTTCAAATCAAAAGTAGAGTTTATCAATAGTGTTTTCAAAAGGGATTTCTTGAGTTTTTCACCACCAAATCAATCTTAGTCTTCTCACACTTATTTGAGCTTTTCATTACTATATCCATCCTATAGGAGAGTTGTGAGAGTATTTTTAGGTGATCAAAGCGTTGTGATCACCAAAGTGTTCTGCTTTGTATTTGAGGAGGCGGACTTGCGGGTTCGCGTTGTTTCGAGTTCTAGCGAGAACTCAGTGTAGAGGTGCAGCCTCAGCAGGCTAGTGTGCTTGCGGTGTGTAGTTCTTACGGGAACAAGAGAGGGACTAGTGAGTCTAAGGAGTTTTAGTGTGAACTCGTTGTAGGTGTTGCGGCACCGAGTGATCTGGTGGGATCAGTTTATAGTGAAAATCCTTCATAGTGTTGAAGGCGGGGACGTAGAGCAAGGGTGCTCGAACCTCGAAACAAATCTCAAGTGTTTGCGATTGCTCTCTCTATCTCTCACTTATGTTTATATCTTACATGTTCTTATTGTTCATATCATTACTTACTTAATTTACTTGTACTTATATTGTTATATGCTTGGGGATTATTTGCTCACACTTGTATTCAACTAAGAGAGTCATAGCGGCACCTCAACTCTTATCTAGAGGAATCTTGAGGAGATAGTCCAGAGCCCTTCACTGAGAATTCGGCTATGCTCTTAGGCTAGACCTTGTGTGTTTAACATAATAGTTTTTAGTTTGCTTAAATAGATTTAATTCTGCATTAGTTCATCATTAGATTAGCTAGTCACCTATTCACCCCCCTCTACGTGATTTCAATTGATATCAGAGCTTGGTGCTCTTGATTTGGGTCTAACAACGCAGAGTTAAAGATCCTTATTTTATAGCTAATCACAATATTTACACACACACATGAATTTCATATCACCTCCCATGTTTGATATTCTTAACATCCAAAATTGGAAGGTTAAGATGTCAATGTACCTTAAAGCCCTAGGTATTCATGTTTATTTTGCCACTATTAAAGATTCTTATTGTGTAAATAGCAAACATCTAGAGGCTATTGTAAAAGTCATCCATGCATTAAAAAGTACCCTAAATGATGAATACTTATTTAGGGTTGCTAATTTTTATTTGACTTTTGTAGTATGGAACACTATAGTCTCTATTAGCGAACAAAAGTAATACTATGCGGGGAGTGACTCGGATGATAGAAGTAATACTTCCAACTTATGCTACATGGTCCAAGGGGATAACCCCCCTGAGGTAAATTCTGAATTCGAGCTTGATGAGGATGTTGACATGTCTTATGATGAGTTTGAATCTTTTTGTCAATAACTTCTTGAAAAATATGAGTTTCTTAAAAAGGATAATAAGAAATTGAAAATTAAATTTGATTCCATGTTAAAAGAAAAAATTCCTTTCAAAATAAATTGGAACGTATTTCAAAAGAATATGATATGTTAAAAAAGGATAATATTTCCTTGACTTCTAAATTAAATGATCTTTATGAAGGAAATACTTCTTTGAAAAATAAGATTATTTTGGTGAAAAAAAAGAAAATTGCTTTGAAAGAAAATAACTCCTTGAAAAGAAAATTTGTTTCAAAAGAAAATGAAATATTTCTAAAAAGAACAAGATTGTTGATTCTCATTCTCACCATGCTTTTCATGTTACTATTGATAAAAATGAGATTCAATTTTTGAAAATAGAATAGATTGTTTGAGCTTAACTTTGAGCAATTGTGCATTTAACCATAATAGATTGAAAACCTTGTTTCAAAAGAAACAAGCTCCACATGTTCATGCACATCACCCACGGCACACATATGCACACTTTGCACATCATGATCACACTCATTCTCATGTGCATTTTAGAGTGTACAAATGTACACATTGCGGCCGCAAAGGCCATTTAGCAAAGCTTTGTTATGATAATGTAAATTCTTTAAATTTTGCTAATAAAAATATTTGGGTTCCGAATAATGCTAACACCGCGGACCCAAAAGAAAATGGGTACCAAAATTTCAGCTCGTGTTTGATGTAGGTGTGAACTCTCATATGATATGAGAGGTTTGGTACCTTGGTGGTGGATGCATGACCTAGATGGACACACCAAATTGATGCATCACTATCAAGTTAGTTTTGGTGGGAAGACCACCAAGTTTAGGGACTTAGAGTATAGTGCTTGCGATTTTGGTAACTATATCTAAACTCCTATTTTATTTACATGCTTTTACATTAATGATTTTTAGCATGTTCATGTTTAGTGTTTATGCTTCATGAGGTGAATGTCTGTTTAGATGTAACTTTCATCAAAACTTGTGTCTATATTTATACAAGTAGTGAGCAACATTTGATTCTTATATGTTTGTACTTCATTACTCATTTGTATTCATTACATGTACATATATAATCTAGTTTTAATGATTCCCTCATTTACACTTATTTTCATATTCTTATATATATTTGCTTCATGTAAATGTAATTTTTGTTCAAAACTAATAAATATGCATGTATACCCTTGAGTCACTTTCCTTCATGCAAATACTATTATGGACTCTTTTTGTGTTTAAGATATGTATGTATATTGTTAGCTTTTGATAAACCATACATATACCTTGAAGTTTATTTTAAATGAAAAATAAATTTTCATGATTTTCATATGTTTGCTTTGAGCCTCATTGACTATTTTTCATGATTATCCTAATCACATAACCTTTGTACACTCAAATTATTTTTGTTTACTCATAATTTTGTTTCATGAGCACATTTTTGAGCTTTATAGATTTCGAGTGTCAACTTTTGTGTATATAGTATGACTCATGAGATATTTATGTTTTGTTTTCATGTTTGAAGGATCTGTAACTAATTTTCAAAAATTACTTTACACTAGTTATTTATTCTTCAATTGGTAGAGTTTTCAAACTATACTAAAATATTCTCAAACTTTCATTTTTGAAAATCCCTACCAACCTTTTAAAGGGCAGCTGGATGGGCGACCATGTCTTGTGAGCCTTATTGAAAACCTTTTTAACATGTGCATGAATAGGTGGATAGTATGAGTTATACATATGTTCTTCATGAAATTCTATTTTTGTATACTCATATATGTTTTCTTATATATGTATGCTTCAAATTTCAAATAATATCAATTTCTATTGGTATTTTTATTTTTATACATATATATAATTTGATTGTGCTTGATTTACAATATCCTTACATGTTTAAAGCATAAATTATGTTTATGTTAAGCTTGACTTAAATTTTGATTTCAATTGGTATCTCAATTGATATTTTAATAAGTTTATGCATTATTTTCAATTGGTATTTCTATTGGTATCAAAATATACATCATATTTTACATTTTAATTGATATCAAAATTTATAATATACTTCAATTGGTATCAATATGTTTCGATTTCAATCGGGTTTCGATTTCTATTGGTATCAAAAATGTTTTAACTTTTATTTGGTATCAAAATTTACCACATAGTTCAATTGGTATCAAAAATAAAATATTTTACTTTCATTGGTATCAAAATCTACAAATGTTTCAATTTCAATTGGTATCAAAAATTTTCAATTTCAATTGGTATCAAAATCTTGTGATATCTTAAAATTTTTGTTTTCTTACAAGTGGTATCTCAAAATTTGCTTTGTTGATTCAAAATTTGTCTTTAAAAATGTGTTGATATGTATTATCTATATGCAAGGGGAATCTATATGCAAGGGGAACTTAACATCTCTTCTATATATAGATTCAAGTTGAGTGTTTCTTATATTGAGGAGCTTGACATCTCTTCTTTATGTGATACACGTATAGTGGAGCTTAACATCTCTACTTATGCATTGTATATTATGCTTTATGTGAGTTAGAATTTTGTCATCCTTTCTTCATGTAATGCACATATGCAGGGGAGCTAACTTAATAACTTCCTCTTCATGAATGTATATCGCATATATATCTTTATTGTTGACTTATTTTTCACCCCTTTGTTGATGATTGACAAAAGTGAGAGAATGATTTTGAGTTTATATATGCATATTTACAATTTGAGTTTATGTTTTACAAAAAGGAGGAGAATGACTTTGAAAGTTTATAAAAAAAAAAGGGAGAAGGTTTTTGGGAAAAGAATTTTGATTTATGCATATTTCTCTCACCTTGTTTATGTAAATCACCTAGAGGGGGGTGAATAGCTGATGAGCTAATCTAATGGTCAATAATGTAGAATTAAAACTTATTAAACTAAACACCACGTATAACACAAGAGAGTAGCCGGATTCCCCGTGAAGGGCTCTGGACTAACTCCTCAAGATTCCTCTAAATAAGAGTTGAGGTGCCGCGTTGGCTCTTGATTGAATACAAGTGTTAGCAAACAATCCCCAAGCATATAACAATTAAGCACACAATATATCAAGCATATAAAGATAAAGACAATATGAGCATGCAAGATATAAAGACAAGTAAGAGATAGAGAGAGCAATCGCAAACACGGGATATTTGTTTCGAGGTTCGAGCACACTTGCTCTACGTTCCCGCCTTCAACACTATGAAGGATTTCCACTAAAATCGATCCCATCGGATCACTCGGTGCCGCAACACCTACAAGGCGAGTTCACACTTGAACTCCTTAGACTCTATAGTCCCGTACACACCGCAAGCCCACTAGCTCGCCGAGGCCGCACCTCAAACACCGAGTTCACACACGAACTCGAAACACACACGAACCCGCAAGTCCGCCTCCTCAAAGCACAAAGATGAAACTTTAGTTATCACAACACTTTGATCACCTAAAATCCTCTCACAACAAAGATTCCTATAGGTAGATATAGCAATGGATAGCTCAAGTGTTGTGTGAGAAAATAAGGATTGAAATGGTGGAGGAAATCTCAAGAAAATCACTTTTAAAAACTCTTGATAAACTCTCCTTTTAATTGAAAATATTTGTCTCAAATACAAGTGTAGAAAACCTCTTAAAAGAGTTGGAAAAACTAGTGCAAAAATCACTTGAAAATCTTATTGAAAACAGCCCCAAAAATCCCAATTTATAGGGCTAGAAAAACTAGCCATTGGGAGCCAGGTTGGCATGTCGGTCGACCGCCCCGGTTGACCGCCAACGATCAGATTTCTGACCGTTGGGGCGTCGGTCGACCGGCCCGGTCGACCGCTGCCTGGAACAGAGAACAGAGTTCTCTGCCGGTCGACCGGCCCAGTCGACCGGGGCTTTCCAGAGAGCAGAAGCTCTCTGCGGTCGATCGGGGTCGGTCGACCGGCCCTCTAGCCAGAACTGGCATGCACATTCTGTGCACGTTGGTCGACCGATTCGGTCGACCGGTCCGGTCGACCGACAGAAGCCAGATCAGGGATTTTTGGGAAAAGAAAACTTGGCATTTTGGCCCAAATAAAATCCCATAAAATCATAAAAATCTACAAAAATAGGTTCAATATTATACTTTGATAAACAAACATGTTTGAGTAAAATCAAGACATGTTACAAACAATTTGAACTATTTTTATAGCTTAGAAATTTTGGCTAAAAATAAAAACTATATTTTTCCAAAATTGGTTTTTTCAAAACTTCTCCAAATACAAAAACAAGATATTTTAAACACTTTGAAAGCATAGAGTGTATAGATATGATCCACTACATATACATGGTGAAATATCTATGTTTTTGTCATTTAAGCTCTAAAATGGTTTTGGTTAAAGACATGTAAACTTTGAATACCAAAAAATCAAACCGGTATTTTTCAAAATAGAAATTCTTTTATGAAAACTCATCTAAATCAAGAGTGTTTGTGTATATGGTAACTTGAGCAATCCACTAACTATTCTATCCTTTACATTTTGACTAAAAACAAAATCTTATAAAAACAAACCTAGACTCAAGTCTTGATCTTGAAGGGCTTCACTTGAAGTCTTCTCATCTTCTTGATTTGGTCCAAACTCGATTCAAAGAGCTAGACTCCTCTTGAGTACTTGATGTGGTCTTGATGCATAGGCTCTTGAATCAAACCGTGCTAGCCCAAACTTTATCTTAAATACTTTGTTGAAGCTACACACCTATTAAGATCTTGATCATAAATCTGAAACTAATTAAACACAAGATCATTAGTATCATAACTACATGAGTTGATCATCATCAAAACTAGAGTGATAAGCCTTTGGGCCAATAGTTTATGCATATATATTTGTTTAGTTTTATGCACTTCATTGCAATATCTATTTGTTTATTGTTATGCATGAGTTAAGGGGAAGCTTTTATGAAGCTTGACTTTAATCCATACGTATATAACTCCATGAGTTTTGTCATCATCAAAAAGGGGGAGATTGTTGGCCCAAAGGCCCATCACTCTCGTTTTGATGATGATTAACTCATGCAGTTATAGTACTAATGATCTTGTATTTAATTAGTATCAGATATTTGATCAATTAGTATTAGATATTTGATCAAGATCTTAGTTGATGTTTAGTTTCAACAAAGGATTTAAAGTCAAAGTTTTTAGAGCTATTAAGTGTTGATTCAAGAGCTCGTTCATCAAGATTGCATCAAGTACTCAGGAGGAGTCTAGCTCATTGGATTAAGGTTTGGACCAAGTCAAGAAGGAGAAGAAGACCTTCAAGAGAAGATTTCCAAGAAGACTTGTGTCATGTTTGTAAGTGTCAAGATTTTATTTTTTATAAAATGTAAAAGATAGATTACTTGGTGGATTGCTCAAGTTCATATACACTCACACACAAGATTTATATGCGTTTTCATAAAAGAGTTTTCGTTTTAAAAAATACCGGTTTAGTTTTTAAGCTTCAAAATATACATGTATTTTATCAAAACTTATTTTAGAGCTTAATACTAAAAACATAGATATTTCATCATATATGTGTAGTGGATCATATCCATACATACTAAGCTTCAAAAGTGTTTAAAATATCTTATTTTGTATTTGGAGAAGTTTTGAAAAAAATCGTTTTCGAAAAATACAGGTTTTTGTTTAAGGCAAAACTTCTTTATTACAAAAATAGTTCAAAATGTTTGTAACATGCTTTGATTTTTACTCAAACATGTTTGTATATCAAAGTATATCAATGAACTTCTTTTTGTAGATTTATGAGATTTTATTAAAGATAAAAAGACCGAGTTTTTATCCCCTAAAATGTTGGACTGGCTTTCTGCCGGTCGACCAAGCCAGAAGTCGGTCAACTAGGTGGTCGACCAATGTGCACAAACGTGCACAGCTAAAGGCCGATCGACCGCGCTGTCAACCGCCAGAGAGCCTCTGCTCTTTAGAAATGGCCCGGTCGACCGGGCGGTCGACCACTGGGTCATTTGCCAGTTTACGGTCGACCGGCCGGTCGACCGCTGGCACAACGGTCAGAAATCTGACCGTTAGCCGGTCGACCGGGCGGTCGACCGACAGCAGGCAGACCTGCTGAGTTAGCTCCCAACGGCCACATTTTTTAAGCCTATAAAGGGGGCTTCCCTTGGATTGTTTCTATAAGATTTCAATAGGTTTTCAAGCTAATTTTTCATACACTTCTAAGTGCTTATCTCCACTTATTTAAGAGCCAATATTTTCAAATGAAAAGGAGAGTTTATCAAGAGTATTTTCAAAAGGGATTTCTTAAGTTTTTCACCACCAAATAATCCTAGTTTTCTCACACATACTTGAGCTTTCCATTACTATATCCATCCTATAGGAGAGTTTTTGTGAAAGCATTTTTATGTGATCAAAGTGTTGTGATCATCAAAGTGTTCTACTTTGCATTTAAGGAGGCGGACTTGTGGGTTCGCGTTGTTTCGAGTTCTAGTGAGAACTCAGTGTAGAAGTGCGATCTCGGCAAGCTAGTGTGCTGCAGTGTGTAGTTCTTACGGGAACAAGAGAGGGACTAGTGAGTCCAAGGAGTTCTAGTGTGAACTCGTTGTAGGTGTTACGGCATCGAGTGATCCGGTGGATTAGTTTATAGTGAAAATCCTTCATAGTGTTGAAGGCGGGGACGTAGAGCAAGGGTGCTCGAAACTCGAAACAAATCTCACGTGTTTGCAATTGCTCTCTCTATCTCTCACTTGTATTTATATCTTTTATACTCTTATTGTTCATATTCATTACTTACTTGATTTACTTGTGCTTATATTGATATATGCTTGGGCATTGTTTGCTCACACTTGTATTCAACCAAGAGAGTCATAGCGGCAGCTCAACTCTTATCTAGAGGAATCTTGAGGAGATAGTTTAGAACCCTTCATCGAAAAATCGGCTACACTCTTAAGTTATACCTTGTGTGTTTAGCATAATAGTTTTTAGTTTGCTTAAATAGATTTAATTTCGCATTAATTCATCATTAGATTAGCTGGTCAACTATTCACCTCCCCTTCTAGGTGATTTCATTTGGTTTCTCCAAAATCACCGCCTTTTAACTGCAATAATAAAAGTCCATGATCAGAAGCAATTCTGGCTAAGTGCTGAATAGAGGAACCTGAAAACCTTGCTTTTCACTCAGGTGAACATACCCTCTATCTAGTCTTTCTCACGTTTTGCTTCTACCTTGCTAAGTCCTAACCCAATGAACTGTAGCCCTACAAAACTTATATCTATTAACCCATTATTCAACAAAAATTCCCGAAATTCCAATACATCAGCAGACTGTTGAAAGTTCTATTGGCTTGAAGGCCTTTCACTCTAGTTTTGATGATGACTAACTTATGAAGTTATGTTACTCATGATCTTGTGTTTATTATGTTTCAGATATTCAATCAAGATCTTAGTCGGTGTTTAGCTTCAACAAAAAGTTTGAAGTCAACTTTTGAAGCTATCACATGTTGATTCAAGAGGTCGTGCTTCAAGATCGCATCAAGTACTCGAGATGGAGTCAAGTTCATTTGGATCGTGGTTTGGATCGAGTTGTCTTGGAGAAGAAGATCGACAAGAAGACTTTAGTCTAGGTTTGTTTGTTTAGATATTTATTAGATTAGATCTTGTGTAAGAGTAGAACAGTTTTAATTGCTCAAGTATACATACACAAGCTTATTAGTTTTGGTTTAACTATTTTAGTTTCAAAACTTTATGTTTACTTCGTTTATACAAAACTCATAGAATCAAGTTTTGTGTTTCGATTTTGCATGATTTATATCTACATAAAATGAATTTTATCATTTATATAAGTGTTGGTTCTATCAACACATATTAGAGCTTCAATGGTTTATAAAAAAATTTATTTTTATGAGTTCATGTGTTTTGATTTATTATCTATATGGTTTTGTGTTTCAGATTATCATGTATACATCTCTCTGTCTCATGATTAGATTTCATCAAAAGAAGTTTATATGGTTTATATGTGTATTGGATTTTATCCATATGTATTTATACTTTATATGCTTAAATAACTTATTTTGATGTATCTAGTCCAAGTGTTTAAGTTTGATTTTTATCAAAACTTATTCTTGCATTTATTGTTATAAATAAGTATATATAATTTACTATGTGTATTGGAGTCTATCCATACACATCATGCTTCAAATGTGTTTCAATAACAAATTTTTGTATTTATACAAGTTTGAGGAAAAATTGAATTTCTATTTAGGAGTTTGGATTTTTGGAAAATACGATTTTCAGTTTATGCTTTAATTTTCTTACCTCAAAAATAGTTCACTTGTTTGTAATATATGTTAATTTTTGATCACACATATTTGTAATTCAAAGTATTTATATGAACTTATTTTTGTTGAATTTATTGGATTTAATTGAATTATTATGGATTTAACAAGTTGGTTTTAAATCCTTTTAATCCTGGTTTTGGGATGCTTGCAGTCGACCGACCAAAGGCTGGCTCGGTCGACCTAGCGGTCGACCGACGTACACACATGCATAGGCCCATGTGCGGTTGACTGATCGGTCGACCGACTGGCTCAAGCCCACCTCGGGCTTGGCTTGGTCGATCGAGAGTGGTCAACCGACAAAGAGTTAAACTCTTTGTGGGTTTGGGTGTGGTCGACCGGCGTGATCCCCAGCGGTCATAAAAATGACCATTGGTCGGTCGACTGTCAGGTCAGTTTGGCCTGATTCTGAATCCCAATGGCTAGTTTTTGTAGAGGCTATAAAAAGGAGTTTTTGGGACTATTTTCACAATGATTTTACAAGAGAAATTTAATCAGTTTTCTAGTGCTTTCATGCCCATCTTCTAAAGAGTTTTAAAATATGTTTTTGAGCTTCAAATTTATATCTTTATTTATTTCAAAGTTTTAAAAATTAAAAGAAAACAAGTTTTGAGAATTCTAATTTTGTTCTTAAATTTCTTCATCTGTTATGAAGTTTTCTCCTGGAGTTTTCTTTGTGTTTTTTTTCAAAAACTTTGTTTACTCACATACTTTAGTTTTTCATTACAAATCTATTCTCTAGGATCTTGTATTGTTAGAGGTGTATTTTTTGTGGTCTTTTGAGATCACCAAGTATTATTTGTGATCTTTGTGATCACCAAGTTGTAATTCTCTCTTTTTGCTTTGTGTTTGGCTTTATGTCTTCCCTCTTGTGTAGAGGTGTGTACTCTAATTTGTAATCGTTGTAATTCCTCGGTGAAGGTCCCTTTCTGGAAGATCATTAGTGGATAGTTGAAATCCTTCTGTATGAAGGTGGGGACGCAGAGCAGTGGCTCGAACCTCAAAACATTTCTTTGTATTTACATTTGTATCTCGCATTGCAATTATTGCTCATATCTATACATGCTTGATATTGTTTGTGTGCTCACACTTGTATTGAATCAAGAGAGTTATTGAAGCACCTTAACTCTTAGTTTAGAGGAATCGTGAGGAGAAGTTTTAGAGCCCTTCATGAGAAATTCGGCTTCACTCTTAGTTATATATTGTGTGTTAGTGTAAAACATTTTTAATTCTTCATTATTTATCATATAAATTAGCGCTACACCTATTCACCCCCTCTAGGTGTACTTTCAATTAGTATCAGAGATAGCACTCCTGATATTCGATTTAACTACTTAGGAGTGTGATCCTCATTTGCTAGTCTATATATTTGTTTTACACACATTCATTCATTGCACTCATGGATTATCTTACTCCACCCATGTATGATTCTTCGAGCATTGATATATGAAAGTTTAAGATGAGCGCATATTTAAAAGCATTAGAATTGCATATTTATCTTGCCACTACTAAAAGTTCTTATATTAGTAATGGCAAGTATATTGAGACTAATGCACAAGCATTGATTGCACTTAGGCAAACAGTAAGTAAAGATTATTTATCTATGATTTATCATTGTGATTCTGCTTCTGCAGTGTGAAACACTTTGATCTCACCTAAGGAACATGCTTCACACGATGCTGAGAGAGAACCCATTGGAGATAAGTCCGATCAACCTTGCTATATGGTCCAAGGGATTGACTCCCTTGAGGTAACTTCGGACACTTATCTAGATGATTGTGCTACCTCTTCCAATGGTCATGATAATGTGGATGCACATGCTTTGAATGAAGAGTTTTCCGAGTTTTGTGAAAACTTGCTCTCAAAATATAAAGTTTTAAAAATAAGACTTTTGATTTTAAAAAAATGTGTTGTTGTTTTTAGAACTCGATTTGATTTTAAAGAGAAGGTTCAGATCTCAAGTGAAAGGGATTTCTTGAAAATCCAACTTGATCTTATTTTGAAGGAGAATAAAATTTTGAAGAATAAAAATGATCTTGATGTTGTTTTGAAGAAAAAAGATGTTTTGTCTTCTAGACTTGATTTTATTTTAAAAGAGAATGATTCTTTAAAAACAAAATTATTTTGATCTTCAAGGAAATAGAATGTATTTCTTTAGAAAAAGTTTCCTTTAAAAATGATTTTGATTCTCATGTTTGTCATGCTTCCATTGATTCATCTTCTTGTGATAAAAATTTGGTTTCTATTGATTGCTCCACTTCTTCTTCTATTGATAATGATAATTGTATGTTGAAAAAGAATGTAAATAATTTGGGCTCCACTTTGAGCCAATATGTCATGAATCACACGAGGTTGAAATCCATGTTTCGAAAGAAACATACTCCACATTTGCATGCACACCCTTCACAGAATATATATGCTCATCATGCTCACACACATGATTCCATGTCTGCTAGAGTGTACACTTATACACATTGCGATTGCAAAGGTCACCTTGCAAAATTTTGTTATGATAGGTTAAATGCTTTAAATCTTACAAGTCAAAATGATTTAGTTAGGAGAGGTATTCACCCCCATGGACCTAAGAAAGTTTGAGAATCAAAATCTATTCCTATTTCATTGGATGTAGGTGTGAGCTCTGCCAAACGTGAGAGTATTGGTGCCTTAGTGATGGATGCGTTTGATCTAATTGAGCACTACGTTGGATGCATCGCTATCAAGAATATTTTGGTCGGAGAACTATTATATTTTGGAGACATGAAACTAGTTCGTCGGTTTAGTAATATTCTTCATGTTATATTTATGTTTATATGCATTTGATATTGATGTTTTAGCATATATTGGTTTTCATGTTCATTAGATTAAATGGAATGATTATTAGATTTATGATATACATATATAATATTTGAAATACACCCATGTTTATATGGACTCATATCTTTGTGTTCTCAATTATTATTTAGCTATGTATGCATATCCTTATTATAATATCACTTGCATTTACACTAATGATCAATATCATGTTTTGATGTTTTAAACGCATTTCATGCTTTGATTAATTGGCTAGATGCAATTTTTATTAAAACTTGTGTTTATACTTGTACAATTATTGAGCTACACTTGATTCTTATATTTAAATACTTTATTGTTCATATGTACTCATTACATGTGTATGACCTAGTTTTGATAATTTTTGCATTTTATACTTGCACTCCTTTATTTGTTTTTATGTCACCCTTGACATGTTTTATTTAGAATGTATCTAGCTTCATGTATATATAAATTTTGGTCAAAACTACTTGTTATACTTGTTTTATCCTTAAGTCACTTGCATTATATGCCTTGTACTCTTTTGTAGGCTCATTTCATATTTGGGATAAATATGTATACTTTAGTTTTGACAATACATACATATATCTTGAAGTTTGTTTATACATCCTCTATATGTTTCTTGATCAGTGTTGATGTAAAGTAGAATTATTTTTCAAGATTCGTGTTTTCATGTTTATGAAAAAGAATTTTATTTGTTTCGTTTGAGTTTCATTGTCTTATCTCTATGCATATGTAATTTACAAGATTCTTGTACACTCAATACATCATTTGTTTACTCATAATTTTTTATTCATGAGCATATATGTGTTTCATTGATCTTTGAGTGTCAATTATTGTGTATTTAACATGTTTTCATAGGATTTATATATATTTCTTTGCTCCTTACTCGAAAGATTTCGTACTATTTTTCAAAATTACTTTAAACTAGTTATTTATTCTTCACTTGGTAGAGTTTTCAATGTAAGAAATAAAAGCAACTATTATGCGGATTAACAGCCATGAATCAAGAATCAATATCATCTCAAGAATTGAGTATGTGATTAATATACATATACATTAAATCCTCATACCTGAAGCCATTGGAGAAGATTAGATGAAGGTTGAAGAAGACCTTGATTCCTTCCTTTTGATCCTGCAAACCCTAATGCAAATAACCTGCTTTTCTCTGTCTCCTTTTTCCTTACACAAAACTCTTAGTTTCTCTTTTACTGATGGGTTCTCAAAATTATGAGAGAAGAGATTGTAATTCTTTGCAGGAGGAGAAAAGTGGGTCGCACATTTGCAAATAAACCCTTGAAATAATACCATCCATCATGGTACCCTTATATCTCAAAAGATTTATATAAACTATATAAATGTGACTTTAATATGGGCATCTTAATATCAGTTAACTTTAATTAGGAATCCAATAATTAACCAAGGTTAAGTGGGCCACCATGATGTGAGATTAACATTCTCCCACTTGGACCACTAACCGATTAGGTTAAAACTTTAGAAAACAAATAAAAGAAAAGACTCATTTTTCAAAAACATTATGACTCCATTGGATTCCATACTGAAAAACCTTGACACGTGATCACGAATTTAAAAAACAACAACTGATAAGCCCAAATATGAAATACTGTAATACTGCAATTAGCTTGGACTACAAATGCGAGTCATAGCGGTTATACAACATCCACGTCATACTCCCTTCTATGTACCACAACATTGATAACCCTTACTAATTGAGTCCATAACCAAAATGACCCCTGTAATTGTCTTGTAAAGACATTTCCTGTTTAACAACATCCATACATAATATGTGCACACATAATTGGATAACAGGAAATACAGAAACAAACTTTTATTTGCGCAATATTATCAATTACATAAGTATCAAAACATACATTTACAGATTGCTCAAAAGACCCATTCTAACAACATGTTCCTTAAATGTCTTTGGAGGCAATCCTTTTGTCATTGGATCAGCAACCATTAAAGTGGTACTTATACTTTCAATTGACACCTTCTGTTTCTGAACTCTTTCTCTAACCACCAAGTACTTAAGTTCCATGTGTCAGGAACCATTAGAGTACTTTCCATTCTTAGAGAAGAAAATGGCTGCTGTATTGTCACAATATATCTTCAGCGGCCTGGCAATAGAGTCAACTACACCAAGTGCTGAGATAAAATTCCTTAACCATAATGCATGATTTGTGGCCTCAAAACAAGCTATGAACTCAGCCTCCATCGTGGATGAAGCAGTGATAGACTGCTTTACACTCTTCCACGAGATTGCCCCACCTGCTAGCAAGAAAATGAAACCTGACGTAGACTTCCTGCTATCTGGGCAACCAGCAAAATCTGAGTCCGAATAGCCGATCACCTCCAACTGATCTGATCTCCTATATGTGAGCATATGGTCCTTCGTCCCTTGAAGATACCGCATAACCTTCTTAGCTAATTTCCAGTGCTCCATTCCTGGATTGCTCTGGTATCTTCCCAGCATCCCTACAGCAAAACTGATATCTGGCCTGGTACAAGTGCTTGCATACATCAAGCTCCCAACAGCTGATGCATACGGAACTTTCTGCATTTGACCCTTTTCTAAGTCATTTCTGGGACACTGGCTCCCATTTAATTTGTCACCCTTCTGAATGGGTGCAGGACTGACTGAACACATTTCCATATGAAATCTTTCCAAGACTCGGTTGATATAACCTTTCTGAGACAGTCCTAGCAATCCTCGAGATCTATCCCTGAAGATCTCTATGCCAATGACATAAGCTGCCTCACCCATATCAACCATCTGAAAGTTCTTGGTAAGATAGCTTTTAGTTTCATACAGCAAACCAATATCACTACTGGCTAACAAGATGTCATCCACATACAGAACCAGAAAAATAAACTTGCTCCCACTGATCTTTAGATATATACACTGATCAACAGTGTTTTCTGTAAATCTAAAAGATGTAATGGTATTATTAAACTTTATATACCATTGCCTGGAAGCTTGTTTAAGTCCGTATATGGATTTCTTTAATTTGCAAGCCAAGTGTTCTTTTCCTTCATTTGCGAACCCTTCAGGTTGCTCCATGTAAATTACCTCATCCAAATCTCCATTCAGAAAAGCAGTTTTCACATCCATTTGATGTAACTCCAAATCATAATGAGCTACAAGTGCCATAATGATTCTAAGAGAGTCCTTCTTTGATACTGGAGAGAAGGTTTCTCTATAATCAATGCCTTCCTTCTGAGTGAAACCTTTAGCCACAAGTCTGGCCTTATATCGTTCGATATTGCCTTTAGAGTCGTGCTTGGTCTTAAAGACCCATTTACACCCGACTTTCTTACAGTTATCAGGCAATTCAGCGAGATCCCAGACTTGGTTTTGGTCTATAGATTTCAATTCATCATTCATAGCATCAATCCATTTACTAGAATCATTGCATTCTATGGCTTGTGAGAATGAAACTGGATATTTATTTATCCCAATATCATAATCAGATTCCTGTAGATACACCACATAATCATCTGAAATGGCAGATCTTCTTTCCCTTTGAGATCTTCTCAAAGCTGCCGGTTGTGGTGGTTCTACAATATTTTCAATGGCGATATCCTCATGGAGTGGTGAACCAATTGAAAAATCACCTAGAGAGGGGGTGAATAGGTGACGATGCTAATCTAGTGAACTAAATGCGGAATTAAAAACTTAATGCAATTCACACTCAAGTGCTATCAACAAGTGATGCACACAACCAAGCCAAGCAAATAAGAATGAGCAATATAAGTAGATGCAAGGCACAAAGTAAAGAGAGAGTTAGAGAGAGAGCCAATGGATCAAGCGCAAACAACAAGATATGTTCCGAGGTTCGAGCACCCAGCTCTACATCCCCGCCTTCGACACACGAAGGATTTCTAATCCATTAGCAAGTCCACAAAGAACTCTCACAAGGAGTACCCAACTCCTCTCTTTACAAACACAATCTCCTCCTTGAGGCAAGCTCCAATCCAACAAATAATCACCTCACAACTTGAGGGATTAGCACAAAGCAAACAAGGATCACCTCACAACTTGAGGGATACAACCCAGGCGCAAAGCCAAACAAAGATTGGATTTTCAACTTGGTGGTTCAAACAAGCAACCACAAACAATCTCTTTTTCTCACACAAAATCCTATAGAAAAGATAGTAGATTTTAGCTCAAGTGTGGAGAAAACCAAGGGATTTGAAACCAGCAACTCAAAGAAAATCTTTGGGAAATAAATGAAACCAAGATAGAGAAGTTCAATTCAAAAGCTTTTCCCAAAACCCTTTTCTTTGATTTTTCAACCCTAATGAAACACCAAAAGATTGTTCAATTTGAATCCAAAAACCTATTTTGATTGCAGCAAAAACACCTGAGAGAATGAAAATTTTAGCCCAAAAATTCTTGTTAAAAATCTCTCTCAAATGGGGTATTTATAGCCATTTAGGAAACTAGCCGTTGACAGTTCAAACGGCCAGAAATAGCCTGTCGGTCGACCGGCCGGTCGACCGCCCAACGTTCAAATTTTTGAACGTTGCAACACCCGGTCGACCGCCCGATCGACCCAAACAAACCGAGAGCAGACTGCTCTCAGTCGGTCGACCGCTCGGTCGACCGGCCAAGGCTGTAGCCAGCGTGCACGTTTCTGTGCACGTCGGTCGACCGCCCGGTCGACTGGCTACTTGGTGCGGTCGACCGTGCGGTCGACCGACCTTGCCTGGCAGGCAGCAAATAGGTCAGAAAACTGAGGTAAAAAAAATATTTCAATAAATCTTTTAACTCTTGTAAAAATTCCAAAAATAGTTTTTGCATTTTGCATTGATATATAAACTTGTGATAAAAAGTTTAGCTCAAATATCAATCGACATGAACTATTTTTGTAGCATATTATTTTTACCAAAAACCAAACTTATATTTTCTAAAACTTGGAATCTTGAATAGAGAATACCTTTTGTCCAAACTCATCCATAATACAAAACTATGATATTTAAACATTTTGAAGCATGATGCATATGGATAGAAATCCAATATACATGAAACATGTATATATCATGATTTTTGTCATTAAGTCCAAAAATATGTTTTGTTATAAATATCAAAACATAAAACTCATGAAGTAGATTATCAAACTAAGTTTGTTTAAACAATTGAAGCATGCATGTATATAGAACAAATCTAATATACATAAACCATGTAAACTTGTTTTGATATAAAATCTATTCATGAAAACCAAGATCGGTTAAACCTAAAACCGAAAACCAAAACATGAAACGTGTGTGTTGTGAACTTGAGCTTATCATACTATACTAATCTTTACAATTAGGATCTAAACCCAAACTAAAACTATGGATACCTAAGTCTTCTTGTAGAGCGCAAACTCCAAGCTAGAGCGCAATCTCCAAGTCGGCTCGATCCAAAAACTCTTGATTCACCGGGCAAGTGCTATATATATCTTTGATGCGCGGGCTCTTGAATCAACATGTGCAAGCTTTCAAATCATCTTGTTGAAGCTAAATACCAACTAATATCTTGGTTAATGATCTAAAACTAAAATCACAAGATTATTAGTACACATAACTACATGAGTTAATCATCATCAAAACTAGAGTGGAAGGCCTTTGGGCCAACACCAATATCAATATGTTGTTCTGGTATCTCAACTTGATGATCAAGCTGAGGGACAACAATTTCTCTTGAAGGAAAGGTAATTGGAATATTTACCCTTACTACTTCAAGATCTACCTTTCTTGGTCCATCACTCCCACTAAATTCACCATTCTCCAGAAATCTGGCATTACCAGTTTCAACTATTCTTGTACTATGGTTAGGGCAATAAAATTTGTATCCCTTAGACTTATCTGGATAACCAATGAAATACCCAGATATTGTTTTTAAGTCTAATTTCTTTTCTTGTGGATTATATATTCTAGCCTCTGCTGGACAACCCCAAACATGTAAATGTCTTAAACTAGGTTTCCTACCAGTCCACAACTCGAAAGGAGTTGTTGGGACTGCCTTACTAGGAACCCTGTTTAAGATATACATAGCAGTCTTTAAGGCTTCATTCCACAATGAAATGGGTACATTAGAGAAGCTCATCATGCTCCTAACCATATCCATAAGTGTTCGGTTTCGCCTTTCAGCAACACCATTCTGCTGAGGCGTACCTGACATTGTGTATTGAGCACAAATACCACGCTTTTCTAGAAATTTGGCAAATGGGCCAGGATGTTGTCCTGACTCATCATATCTACCATAAATTCACCACCTCGATCTGATCTTATGATTTTAACCTTTCTATCTAATTGTCTCTCGACTTCTGTAATGAACACCTCAAGGATGTCAACAGCCTGAGACTTTTCATTAATTAGATACACATAACCATAACGTGACAGATCATCTATAAAGGTAATGAAATATCTCTCTCCCGTAAAACATGGAATGGAGAGTGGTCCGCAAATATCTGTATGAATTATTTCAAGGAGTTCTTTACTTCTTGTGGCACCTTTCTTAGTGTGTTTGGTTTGCTTTCCTTTTATGCAATCCACACACACACCAAAATCAGTGAAGTCTAGGTTATCCAAAATTCCATTCTTCACCAATCTTTCAATCTATCCCTGGAGATATGCCCCAGTCGTCTATGCCACAAGATAGAGGACTTTTCATTAATTAAGCCACGTTTAATACCAACATTCGAATGCAGAGATAAAAGAGATTGTGCAAACTCATCATTCAATGAAATTTTATATAAACCATCACTTAAAATTCCATGTCCGACCGGCATTGAATTATACATTAAACTGAGTTTTCCACAACTGAATAAAACAGAATATCTAAAAACATCTAATTTGGATAATGACATTAAGTTCCTAGAAATCGAAGGTACATAAAAAGTATCTTCAAGATTCATCTGATGACCCGTCTCTAAGAGTAGTCGGTAAGTACCAACAGCCTCGACCTCCACTTTGAGACGTTCCCCATAAAGACAAATCTCTCACTTTCCTTCGGTTTCCGGGTTATAAGGAATCCCTGCATTGAATTAGTTATGTGAGTTGTGGCTTCAGAGTCAATCCACCAAGTATTAGAAGGTACTTCAGCAAGATTTAATTCATAACATACAAAAGAAAGATTTATACCTTTCTTTTCGAACCAAGCTTTCCTCTTGTTGCAGTCCTTCTTCACATGTCCTTTTCTGCCACAGAAGTAGCATTTGACAGTGAAAGCCTTTCCATGACCTTGGCTGCTTTCCCCATGGTCATGCCCTTTCTTTGATGGAAATCTCTTACCTCTTCCATATTTACCTTTCTTATGGATACCTCCTTGAGTTACTGCCAATGCTGAGTGATGCCCTTCTTGCCTCAGTCTCACTTCCTCTTGTACACACATACCAGTTAGCTCATTCAAATTCCACTTATCTTTATGAGTGTTGTAGTGAATCTTGAATGGCCCAAACTGAGGAGGAAGTGAGTTGAGGATGAACTGTACCAAGAAGGATTCATCCACTTTCATACCCAGTGATCTTAACTTAGCAGCCTTATCAGTCATATTTAGAATGTGTTGTTGAACTCCTCTATTACCATCATATTTCATAGTAGTGAGTTCAGCCATAAGGGTGCCAGCTAATGACTTATCTGCAGACTTAAATCGGTCTCTTACAACAGATAAAAGTTCAGATGCACTAGTAGTATGTGGGAGTGAAGTCTTGATGTTATTGGCTATGGTCATCTTTATGAACATGAGACTGAGTCTATTCGACCTTTCCCAAGCTTTGGCATGGCTAACCTGCTCTGCTGTGCTTTCAGCAGTCACTTCATCAGGTTTCTCAGCTATTAGAGCCATGTCTAGGTCCAGAACACCCAGTGTAAATTGTACATGTTCAAACCACTCGGAGAAGTTTGTACCATCCAGGGCTGGAATGCTGGTGGCATGAGTGTGAAGGGAAGTAGGGACGTTCACTGAAACATAATAGGACATTGCTCACATTAGGCCACGAATCAATACAATAACCTTAAATTAATTAAGATGAACTATTGATATCACTTTGATTTCTCCTTTGGGCGAAACCTAAGCATATCTAGTGTTCACTCTTTAGGTGAGAACTTTTATCACCTACGTAGGTCTAATATAATTTATGTCACTTAGATAGTAAGTCATGTTACCTTTGGGTATCCAATTCCACACCACTAAGTTACATAAATTACACTACCCTACCCCGGTTCATAATTATTTGAAAGAGACTTTCCTTTGGGCCAGTCTCAATCTCCTAACTAGAACCGCCATCGAGAGTATTATCGTCTTTAATGTCACTTACATTGACAAGTCTTTTATGTAGCTGTATATTCATAAGGCTTACTAACATAGGTCACTTTGGCAACTACTAAATCAATAAACCATATGAATACAAAACTAACCAATAATATTCTCTAATCTTTTATTTGAGTAATCCCTTAATACTCTAATTCATTACTTGACCAACATCAATCAATATTAACACCATAACTTAAATGTGTAATATACTTTAATGATTGATTATAAACAACCATTAGTCGACTACAAGGAAAGACTAGTCGACTTGGGTCAAGTCAAGTTGACTATACATTTAGGTCTAGTCGACTAGGGCAAGGAAAAGTTAGTCGACTATACCCATATAATTAGTCGACTACAAATTTTATCAGTCGACTTCACATATTATTAGTCGACTCCTGAAGTCAACAGAGAGCTCCCAACTTTCGAGTCACTCTGTTAGTCGACTTGGGCAAATTGATTAGTCGACTATACCCTAATTAGTCGACTACTCAAAATGTCAACTAAATTTCAAGTCGACTACTGTATCGAAACAGAGACTTTTAACTTTCTGGAAAAGGGAATTAGTCGACTAGTGTTTTCGGGCTAGTCGACTAATAATCGACGAAGCAGTTATCAAAGGCAGTTTCTGCTTAATCGATTTAATCCAAAAATTAGGGAAAATTAGGGTTTCTAATTCCTGAATTTTGATCCCAATTGATTGTACCATTAGAGGAGTATGAATAGGATATTAGGGTTATGTAATCCTCTACTAATTCTACAATTAAAGGATCAAAAAAATTGATTTCTATGAATTGTCAATCAAAAACCCTAATTTACCATAATCCTTAATCCAAGATGTATTGATTCTAAACACAAGCTCTGATACCAAATGTAAGAAATAAAAGCAACTATTATGCGGATTAACAGCCATAAATCAAGAATCAATATCATCTCAAGAATTGAGTACGTGATTAATATACATATACATTAAATCCCCATACCTGAAGCCATTGGAGAAGATTAGATGAAGGTTGAAGAAGACCTTGATTCCTTCCTTTTGATCCTGCAAACCCTAATGCAAATAACCTGCTTTTCTCTGTCTCCTTTTTCCTTGCACAAAACTCTTAGTTTCTCTTTTACTGATGGGTTCTCAAAAATTATGAGAGAAGAGATTGTAATTCTTTGCAGGAGGAGAAAAGTGGGTCGCACATTTGCAAATAAACCCTTGAAATAATACCATCCATCATGGTACCCTTATATCTCAAAAGATTTATATAAACTATATAAATGTGACTTTAATATGGGCATCTTTAATATCAGTTAACTTTAATTAGGAATCCAATAATTAACCAAGGTTAAGTGGGCCACCATGATGTGAGATTAACATTCAATGTATACTATATTATTTTCAAAACGTTATTTTTGAAAACTTTTACCCTTCAAGGGCGGTTGGTTGGGTGATTATGCCTTGTATGCTCACATTGTATATCGTTTTAAACATGTTCACGATAGAGTGGATGTTATGAGTTATACATGATTCTTTGTATACTCATGTTTTCTTATATATGTATGCATCATATTTTAATTGGTATTTAAATTGATCATACATACATATATATGATTTCTTGTGCTAATTAACAATGTTTTTATATATATATATATATATATATTATATATATATATATATATATATATATTATATATATATATATATATATATATATATATTATATATATATATATATAGCACAAACTGTTTTATGCTAAGCTTGATTTAGTTCTAAATGTTAATTGGTATCTTTTACAAGTTTATGATTTAGTTCTAAATGTTAATTGGTATCTTTTACAAACTTATGCAAGTTTGCTCAACCCGCCCCGATTATTATACAGGTCGAGTAGTAATCTGGTCGGATCGACCCGACCCGACCCATTGCCACCGCTACTCAATGGGTTTTACCATCAAAAGTACAGTGGCACTCTAATTCATCATTATTATATATAATTACTATTACAATACAAATCAGAAGTTATTCACTTAGAATATTGTACACACAACTAAAAAGTAAAATACTTGAAAAGTACCATACTTACCCCCACAAACTTCTCCCCAATTCAAATTCATCTTTTTGTCATCGCTCACTGTAGTTACGAACACATTGAATTCAATTTTTACTAAAGGGGGCAAAATACAAGTGGGGGCTGAGTGAGCTTTGGTAATGTGAAAATGTGAGAGAGAGAGAGAGAGAGAGAGAGTGTAAGCCTACAGGTCGGTGGGCCCCTTCTCCTATCGCCACATAACGACACACTTGTCTCCGTGAGATCCCATCAACCCCTTCCCTCTCTCTCCTCTTCACTCCCCTCCTCCAATTTATATACAATTTTGGCTAAAATTTTTATTTGTGGTGCAAAGGAGAGAGGGGGAGAGGGGGAGAGAGGAGAGAAGGAAAAGTGTGACAAGGAATTGAAAGCCATCATCCAACAACCAAAGGCCCTCATCCTTAATCTTAAGCTCTAGTCTTCTGTCCATCTCCCTCTGTTCTCTCATCATCGAGGAGGAGGAGGAGGAGGAGGAGGAGAGGTCTCTTGAGTTGGTTTTTTGTTCTTTATTTTTTTTTTATTAACTAATTAGTTTTTTAAATAATTATTTCCTCTTTTTGTTGTTTCTCATTCTTTCACTTTTAGCTACCTAGCTCCCTGAGTGTAACTGTTTGTTTGGGTTCCCCCCCTCTTGTTTTCATTTTTTTTTTTTTTTTGTAGATGTAATAAATTTGGAGGTATACAGATTAAAGCAGCAGCAGCAGCAGCAACCCCTTGTTGTACTAGGATTCCTCTTGAGGTCTTCTTCTCTTCACTCTTTTCTTTGTTTTTTTTCCTTTCTAATCTCTTTGAGAGAGAGAGAGAGAGAGAGAGAGGTCTCATGTTGTCATGTTTTCTAGTGAGAGAATTTTCCTTCAGTACCCTGATTAGGACTGGTCACTGATATTACTTGCCATAAACAAAGAAGAGAACAGGAGAAGCTCTTCACAGAAAGAAAAACAACAAAGAAAACCCAACAAAGAGAGGATTTTTTTTTTTTCTTTCAAAGATCAAATAATGGCAGCCGCGTCGTCCTCAGCTTCTTTCTTTGAATTAGAGATCAAGAGGATCACCAGAACAATCAGATTCAGCAGCAGTCATTGACGCCGAGCTCCTCAGCTGCCACCGCCAACGGTTCACAGCCCGCCGCCGCCCCTCAGAAGAAGAAGAGGAATCTCCCTGGAAATCCAAGTATTAAGTTTCCTTATCACTCTCTTTCAGACACATGCAAACATGCTTTGATCTTGAATCTATCTTCAATCGATTCTTGGTATAGCTTCATGCCCACACAACTGCATGTAGCTTATCCATTTCATTTCGCCTGTTTCTATTTCGAGCTCAAAACCCTAATTTGATAAAATAGTGGGAAAAAAGGAAATTGAGGCGATCAATTATCGATATGGATTGAACTATCCTAATTTTCATTGATTGCCATCGAATTCGATACAGATCCGGACGCGGAGGTGATAGCGCTGTCTCCGAAGACCCTCCTCGCGACGAACCGGTTCGTGTGCGAGGTATGCAACAAAGGTTTCCAGCGGGAGCAGAACCTGCAGCTCCACCGCCGGGGGCACAACCTGCCGTGGAAGCTCCGGCAGAAGAGCACCAAGGAGGTGCGGCGCAAGGTGTACTTGTGCCCGGAGCTGACATGCGTCCACCACGACCCGTCGCGGGCCTGGGTGACCTCACCGGCATCAAGAAGCACTTTTGCAGGAAGCACGGCGAGAAGAAGTGGAAGTGTGACAAGTGCTCCAAGCGGTACGCCGTCCAGTCGGACTGGAAGGCCCATTCCAAGACCTGCGGTACACGCGAGTACCGCTGCGACTGCGGCACGCTCTTCTCGAGGTACAAACATATCATTCATCTATCCATCCATCCATCCATCCATCAATTTCAGTTCATTCATGATTGGATCATCATTCATTTCATGATTAGGGTTTTTTTTTTTTTTTTTTTTTTTTTTAAGGGTTAGGGTTAGGGTTGTTAGGGCTGAGGGTGGCTGGATTCATTCTCACTGGTGACAGTGAGCGCAGTGAGGGACTGCTCCCACGTGAAGGTTTCTATGTCACTGAACTGCCATGGTCTCAATTGAGCCATCCCTCTCCTTGGAATCAACACCCCCTCTCTCTCTCTCTCACTCACTTGAGAGTTCACATGTGGATACTTAGCGGCAGGTTTGTTCTCTTGTGGGTTGGCTAGTTATGTGGCCTTCTCAGTCTCAGGTCCACCGTTTTCATTGCAAACTCTTTCGTGATGAGTGAAGTACTCATTGCTCAATCAGGAGGCTGTGGTACCTCAATTTGAGAGGAGAGTGCATTGATTGAGGTCCTAGGAATGGGTCTTAGTTTGATTGATGGGTTGCATGATTATGGAAAGCTAGCCCTCTTTGCAGTGCGAGGGAGGGAGGAATGTGGAGGTCTTTAGATTTTTCGCATTTTGGGTCATTAATTAATGCATAGGTTAAAAAATTAGCATGTTTTCTGTAAAATCATGTTCTTGCATTGATTGAGGATGCAATGCTTGAAATGGGCTTATTTTGACATGCACTGATCAGTTTTCCAACTTCAAGGGGAAGTTCTTTCAGGCATCCTTAATTTTCTCTTGGCTATTTTGGGAAATGTGGACCAAATTTGCAGTCCCCAGTGCTATTAGTTGCTATATTTGTGCTTGGAGAAAGATTCTTCTGCTCACACTGTGAAATTTCATTTTTGAGGATTTTGTTGATCAATATTTTAGTTATTTAACAAAATTTCTTGAAATAGCCTTGATTACTTCTTACATATTTGTTGTGAATTACGGAGTAGCTAGTAAAGAAAAAAAATATATAATTGAAGAGATCAAATTTTATGTTAACATTATCTCAATTTCTTGCTAAAATTGAGTATTAGAATAATGTAGCCTTGAATTCTTTTTTCTCAAAAAAAAAGAAAAATTAGCAGCTTGAATTCTCATTACACGTTGTAGAACTAAAAGCGCAAAGCATATTTTGAATGGAAGACTGGAAGTAGATAAGATAGTAAAAGGGGAAAAAAAGTGACATCAAATGATCAAATTTACATAACATTATCTTTTCATGTGTAATTCATTAGACAAATTTTATGGAGATTGGATCTTTTTCTTTCTATATTTGATTATTATGTTACTTAATTTATTTTCTTATATATGAGTCTAGTTTACTTAATAGATTTTGCTTGTTAACTAATAATATTTGTACACTATTTCATTACATCTTTCATTAGTTCATGAACAAATAACAAAACATTTTGTTTGTTAAAACTTTTAATTGAACCTATTCTAAAGATCACAATTATCCCTAGAATTGCATTTCGAATGTCCAAGTTTAAATTCTTCAAACTACAAATTTAAATTTATCTTGTTACTGCTTCCTTCTTGTACTTGACAAATGAAATTAAACCAACCAAATTCACTACTCCTAATTGATCTTCTCTTTTCGCGCAGGCGTGACAGCTTCATCACCCACCGAGCCTTCTGCGACGCGCTGACCCAAGAGAGCGCAAGGCTTCCGGCGGGCCTCAACACCGTCGGCCTGTTCACAAACAGCAACATGGACCTCGGCCTCTCTCAAGTGAACCCCCAACTCTCATCTCTACAAGGCCCAGGCCGCTCCTCGGCCGACCTCCTCCGCCTCGGTGGCAGCGGCGGCAGCTCCCAGTTCGACCACCTCATCCCGCAATCCAACCACAACTCATCCTTCGCCGGTCCCCTTCCTCCGCCTTCTACCTTGCCGGTGCCAGCTCCAACCATGACTTTCAGGAAGACCCAACAAGCCCTTCCATGGCCTGATGCAGCTCCAAACCTCCAGAACAACACTGCGGCGGCATCTTCGACTGCGGCCACCTCTTCAACCTCAGCTTCTTCTCCAACAGCGGTGGCAGCACCAGCACTCACTAACAGCAGCAACACCAACAGCCAAAACGCTGGGTTCTTGATCGGCGCTGATCAGTTCAACAATGCCAGTGCAGGCGCGGAGCAGATGAGTCTCTTCGCCGGAAACCTCATGGGCGATCACGGCGGTGTCTCGTCTCTCTACAACGCATCGGTGCACAATGAGACAGTTCTCCCTCATATGTCAGCAACTGCATTGCTCCAGAAGGCGGCTCAAATGGGTGCAACTACCAGCGGCGGTGCGGTGGCGGTGGCTCTTCTTTGCTTAGAGGATTCGCGGGCATTTCAAACGGACAGCATGAGGTCTCAGATGGAGAACGAGGCGAACCTCCAAGACCTGATGAATTCGCTCGCTAATGGAAGCGCCGGAATCTTTGTGGTTCGGCAGGAGGCGGCAACGAGGTGGGAGGCGAGTTCGATGGGTTCAACCATGAACTGACTGAGATGGGTGATAGCAAGTTGCACCGGAATTTGTCGATCGGCGGTGGGTCGGATGGGCTGACAAGGATTTCCTTGGGGTTGGCAGTGTGATGAGAGGTTTGGGGGGTGCTTGTCTCAGAGAGAGCAGCATCAAATGGGGTCCTTGAATGGAAGCTGCGATCCGGGTCGTCAGGCGGCCGGCCATTTGGAGGTGGGAGTTTGCAGTAAGATGATGGTGAAGAGACGAAGCAATGTATAAGGTGAAGAGACAGAGAAAGAGATAACTATTAGGTATGTAACTCCTCAACTTAAAGAGAACTTGTTGAAGTAAGGAGGCTGCGTGAGTTTTTAGTACTGTTGTAACTGTCAGTAACTTAAACTTAAGGAGACATGCAAGTGTTAACTGGCTAGAGGGGGTGTTAACTCTCAATATCGGTTGAGGATGGATCTAAATCCTTAATTGTAAAAAATATATATAGTTTTTCATGCTTAATTTTTTTTAATTCTGTTTGTTGCTGTTCTGTTTGTTTTTTTTTTAAAAGTAAAATGACAGTTTTTGAGAAAATTATCTTTAGGTCCCTGAGATGATACTATTCCGTAAGAAACTCCCATAATTTAAGATCCAGTGAAAAAGCCTATTGACCCAGCTTGTTGTGTGTGTAGGTCCCTGTCCCGCCCATATAACAAATTTTATTTTTATATTGCCCCTATGGCTCTTACTTAGCTAGCTCTATCAGATGTGTTGTCTTTTTGTCCTTTTGTCTTTTCATAGAAGATGAGATTGATGACAGCGGTTTGGAAGCTATATGTTTGTCCACTCTTTCATATTTCTGTTCACCTCATGTTGGATTTTTTTTTTTTTTGCATTGATATTTTTTTTGCAGAGATAATTTTTTTTGGAATGTTATTATAATATAGTTCATCAATTTATTTTGTTTAATATTAAGTCCACTTTGTCCACCTTCTCAAAACATTTGTACGCCTTCTTAATATTTTGTCCAGCTTGTCAAATATTCTATCCACTTATTCTAATTTTTGTCCACTTATTCTAATTTTTTGTAAACCTACTCTAAAAGTTTATAAAATTAAACAAAAATGACAAAAGTTGGACAAAAAGAAAAGATAGATAGAAATATAAAAAAGTAGATAGAAGGTTAGTAAGGACGATAGAAACTCTATTTTATATTTAATTTTCATTTTGTTCTTTTCATGGAATATGAGATTGATGGCAACAGCTTGGAAGCCTTGTTTTAAATATCGGCCAAGATATCGGCCGATATTTCTTTTTTTGTCCGCTGCCGATACGATATGAAAAATTATTTGTCATATCGTTTACAGCAAAAAAAGGCAGATATTTGAAATATCAGCTGATAAATCGCTTGAAATTTCGCCCAATATGAAATAAATATTTTATTGTATGACTGCGTGCAAATGTACATTGTTTCTTACTGTCTTTGCATGCATATTACGTCATTTTTATTAGGTAGATGATATCTATGACACTAAATCAACTTTTAGTTATCAATATTTTATTAAATATAGTATTAGATATGAATACCCGATATGCGCGCGTATCCCCGATATCTCCTCTGATATTCCATATTTGATATGAAAACCCCATCCAATACAATCCTGATATCCGATATTTAGACCCTTGCTTTAAAGCTATATTTTTGTCCACTCTTTCATATTTCTGTCCACATCATGTTGGACATTTTTTTACATTAATAAATTTTTTGCAGAGATTTTTTTTGGAATGTTTATTATAATCTAGTTCACCAATTTATTTTGTTTAATATTCTATCCACTTTGTCCACCTTCTCAAAATATTTTCCCATCTTCTTAAATATTTTGTCCACCTTGTCAAATATTCTGTCCACTTTCTCTAATTTTTTGTCTAATTATTCTAAAATTTTATCTACCTTCTCTAGGAATTTATAAAATTAGACAGAAATTAACGAAGGTGGATAAAAAGTATGAAAGATAACCATAAATATAAAAAAGTTGACAGAAGTTGAGTAGAGGAAATTGAAAGAAAAATTGTCTGAGTCCCTGTGCAAAGATGTCCATGTAAGGTAATCTATAGAGTATTAAAAAAAAGCTTTTCTTAAGTAGATAGATAAAATATTAGAATAAATTGATAAAATATGAGAGAAGTTGGACATCATATTTAACAAGTTCGACAAAATAATTACAAGGTAGACAAAATATTTAAGAAGGTGACAAAAGTTTTGAGAACGTGGATAAAAGTTTTGAGAATGTAGACAGAATATTAGAGGCGTACAGAATTTATAAGTTAAAGATAAATAAATAAATATTTATATATTACCAATTAATTTTTTAATTCTGAATAAATTCTGAATGGCAAATCTCTGGGGGAAATTAAATTCACATTTAGCATCTATTGAAGGTGGACATAAATATAGCATCTATGTAAAAAAATCTCTAAAAAAATTATCAATGCAAAAAAAAATTATCCACTTTGAGGTGGACAGAAATTAGAACAGAGTGGACAAAATAAAGCTTCCAATCCGCCTAGCGCGTAACGTACATTAAATGCTCGTCACGTAGGACGCTCAAATCAACTCAGACAAGGCATCTAATTAAGGACAACATGAGTAGTAAAAAAATTTGCGTGAGGGCAGAGACTTGCACACATAACAAACTAGTCAATGGCCTTTTTGACAGTGTTTCAAAAGTATGGGGAGTTTTTCACTGGACATTCTTATCCGAGGGGTAAAGACAATTTTTCCTAATTTCTTTCCCTAAGAAAGGATGAGCAGGTAAAATGGGAAGGACGTTCTAGTTGGGAACAAGGGGCTTTTACTTGCTGTGCATGAGACAATCTGTGTCTCTCTCTGCCTGCCTGCCTTCTCTCTGTATGTGTGAAAAAATGTAATTAGCCCTACATCCTTGGATACCAAACAAGTCTGTGCTAGCATGTTCCCCTTGTGTTGTGTTGTCTATCAGCATCATCTGTCCTCTCTCTCTCTCTCTCTCTCTCTCTCTCTCTCTCTCTCTCTCGATGATTATACCATGCGTGCGTGTTATTTGTAATTATTGTATAGGAATAAAAATGTATGCATGCCTTTGTTTTAGCTTGTGAAGTACATGTTTGCTGTCTCTCTGTGGTGGGTGGATGAGTTTGTGTGTGTGAGGGGGGGTCATCCAATAGAGAGGAGAGGGTGGGAGAGAGAGTGTGGGTTGAAGGGAGGGGAGAATCCATCGTGGGGGTAGACTAGTTGTTTGTGTGTGTGTGTGTGTGTGTGTGTGTGTGAGAGAGAGAGAGAGAGAGAGAGAGAGAGAGAGAGAGTTTTTGTGTAATCTAATCCTCTTTCAACGTGAAGAATGTAAAGCTTACACTTTAAAATTGTATTTATTTGCTGCTTAAATGTCCAACATTCCATCTTCAAGATTCTCTGCGGTCAAGAGTAGATTTACCCTGTTGACCTCCCAGTTGACCCACCAATTTTGACCATTCCATCTATGTCGCTAACCTACGCCTACTTTTCCGGCCGGCGCATGGTAGTGTTTTTGACATTTTCTTTGTTGTTTTTATGTCGTTATTTTTTTCTCTGCGTTGTTTTTTTGTCACTCTCATCTCCGAATCTTGGCAGCGAGTCGGATCATTGTCGCAGACCCCTAACACTGAATTCCATGTCACATTTTTCACTTCAACTCTCCTCTCTCTCTCTCTCTCTCTCTCTCTCTCTCTCTCTCTCTCTCTTCTCTCCATGCTGAAAAGCTCTTGGCAATGCAAACATGTGTGCTTGGTTGTTAGCTCACGGGAAGAATAGTGTACTTGTGTGAGAATATTATCTGATTATAAACATGCATACATGCTTGTCACAAAGAATCATTACTTGTTGCTGCTTTGTTTGATACTGTAAATTTTGGTTTTACTGCCATATTCATATTCGCCAGATCTTTTTAGGTTTAGTAATTAAACATTCGTCAGATATTTTATTTTCGCAAAATGGGAAATCTACCCAGATTAATTCTATGTCCATCTGCTGCTGATGGCTCTCATTTGTAGAGTACCAGTGTGTGTTTTGGTGTCTTCTGTTTATTATTTATTGTTATTAAAAGTGCAAAGGTAACCCATGTGTTTGAAAATTGTAATATTTCAAGAGAGTTTGCAGGGGAAAATTCTTTCCATGGCAAATTACACCTATGAGGTTTTTTGATTGTGAAAAGAAACTCAAATGGTATATACCATGATATTAATTCTATTTAACCAAATTAACGTACATTTATTTAGTTGATAAATATAGCATATTGTATATAAGCATATTCTTTTTTGCTAAATGTATATAAACATAGTGTCAAACAACTACCACCCATTTTCAAACAGTTGTCGCATAGTCAAACAGAATATACACTTTTCAAGAGACTAGGATCTTCAAGCAACCTATATATACATGATGTTTTCTACATATCAATTTTCAAACAACTATAATCTTTTTAAGATATTTCATTGTCTCCACTAAAAATACCATAATCTCGGTTAATGCATGATATGTTTCTAAGTGCACCTTATCTCCTTTTACTTTTTTCCCTTTTGCATCTAAATAAAGTTATCAATGTAGTCTTGGGTAATTATTTGGAATGGGCTTGAATAAATTAATTAGACTACATGTAAAAACTCATGTAAAAACTCAAGTACATGATAAACCACCAACATCAGACGACACTCTATTTGCCTTGTGCAATAGGATTAAGAGTAAATTATCTCCAAAGCTTGAAACCCAACTGTTCGCATTGGCCACAAGAATTACATGTCACCAACAAGTACAGTGTCTTCATGCGAAGACGAGCAATCAAACATAAAATATTACTCACACTCATGCTTGATGAAAGCACGGCAAGTGATCATTATTATAACTAACATGATGATGATGATGATGATGATGATGATGATCACTGTACATAAAAAAGGTATGTTCACAACCTAAAGCGTGTGGATGTCAGTTGCGAGTATATAAATAAACCCTAACACACATGGGTTTTGTTTTTAGCACTGTCTCCGTTCATTTTGGACTAACCCCACACAACATTATATGCTCTCAATCAAAACTTTTGCCAGCAAACGAATCCCATGACGCACATTCATTCATTCATTCATCCCTCAGGCACTTTGACACACACACACACACAGTGAGAGCTTTGAACCAACTGGATAAAATCACCAGGGGTGAGCGTATAAGAGAGCTGTGCTGGAAAAAGTTACATCAATTTAATTGCCTATAGCCCTCAAAAAGAATAAAAGACAATTGCTTCATGACTGCATTGGTCCCTATAATGGGTCCACGTCCTCTTGGCTGCATGCATGCATGCTGGGTATTCATTCATTGTCAAATGGGTTATATATAATATGTGTATGATCAACCTTTTCACAAATCAAACTGGACAAGGGAGTCAGTTCCATTGATTTGTGTATGTTCACCCTTTTCAAATTTTGTGATTGCCAAAACATGATGTATTCGCACGCTAATTAATAGTTACAGGAGTCACAATGTGGACGGAAGCCTTGATTGCTGGTATAGCTAAATTTACTTTGATTCTCTTGGTAAAAAGCTGTAACATTAGCTTAATTAGAATATTTTGCACAAGGGACTCTTATGCATATTATTGAATTAACAATTGAACGATTACTTCTGCTCTCAAATAGATATAAGTAATACAGCAAGAAAATATAATTATGTTAAACATTAATTATTGACTAGCCACATTATGCATACTAAATTAAGAAAGACTGCAAGATGCAATCTTAATTTTTAAGTGATTTCGCCGTGTTGTACCCATGAATTAAGTGTTGAACAATCAATATTTTAAACTCAACATAAAATTAGTTAATTTTCTTCCTCTAGATGCGTGAGTATAACATGTTGAAATTTCTTGAAATTTGATTTGTAGATAGTTAATAGGTATTAGATTCATCTCTAGTACTGTGAATTTTCTATTAGGGGTGTCTATTTTAAATTTGGAGTGAAAGTATTTGCATCCTAAATACTATCGATTATAACCTGGTTCAACTCTAGTTAAGGATTCATAATTGATTAATTTTTTAATTTGCCTACGTGAATTGATTAATTTTAACCGATCCCCTTTCGCGAATTTCTTCTTCTTCTTCTTCTTCTCTTCTTCTCGACCATGGCGCTCAACTAGAATCCAAGTACCATATAGAACCTCTTCTGGAGCATCAGGTGGACTGGAGAATGATTAGGAGTTCTAGCAGCATTCTGCCAGCAACATCCCTTCTACTTGGGAGTAGTGAACGTACAATCAGAAACACCAGTAGATTGACTAATACCTAGATCCAATTGACTACCTGTCACCACAAAGTGAAATTTGAAGAAGAATATAAAGAACAAGGATATGTAAAAGATTTTCACTAATGTATTTGATTATTCACAAAACCAATTTTTACATAAACTCCCAAAATACTCTCCTGAAGATTTCTCAAAATCACTATCAATCTAACAAAGACTCACAAAATCGTACACAACTCAACTTAATCTCCAATATTTATACTAATCACCGACACCAAAGACTCGTACTTCTAATCAAATAGGGCAAAATAATCCTAAAGGAACTCGGGTTTCTTATTCAACCTACAACTCATATAAATGGAAATACACAAAAAAAAGAGAATCATAAAACCAAAGAATTCTACTTGGACTTAGACTCAAGTTTATTACAAGAATGAGTCTGCTAATTAGATGATATTGTTAAACATATTAAATCCATATGATCCAAAAAGGGGAAACCCTTCACGGACTCAATTCAGCTTAAGTACCTCCATCTTTTTCTTAGCCTACTACTCTCCTCTTCACCTCTAGCTCCACTTTATCCTGATACCAGCAGTGAGCCTACAAATTAGATGGTAGTGTTAAACATGCTTTGAATTTATATAGGCTCGAGTTTACTACAAGAATGAGTCTACTAATTAGATGATATTGTTAAACATACTTAGAATCCATATGATCCAATAGGGAAAACCCTTCATGGACTCAATTTAGCTCCAGTACCTCCACACTTTATCCTGAGCCTACTCTTCTCTTCAGAACTAGTCTCACTTCATCCTGATACCTGTTTTTGTTGCAACAATGAGCCTCTAATTAGATGATAGTATTAAACATATTTAGAATTTTTATGACCCACAAGTGAAAACCCTCATGGAGTTTAGAATCTAAATATATTTGAACACCTAAGCGTTTTTTCTTTTAATCCATGCAGGACTAAACTAATTTTCTCTCCTGCTATGTTCCTTTTTAATCACCCGAAGTAACTTATATTTGGGCCGGGCCAATTGATCCTGGGCCATTGGGCTATAAATATCACATGCCGTCTCTTTCTTGTTTCTTTGGGCCTCCATCGTTTTCCGCTCACCTTTCCTCTTCCGTTCTAATGGCGACCGCCATTCAAAGCAGAGCCTTTGCCCTCACCGCTCTCGTTTGAGCCCGGCAATGACCTCAATTTCCTCAGCTGCCGCCGCAGTCCTCGCCGGAGGCCTCCCTTCCGTCTCCGAGCCTCGTCGTCGGAACTCTCCTACTCCGCGCCCGTCGAAGTGATAGGGATCGGCGGCAGGAAGGACGCCCTCATCGATTTCTGCCTCTAGAATCCATTGATTTCCTCATCTCGCCTCAGATTCTGGTAACTCGCAACCAAACCCTCCTCCGTATGCATTTCTTGATAATTTTCTAAGATTCCATAAAGTTCGCAACCTATTAATTAAAAAGTTGAATTCCTACAATGGAGAGGCCGCTAGCTTTATTTTTAAGTCTCCGGTAGAAAGATTCTCTTTTTATCCTTTTAGAAAAGAAGAAGAAGAAGAAGAAGGATTCTAGTCTTCCAAAAAAGTAACTAAAAGAATTCATTATGCAAAACAATTGTAATTCAAGGATTTTAGAGCGGATAGTTAAAATGTCTTGGTTAATTAGCTACATGTGGTGAATTTAAATATTGCTTCCAAAATACACTCTAGTAAATAGTTTACTCTATTAAATGACATTTGCCAAAAGACACATACATGGAAGAAGCTGTTACTTTCTTTAGATTGCCATTTTCTAATGATTCTATAGATAGATTTCAAGTTTTAGGCAAGACTTTCTCTTTATTTAAGGTCATCGAATAATGTTTGGGATGATAGGATTTGGGGCACCAAATTGATTAAAGATCTCCTGTGGAAGTCTCAACCAAATAAAAGAACAGATCTATGCAATTAATGAGGAACAACTTGTTGGGAATATGAAGAATATATGTGAATCTTTGAATTGAATTACAGCGAGATCCGTTAATCGAATCAATTGGATAATGGTTGGAGTGTGTTCTCCTTCCATTGGGATGAACGTGGTATATTCACATGTTCAATTCCGACTTCGAATGAATGAGATATTCAAGTCTAAAGTTTGCCTAATTCAAAGCCAAAATGGGACTAAAGATAGCTAAAAGCATTTAGTCCCACATTGGCCATGGGATGGAATTTTGAAGTGTTTAAATAGAGAAAAATGGGAACAAAGGGCGTGCCCTTTGGGTACTTGGAGTTTTCGCGCGCGATTGGGAGGAAAACATGCGCGCGCGCCGGCGCCGGCCGGCCGGCCCGCCGGCGCCGTCGCCGGGCTCGGGCTCGGGACCGGGACCGGGTCCGGGTCTGGGTTCGGGTTCCCTACCCGGTCCAGTTCTTTTTGAATCGGGCGCAACGGCTGTCTGTAAACCGTCGCGGCAGTTGGGCGGTTGACGGTTGCTGCGGTTGAAACGAACCGTTGCAACGGTTCAGACCGAACCGTTGCAACTGTTCGGTTGGGTTCAGACCAAAATGCCCCTCCCGGAGCGCTATAAATAGAGCTCCGCTTCTCTCAATCAGAACACACCAAGACACTCAACTCTCTCTGCGTTCTGAGTTCTGAAGCGAGATCCTCTTCTCTCAGTTTCAGAAGTGACTTCCAACGGGAAGTAGAAAATCTGCAACTCAGTTTCCGAAGCGACTTTTAAGAGATTCTGCAAAATTCATTCTGAAAGAGGGCTCAGAAAATTCAACAGATTATTTAGTAGAATTGTTGTCTGAATCTGGGACTTCCGAAGAAGAATATTCTTCTACCTTCCTCCTTCCTCTACAGTGGGTGCTCCTCCAAAGTAAAGACAAATATTCTCCCGAAATTTGTCTTAGTCCCGCTGCTTCAATAATCCTGTGAAGGTACTGGTTAACTACGGTTCGACCGTACGGTGATTTGGTAGTGCTATCCAAATACCATGAAGGAGTGTTGTATCTTGGGAGACCAGCGTCCAGTAACCCGTTAGCACCGGTGCGGGGGGACGTAATTGTCTCAAGGAGATTCGCTTTAAGCGTACCTTACTCCAAGTACTGTATAAGTGAATTAATTTCTTTATACAGGGGTTATACTGATATTCAGTATATTGAGACTGACTTATACCAGTCTAATTGATGTTTAACCAAGGAAGGTAATTGAAAGGTGGTTCTTTAATTAAGGAATGTTCTATAGAACGGAAAACCTCCCACCTGATATTAACCGACCTACCTGATATTAACCGACCTGGCCAATTAGATCGGTGATATTTCAGTGATATTGATTAGTTATCAGATTGATCCTAGACCCCTACAATCTTAAGACAATTACGTATTGAAGTTTCTTACTTCTGTTCTGCTTGAAATTGCAGAAAATGTCTGAGACTAATCAAGATAGCTCAAGTAAAGCACCAAACATGCAGTTACAAGCTTTGATGCTCACTCCACTTCCTAACCTGAAGCCGAAGAAGCCAGGAAAATTTGATGGCACTGAATTCAAGAGGTGGCAACAGAAACTGCTCTTCTACTTGACCACTCTGCATCTGACCAAATTTCTACAAGAAGATCCACTAGAACCCGGAACTAAGCGGGACTCAGTCCTTGTAGTCGATGCATGAACTCAAGGTGACTTCCTTTGCCGAAATTATATTTTAAATGGACCGGATGACTCTCTTTACAATGTCTACAGTCCTATCACAACAGCAAAGAAGTTATGGGTCAGTCTTGATAAGAAGTACAAGACTGAGGATGTTGGTACCAAGAAGTTCATCGTAGGACGATTTCTGGAGTACAAGATGGTGGACGACAAGACTGTGATCAATCAGGTGCAAGAGTTCCAACTTATCTTGCACGAGATAGAAGCCGAAGGTATGATTCTACCTGAAACCTTTCAGATTGCTACTATCATGGAGAAACTCCCACCTGCGTGGAGAGATTTCAAGAACTATCTGAAGCACAAGCGAAAGGAGCTGAAGTTGGAAGATCTCATTGTGAGGCTTCGAATTGAGGAGGACAACCGAAAGTCTGAGAAAAGGAGCAGTAAGAACTCCTATGAAGCCAAGGCCAATGTGATCGAAGACTCAAAGGGGAAAGCGTCTACTCCTAAAGGTTTAAAGCGGAAGAAGACTACCCAAGGGTACAAAGGCAAGGTCAAAGAAGGCAAGAACATGCGCTTCAAGGGAACCTGCTACATCTGCAACAAAGAAGGGCATAAGGCGAATGAATGTCGCAGCCGTCTCAAAAAGAACAAGAAGAACCATCCACAGGCAAACTTGACCGACCATGCGTCGCCAAGCCTTTCAGCTGTGGTGTCAGAAGTGAATCTGACAACCAACAATAAGAATTGGTGGGTAGACACTGGGGCTACTCGGCACATCTGCTCTGAGAAATTATTATTCTCTGAATATAAAAAACTAGAGCAAGATGAACAACTATTCATGGGAAACTCAGCCGTCTCCAAGGTTGAAGAAAAAGGCAAGGTCATCCTGAAGTGGACATCTGGGAAAGAGCCTACTCTGAACGATGTGCTACATGTTCCAGATATCCGCAAGAATCTGATCTCTGGATCAATACTTAGTAAGAAAGGATTTAGAATAGTTTTTGAATCAGATAAATTTGTACTTACTAAGGGTGGGATGTATGTGGGAAAGGGTTATCTTGTTGATGGACTTTTTAAAGCCAATGTTGCAGTGGTAGATAAAAAGTCTGTGTATCTGTACCCGAAGCTTATAAATAAAGGAAAATCTTCTGTTTATTTGCTTGAGTCTCCTACTTTATAGCATGCTAGATTAGGGCATGTAAATTACAAGTCATTAAAAAACTTGTCTAATCTAGATATATTCCTAAACTCAATTGGAAGAAATTCGCAAGTATGAGATTTGTGTTGAAGCCAAGTTAGCGAAAAATTCATTTCACTCAATTAATTGAAATACAGAACCTTTAGGGTTAATTCATAGCGATCTGTGTGACTTGAAGTTTATGCCAACTAGAGGCGGGAAAAAGTATTTTATTACTTTTATTGATGACTGTACAAGATACTGTTATGTGTATCTTTTAAACAGTACGGATGAGGCAATGAATATGTTTATAACATATAAAACCGAAGTTGAGAATCAACTCAATAAGAATATCAAGATTCTAAAATTCGATAGAGGCGGAGAATATGAACCAAATGATTTTAGTGAGTTACGTGCTAAATTTGGTATAATCCATCAAATAACAGCACCATATACTCCTCAGCAAAATAGAATTGCTGAACGGAAGAACAGAACTTTGAAGGAGATGGTCAATTCCATGCTCATAAGTTCTGGATCTCCGCAGAACTTGTGGGGGGAAGCTCTGTTAACTGCAAATTATATTCTAAACAGAATACCTCACAAGAAACTTGATCTTATACCATTTGAGTTATGGCATAGAAGGACACCTTCCTACCATTACCTCAAATGTGGGGGTGCGTTGCAAAAGTGCTAGCACCATTACCTAAAGAGACTAAGTTGGGAGCAAGAACAATGAACTGCATATTCATAGGCTATGCCTTGAATAGTAGTGCCTACAGATTTCTGGTTCATAAATCAGAAATACCAGATATTCATGTAAACATGATTATCGAATCTAGAGATGTTGTTCTTTGAAGATATTTTTTCATATAAACGAGAAATAGATAAGACTTCTGGGAAAAGAACACATGAGATGGCATTCAGGGACGAAAGTCCCGAGGAACCGATTGTCAATGCGGAAATTGAACCAAGAAGAAGTCAGAGATTTAGAATCTCAAAATCTTTTGGTTCAGATTTCATAGCATACGCTATTGAAAGCGAGCCTCAAATATTTAAAGAAGCTATGTCTACCCCAGAAGCACAAATGTGGAAAGAAATATGAATAGCGAAATAGAATCCATACTAAGTAATCATACTTGAGAATTGACAAACTTGCCTCCTGGCAGTAAACCAATTGGGTGTAAATGGATTTTCAAAAAAATTAAAACCCGATGGATCTATCGATAAGTACAAGGCTAGATTAGTTGCCAAGAGTTATCGACAAAAGGAAGGACTTGACTATTTCGATACTTATTCATCAGTAACAAGAATAACCTCCATTCGGATGTTGATTGCAATTGCAGTATTGCATAACTTAGATATCCATCAAATGGATGTCAACACTGCATTCTTAAATGGTAAATTAAATGAAGAAATATATATGGAGTAACCTGAAGGATTTATAGTCAAGGGCCAAGAACACAAAGTGTGTAAATTGATAAAATTCTTATACGGTCTAAAGTAGGCTCCAAAACAGTGGCATGAGAAATTTGATAGTGTCATGATTAAAGATGGATTCACTATCAATGAATGCGATAAGTGTGTTTACACTAAAACAGTTAGAAATGCATGTATCATTGTTTGTCTTTATGTAGACGACATGTTGATACTTGGGACTAATATTGAAATTATTAAGTCCACTAAAAGAATGTTATCCAACAGTTTTGACATGAAGGATCTGGGGGTTGCTGATATAATTTTAGGAATTAAAATCACCAGAACATTAGATGGAATCAGTTTATCTCAATCTCACTACGTGAAAAAGATAGAAAAATTCAAGGATCATGGGATAAAAGAGAATACTAATTTTTTTCTCCCACACATCCACCTTCATAAGAATACAGGAACTGGAATACGCCAGTTGGAGTATTCTCAGATTATCGGAAGTCTAATGTGTTTGATGAATTGCACTAGACCCGATATTGCTTACGCTGTAAGCAAGTTAAGCAGATACACTAGTAACCCTAGTGATGCACATTGGACTGCTCTGCTATGAGTATTGGGTTACGTATCACATACCAAAGAATATGCCTTGAGATATGGACAATATCCACCTGTACTTGAAGGATACAGTGATGCTAATTGGATTGCAGCTTCTGAGGAATTAAAATCAACTAGCGGATACGTATTTACTCTAGGAGGAGCAGCGGTATCTTGAAAATCTTCCAAACAAATATGTATTGCCTGTTCCTCTATGGAATCGAAATTCATAGCCTTAGATAAGGCCGGAGAAGAAGCAGAATGGCTTCGACAATTTTTGGAAGATATACCATTATAGCAAAAGCCAGTGCCCGCTATATGCATACACTGCGATAATCAAGCAGCTATATCTAGGACACAAAATGTTATATACAACGGTAAGTCTAGACATATTCGTCATAGACATAATACTGTTAAGCAGTTGCTCTCAAATGGAATTATCTCTATTGACTTTGTCTCGTCAAAAGATAATTTAGCGGATCCGCTTACTAAAGGTTTAAGTGGAGAGCGTATAAACTGCGCATCGAGGGGAATGGGTCTAAAAGCCTAACCTTATCGAGTCAGCTTAATGGAAACCTCACTTAATGACTGGAGATCCCATGGACTAAGTTCAAGAGGAAAAACTAGTTATGATTGACTCAGCAAGTAAGCACTTGGGAGCTTGACTCCAATCCATTCCTAAGGTGCACATAAGTGCTTTCTATAAGTGGATTAAGGATAAGCTTAACGCTTTTAATGATGCCTATATCTTGTTACTAAACAAGTGGAGTAGAGTAGACTACTCTTAATAAGACAATCACCTATGTGAGTATAGAGTTGGGTCGGCTCTTTGGGAATTTCTATGGAGGCTGTTATTCCCTAAAGATACTCTTTGAAACCAAGAATGTTCAGGGTCAAAATAGACACAACCGAGAACCAAAGTTGATTTGGAAAGTTACTGTGTGAAGCTTGTTGACTTGGCTTACACTTAACGGCTAACAGTTCAAGACCTAGTTCACTGATTAGCCAGTAAGTCCGATAAAGTTTTCGCTATGGAAGGTTCAAGACCTAGTTCACCTATCCTGATGCGGTTTCTTTTCTAAAGTACCTTTCATAATAGAGTCAGTCTCTTTGTGTATCATTTCCTTCAATCTCCATTTATTGTGGGAGATTGTTAGGAAAATGAAGAATATATGTGAATCTTTGAATTGAATTACGGCGAGATCCGTTGATCGAATCAATTGGGTGATAGTTGGAGTGTGTTCCCCTTCCATTGGGGATGAACGTGGTATATTCACATGTTCAATTCCGACTTCGAATGAATGAGATATTCAAGTCTAAAGTTTGCCTAATTTAAAGCCAAAATGGGACTAAAGGTAGCTAAAAGCATTTAGTCCCACATTGACCATGGGATGGAAGTTTGAAGTGTTTAAATAGAGAAAAATGGGAACAAAGGGCGTGCCCTTTGGGAACTTGGAGTTTTCGTGTGCGATTGGAAGGAAACCATGCCCGCACGCGCGCCGCCGCTGGCGGCGGCCGGCGCCGGTGCCGGGCACGGGCTCGGGCTCGGGACCGGGACAGGGTCCGGGTTCGGGTTCCCTACCGGTCCGGTTCTTTTTGAATCGGGTCTCACGGGTATGGGTCACGCGGATCATACCCGCTCCGCCTCCGGATCCGAGCCGCCCAGCGCAACGGCTGTCTATAAACTGTCGCGGTAGTTGGGCGGTTGGACGGTTGCTGCGATTGAAACGAACCGTTGCAACGGTTCAAACCGAACCGTTGCAACTATTCAGTTGGGTTCGGACCAAAATGCCTCTCCCAGAGCGCTATAAATAGCGCTCGCTTCTCTCAATCAGAACCAGTGTTTTAAATATCAGATATCGGCGATATACCGGTCGGCAAAATTATGTACCGGATACCGGATACCGGGTGGTATCTCGCGATATGGTACTAAATACCGGTTGATATATCAATAGTAAATACATATAAGACATTATTAAAAGAAATAAGTTATTATCCAAACATCATATAAAAACACCATTGAAATACCATAATGAACATAGAATAAAATAAAACAATTTCTCAAGTAAAAAATAATAATTATTATCCAAATAAGTAACTATAAGGGCCGATATATCGGATATTTCATCTCGGATATCGGCTGATATATCGGCCACGTGGCGATATATCGGCCAATATCGGTTCAAAACGATATCCGATAAATTTTTGCACTTATCGTATCGTTTTGTATAAAATACCGATATCTCGGCCGATATACCGGTATATCGGCCGATATTTAAAACATTGATCAGAACACACCAAGACACTCAACTCTCTCTGCGTTCTGAGTTCTGAAGTGAGATCCTCTTCTCTCAATTTCAGAAGTGACTTTCAACGGGAAGTAGGAAATCTGCAACTTGATTTCCGAAGCGACTTTCAAGAAATTCTGCAAAATTCATTCTGAAAGAGGGCTCAGAAAATTCAACAGATTCTTTAGTAGAATTGTTGTCTGAATCTGGGACTTTCGAATAAGAATATTCTTCTACCTTCCTCCTTCCTCTACAGTGGGTGCTCCTCCAAAGTAAAGACAAATATTCTCCCGAAATTTGTCTTAGTCCCGCTGCTTCAATAATCCTGTGAAGGTACTGGTTAACTACGGTTCGACCGTACGGTGATTTGGTAGTGCTATCCAAATACTGTGAAGGAGTGTTGTATCTTGGGAGACCAGCGTCCAGTAACCCGTTAGCACCGGTGCGGGGGACGTAATCGTCTTAAGGAGATTCGCTTTAAGCGTACCTCACTCTAAGTACTGTATAAGTGAATTAATTTCTTTATACATGGGTTATACTGATATTCAGTATATTGAGACTGACTTATACCAATCTAATTGGTGTTTAACCAAGGAAGGAATTGAAAGGTGGTTCTTTAATTAAAGAACGTTCTATTGAACGGAAAACCTCTCACCTGATATTAACCGACCTGGCCAATTAGATCGGTGATATTTCAGTGATATTGATTAGTTGTCAGATTGATCCTAGACCCCAACACAACTAACAAAGAACAATCACGTGAAGATACCAAGATTTATGTGGAAACCCCTTTATGGAAAAGATCACAGGACAAACAACAATAAATAATTCACTATCAATACAAAATAAGATTTTATGATCACTAATTTGTTCTCACCTCCCGAATCTCTTATGATTCAAGAACAAAATCAACCACAATGAAGAAGAAATCAAGAGTAACATTCATTGGCTGGAATCATCTACTGCAATGAACTTACAACTGCTATAAGGATAGTATCAATCCTCCTCCGAGAAGGTCAAAATTATTCTCATTTTGGATTCTCCATGGTTTCTCAAAAAAAAACCCTAATTTTCCAGCAAACTATGGTAAAGAAGCCGCCTCTTTCTTTTTTTCCTTTTGGGGTTTGACTAACCTTTTTTTTAAATTTTTCCCCGCTTTAGCATACTTACTCTGTTTTTTTTTTGTTAGTCAAGGTCAAGAGACACCAAGTCTCATGGCTTCCTGAGATCAACCACACTCCTTCAAAGTGGGTTGGTGCTAATGTGTCTAAGCCCCTTTTCTGGTTAAACCTACCCCAACAATCTTCCTCCAACCCAAAGAAAGTGATCTTATCATTTGTGGTTCACTAAGTGATATCCATGCCTACCAGTCATCGACATGCCTCTTGCTTCTCCTTTGATAATACAATCATCATACTTGTATTTTCTAATCTATATGGATTTTTTTTAATTCTTTGCTACTACTTATCGAGCACTTCCCACATGTAATGATATCCAACATTTATCTGCTTTGACTTCAAGTGAAAGCTCAAAATCTTGCTAAGATGTATGGTACTTTGGCTATCAACATACTACTTTGAAGTTTGATCCAGTTTGTTCAAGAATTGCATCATCCATAACATCTCTTTGTTGACTTTTAAAATATCTAGTTACTCATCTTTTGTAGTAGACAATGTAATACACTTCTGCATCTGCAACCCCCTTGCAGAAGGAACCATGTAATGTGGATCTCCTTATATCAACATCTCTCTAGAAACACAAGTGCATGTAGCTTGCACGAAAACATAAAATGGCCTTGTCAATTTCTCTGGGACACCTCATGATCCACTTCATTGCTACCTACGCTCCTTCCTAGTATTAGCAAGAAATCCATTTACAACACTTATTGTGTGTGTGCAGTGTCAAGCCCTATGCAAATAAATCAAGCTTCCTACTGCTGAAACATACAAAACTGCTTTTATCTCCTCTTTTTTCCTGTAAGGGTCACTATCATGAACTTAATATGAAATAATTTGTGAGGACAACCGACTAGCATGGTTTTATGCACATTGAAGTTTTCCATCCTATCAGGAGGTTTTATTCCCAAAGTTTGTCTTGTCGATCTTAAGTTTCCTTCATATCAAAGGACTTGCTTAGCTCCTTCTTCAGCTTCTCAATCTTAATCTTATTTCGTCCAACAATTAACTTATCATCGATGTAGATCAACAATATAATAAAATCAACATTAGCAAACTTCTTGTCTATGTAGCACAGACACGGACACAAGTGTCGGATGCGACATGGACACGGGACACGGCAAAATTCAAAACAAAAGGGGGACACGGCAAGCAATATTTTTATTATTATTATATAGATAAATTTTTCTCTCCTTATTCGTAATTTTTCGATTTTCTTTCATACTTTCAAAGAGGTGCATTATCCTCAACTTTTTCAACGGTACTTTTCGAAGTAGACATTTCTAAACAACTCTATGTATGTGAGTAGAATAATGAATAATCAACTTGTCAAAAAATAATCAAATATGAATAATTTTTTTATTAAAGGTAAGATGAAAACAAAATAAAATCTAAATAATTTACATTTATAGCTTTTATAAAGTAACAAGCAAAACAAAAAAATCTAAAAAAAAATCTAACTAATACCTCACCTAGTTCATGATACGTGTAAATTTTACTAACATATTTGCTTATGTCAGAACAATATTTTTTTATATTTATTTAAGTGATATGTGACTTTTAGATATTTAATAAATGATCTTTAAATTTTATTTAATGCTGATACGATGCTGGACACGGTGCTGACACGTGATTTTATGGTTGTTTAAAATCCGACACGATATCAGAGTGTTTGATACGTGTCCGACACGGACACGACACTCACTTTGAAGTGTCCGTGCTTCATAGCTTCTTGTCACACACATAATGGATTTAAGGTCGGTCGAGCATAACCCTGATCCACAAATAAAAAAAAAATCAAACTTGCAGTGCCACCAACGAGGAGCTTGTTTCTATCCATACTGATTTTTCTTTAAAAACTTCTCCTTTCCTTTTTGTGTGAAACCTTCTAGCTGCTTCATGTAGATAAGTGTGCTCTTATATTTGATCCCATGCTTTCTACAGTACCCCAAAACTGTGTATTTGTTCTCATTGTCAAAATTAACTTTTTTTAGTGACAATTATTTTCTCACTATTGTTACATAGAACTTTTGTAACTTTCCAACACTTGGTGTTTGTTCCTGATCATGTATGCCTACTACTTTCTACAGTAATCGTCTATAAAGCTTCACAAAACACTCAGCTCTCTAAATGTTTGTGCCTTAATAGGTCCATATTGGGCCTGTTTGGTTAAGGGTGGAAGTGAGGAAGTGAGGAATTGAGGAAGTGATAATAATTCCCTTTGGAACTTGAGAATTGGTTAGTAAGTTTTCCGGTGTTTGGATGTTGTTGAGAAGTGTGGTTTAGAAAATGTTTTGTCTTTTCCGGTGTTTGGATGGTAATGTGAAAGTGAAAGTGGAACAGTTGACCACAAAGTTGACCGTAAAAAATATTAAAATAAAAATTAATTAAGAAAAATAAAAAATGGACTGTAATTAGAATGCAAGTGAGATTTACATGATCAAAAAATTAACTGTCTTGTGCTGCAACTTATTACAAATGAGATTTACATGACCACAAAATTAACTGTAGCACTCTGGAAGTGAGGAAATGCTTGTGTAAAAGAGAAAAGAGAAAAGGAAAAGGGGTTTTCTTATTTTCCTTTTCTGGTGTTTGGATAGATAGGGAAGTGAGCAATTATATTTCCCTATTTCCTTACTTCCGCCCACTTCCTTGCAACCAAACAGCCCCATTGTGAATCAACTTCAATGCATATGTACTCCTCTGTGCTGCTTCTCCACCAAATGTTTATGCTTATATCAAGCTGGGTGTTCTTTTGTTTTGGTGGATGTTTTCATTTAACAACTCCTATATCTTTCTAACTAATGTGCCAAGCCACATGTGGCATAAGTCTAGAGAAGACTCTTAATCAGCCACATTCATCCCATGCCTTGCTTCATGTTCCTGCAACTTATTGAGAGTACAACATTTACTTTTTTAGGCCATAATCAATGAATAGTTGTTCAACTTTAATTGTCCACCACAGGAATTCACATTGAAACCCCCATCATCTAGCCCTTGTAGACACTAGATTTCAGGAAGTTTTAGGACATATCTAACATCCTTGCGCACTAATAGAGAACATCATTAGTCTCAAGATGTATATCTCCAATATCGATTGTGCTATGTCTTTGTGTTCTATCTTTGCTGCACTATAATCTTCGCGTAGACATCTCTCATTGGAGTGTCATATTGATGAGGACATCACGCCGCTAAGACGACTGTTTAATCGAGTTTATTCTAGAAGACGACGTGTTGCATTCTTTTAGTTTTAGCTATTTTTATTTTTAGTTTATTTTGTTGAATTTACTAGTGTTTTTTTATGTAGAAGTTTAGTACCACATCGGTTATTTTCTAAAAGTGCATTTTTGTAAAGCTTATAAATATACCCCAAGAATTCTCTTTGGATTATTATTAAATGATTGAAATTTCAGGTTTTTCAATTAAAAATTCTTGATATTATCTTGAGTTTTAAGTGTGAAGCCCGTGGTGCAAAGGGGTGTGAAGCCCAAAACTTTATCTAAATTTTCCTAATTTCCAATTTTAGTTTAAAGGTGATTGCGATCCATTTATTTTATGTTAATTTTAATATCAGAGCAATTAGTTTTCAATCTCCTTCAAAGTCTAGCCTCTCTCTCAAACCCTAAATCAAATAAAAAAACTAAGATTTGAAACCCTAGATCAGATAAAAAACCCTACCGTTCTTCCCAACCCAACCGCCTTCAAAAAACCCTAACCTAGTTCTTCAAGTTCACGCCGCCACTCTCCTTCCCTATTCCGCCACCCGCCGACCCCTCTGCCTTCGTCGCCGACCCTCTTGCTTTGTCTCTCTCAGCCCACAAATCTTCCTACTCATCTTCTCCTTCCTTCGCCTGCAGCCTCACACCAGCCACACTACACCCCGCATCGCCATCACATGCAGAGATCTCCGACGATCCCAGATCTCGCCATGAGATCTAGATAGCACTCGCCACGAAGCCGACTCCACATCAATATCATCATCGTCTTCTTCATCATCTTTATCTATCGGTTCATTGCAGATCCAGATCCACCACCGTCGTCTCTGCCTCTCTGATCTCAGAGCTCTTCTGTCTTCGTTGTCGCTTCGTCGCCGCTGCCATCTAGTCATCTGTCGTCGTGATAATATTCCGCAGCCAAGATCTCTGCGAAGACCGCTGACTGCAATCTTCTTCCACACGAGATCGGGTGGGAACAACCACTTTGAGTTTAAAATCGGGTCCAAGCTGATAACGACTTGGATTTGACCCGATCAAGTCCAAGTCGAACCTCACCCGCTAAGAGCAGCGTCCAGAGCCGATCCATTAGCCAAATTGCTGGCGTCATCGACTCCATTACTGACATCATCGGCTCCGACTCGAGCTGCGGCTCAGACCTGACTCTACCCTTAGTTGCTCAACTCAGATCGAGTTGATTCAGTGAGTTGACTCAGCACATGCTCAACTTGAGCTCAGTCTGGCTCATGGTTCAAAGTCACGGTCTCGGCTGCTGACTCGGCGGGCACTGAGACAGATCGATCGCGATATCTCAGATCATTCTCGGGCAATACGCGCAAAATGCTATATAGAAATATAAAAAATATCTGTAAAAATCATGATAAATCTTAAAAATATAGACATCAATATTCATATATCACATGTCCAAAACAAGTTTGTTTTGAGGGCTAATTGAAAAAATATGATGATTTGAGGTGGTAAATTTAAGAAATATGGTGATTTTAAGGTAAATTTTAAAATATGAAAGATTTAAAGGGTAAATATGAGAAAAACATAAAAAAAGAGAGACATAGAGAGACTGATCTCTCTCTGGCTCTCTCCTCTCTCTCCTTCCCTCCGATATTTCTCTCTTCCTCACTCGTTCTCTCTCTCCGCTCTCGCTTTCCCTCACTCTCTCCCTTGTCCTCTCCCCCCCTCTCTCCCTCACTCACTCTCTCCTCTCTCTCCGTTTTTGTCCCGACCTCTCTCAGTTTCAGATCTGGAAGAGAGGGAGAGGGACAGAGGGGAGAGACAGAGGAGAGATGGTCCTCTCAAGTATCAAACTCAACTACTTCAGTTCAATGATCTGCATTTTCTCCATTACACTAAGTCTGAGGTGTGCACAGTGAGCAAGATGGTAATTTAAATGTTGGTTATGGGTTCCACATTGCACAGCTCTAGGCTAAAGAATGAGCTGCTTTTGTTGGACCTAACCAGATTGACATGCTTGAAATTTTCACTCTTCCTGTTGGTGTAAAATCCTCCTCTAAATTGTGCTCCAATCATCTTGCATATTTAGAATCCCATCTTCTTGAAACATCCAGTGAAATGAGTGCGGAATCTCTTCTCACTGCAAACTTCCCTTCTAGGGATGCATTGCCCGATACAGGTCTAGAGGCAATAACTGAAACGTATAATACCGCACTGAGACTTGTACGAGGAAGAAATGTGGATGAGCCTAGAAAGTGTGGACTTCTTTCTGAACGTGCAGCTTCAGTGTTGGTAATCTGCATATCTTCATCTGTTTTAATATCAGTTACCGCCATGGTTTCAAATATCAGCCGATTCCGATATATATTGGCAATATCATGGGTTTTGATGTATCCAATGTGCTATTAATCCTATAATATCGGTTGGTACTGCCGATATGGCTAATATTGACGGCCAATGTCGATGATATTGATACTGAAAATAATTGACCGATACTGATACCAAGATTTTAAACCATGGTTACAAGACATTCATCTCATATAATTTCAGTTCAATAGTTTGCGTCTTAAGCAAAACTACCACTATTGGTAATTTGCAATTTCAAATTAGAACAGTTTGGCTGGAACAATATTTAGGATGAGCTTCAGTTCATAGTTGATCAGCTGTTCAAATTGTTTCTCTGCAAATCATAGCATAGAGGAAAGTTATGATTTGTTTGTATGCTGATGCATTGTTATGCTCACCAATATTTTGTTCGGAAATTGTGTTTAGGGACCTTCGCAAGGAGAGATGAGACTATAAATGCTCACATGCTAAAATATGTGATTATAGTACACATGCCAGATGTACAATATTTTCTATTGTGTCTTTTGACAAGAATTTGTTACACAATAGCAACTAATAGAATTTACTAGAAAATTTAGAATAAGCTCCATGACTTATATAGAGATGATTTTCTTCATGTTTCTAGTCATATGGTGTCTTTTTTTAATATAAATCCCGGACATGCTTTATAGGTTTTTCATCTTCACTTTCCTAGTGGTGTAGGGTCTTCCATGTTTGTCCCACACTTGGATAAACTCCTGCTTATTGTCACAAATTTAATCATGTGATTCTTTCACCATGACGACACCATAGCTTCAAGTGAATAGAAAGAATGCAGATAACTTTAAACTATGAACTTCGAACTTTGACTTGAAAATTTCCAAATCACCCAATTAGTTATTAATTCTTAAAGCACAAATGCTAAAGTTGCTGATATTAAACATGGAAACTTGAATTTGTAGAACTAGAAAGAAAGAACTAACCCTTTACCTTTCAGTGATCCGTCTCTAAAGAACCAAATCACGACCTTTCCATTCTCGTCGTCTTCATTATTGAAGTCCTTCCTTGTCATCACTCATCAGCCACCGTCATCCTCCATTATAGTTGTTGTTGAACTTAGAAGAGAGGGAAGGCAGGAAGAAAAAGGTCCCAGCCTTACTAGAGAGAAGAGTGGATGAGGGATGACGAGCTCGAAACTCACTCACCTAAAACCTCTTTCTTGTTTTGGGTGGGGGGGGGGGGGGACCAGATACAAACCTAAACCTAATCGGATACGAAATCCTAATGAGTTTGGATCCGGACATATGGGTTGCACCCAATGCAAATCCTACCTGTGTCGGTGCGTGTATCGTACCCAATACGTACCTCATACATGTACGAGATGATTTTGGGTGAATCAATTCTTCATAGTTCAAAATAAACACATTTTTATGTCATTTATCCTCAACAACCCACATCATATCATTTTCACCTATGTTGCACGGATACAATAAGATTAAAATGGACATGATATGCACACATGAAAATTCTTAAAAATACACATGACATCCGTACACGACAAGGCTCCAACATAGCAAACACCTCTTAAGGAATGTGAGAAACTTTTGTGAAACTTTGGAGTGAAAGTTTTGGGGGTTTAAGGGGAATTCAGAGAGAAGAGGAGGAGGAGGAGGAGGAGTTAAGAAGAGATAAGAAGGGACAGGATTTGGGTTTGATAGAACTTTAGTTAGGGCAATATGAAGGATATAACAATAATAAAGAGGGGTGAAGAAGAAGAAAGGAGAATGACATAACACGTAAAATACCCTTATTTCATCCAAAATCTAACTAAAGGGGTAAATCTTTACACCCAAAAGATCTAGAGGTTCAATTGGCAATATCGATGATTTTTATTTTTCTAAATGGGAAAGTTGGGGGGTATAAAAGGTCCAAAGTAAAAGTAGTGTTGAAAATGTTGAAGGGCTAAATTGTTGATGTTGATGGTGATTTGAAATTGCTTATTTTGATTCTAAACTGCTGAATTTTTAATAGTGAACTTTGCTGAAAGTGAACTTCTGAATTGTCGCAAGTGCTGAAAAGCTTTCACCTCTTAATTTATAATCCATCACAATCAAAATCCTATTTAGATTTTTTGAGACTAAAATCTCATATGAAACTAAACTGAAAAACTAAAACAATAAAGTACTGCATAAAACTACTGTACTATGAGACTTCTTTGGATCCTTTCTTAGAATCTAACACCTCTGATCTTAGGTTGTATTTGGCAAGTAGAGTTAGGAATTAGGAATCTGGGCATCTAAAAAACAGAATTAAAAAGGAGTTAAGAATTTGTCATTTTTGTTTGTTTTGAAAGCCATGAATTAGGAGTTGTGAAGTAAATTTAGAAAGTTGTTTAGAGAATTATGAAGAGTTAGATATGATGATTTTGACTTTTTTTTTTGAGTAGTTGACAATTTTACCCCTCGACAATTGGAATTAATTTGAGAATTTTATTTAAGAAGTAAAGATTTGAAATTTAATAAAAGAGATAATACGGATTAAGCTATAGCTAAGAAAAAAATAATAAATTACAATATCTTTTAAGACATAATATATGATTGACAATGACATAATAGCTTTTTTTGTTTACTTTTTTAGCGATTTTTAAAGACATGATATTTTTTTTTCCTTTTTTTGTTTGCTTTTGGCCTTGGTCGGTGGGTGCAAAGAGGAGGTTGGATGAAGAGAGAGGAGAGAAAAGAGAGAGTGGATATCTGCTCCTTTTGGGAGCTAAAGGTGAGGGGTATTGTGCCCATGTGATCATGGGTAGTTTGGTCCAAATACAAGAATCCATTTTAGGGCTCAATTCTAATTCTGCTAATTCGAGCCCAAGGCTGGAATTGTCAACTCCTCATAATAAGGTAATTTGTCCCATTTCGAGACAATGCCAACACCCCAACTCCAACCCCTGAATGTTTGTTTTGCTTGATTTAGAAGAAGTTAGGGTCTAATTCTTCGTAACTCCTCTTGCCAAACACTCTGGTCTTTGCGTGGGATCCAATACTTCTAAACCTCCTTTGAAATCCATTAGCTTCAACAAGGCACTCTAATTCTCCTATGGGATCTCAAATTATACTAATCTTCCTTTAAGATCTCATAGTGCAATACTCATGATCCTTCCTTGGCATCTGGCAAACATAAACATATCACAATCTGAATTCTCCCTATAACTACTTATCTAAACACCAAATACTTTTGATCCTTCTGGGGGATCCAATCACGTAAGTCTACTTGAGATTCTTCCTAGGGATAGTACCCAAGAGAAAAAGATATATCAAACCCAAAAACTAAAGTCTACAAAAGAAGGTTCCAACTTCCAAGGTATCAAAATTATTTTATTTTATTTTTTTTATTAAGTACTTTTTCAGAAAAGATTTGTCCTGTTCTAGGGCTGAAAATAGCCGTAGAAAAGAAGTAATGATGAAGAAGAAAAAGGACCGAAAAGAAGAAACAAAGAAGTGACAAAAAATAATTGAAAAGAAGAAGACAGGAGAAGAGGCAGCTGAAAAAGAAGTATCGAAGAAAAAAAGGTTAAGATGTTTCTCGGTGGTACTGTAAGTATAGTAGCAAAGAAATATTGTAGCACAATTGTAGCGATGATAATGAACCAACGGGTTACCATAGCAGTAGTAGAAGTCAAAGAAGATGTTTGTAGTAGTGGAAGGTAACAATATTGGTGTTAATTTGGATTAAAAACTCTAGGGTTTTGATATCATGTTAAGCTTATAAAGAGTAGGTCTTTATTTCTTTATCAAAAGAATTACAAAATACAATTACTAACAACGATAATGCCTACATTAAGTCCTAAACAAGAGGCCTAATCATAATAACTGCTAGTATTCCTAAAGAATGAGAAAAAAAATATCAAGATTAAAAGTCTAATTTAAATATTATTGTTTTCATTAAGATTCACCAACTCCCAAAACAGCACCATTTGAAAAATAATTCAATTTTAAGTTTCTAGGTTGCAGGATGTTTCATAAAAACTTTGAAACAATATCAAAATGCATCCAAGAATGCATCTTTTCTTGTTCTGCAAAAATTTTAGTATAGCTCAATTACATAACACAAATTTTAATGCATGACTTTTGGGAAATATGGACAAAAGAGTAATTGAATAATATTTAGAAAATATTAGCATTCAATGATTCATGTGGAGAAGGTTTTCCAAGGTGCGCGCATCAACAGTAGGCTCATGTTGACAACTTGCATACAGGAATCAGAAAGAGAATCACCTAAGAGTTGGACTCCTATCATGGAAATGCAGTACAGAGGAGGAACTTATAGAGGCCGATGCCAAGGAGGTTTTCCCGAAGGCAAGGTATCGCGTGAATACATATTGAAATATTTAGCTTTTGGCTGATATGTTTTCCCAGTCAGCGTAGGGTGGAAAATCTATGCCACTGGTGTGATACAGGGCATTGTGTGTAGGTTAATCTGTAAAACTTTGTTTCAGGGCTATCTAATCTTCCCTGGTGGAAGTTTCTATGACAGCATGTGGCAATATGGTAAGAGGTCAGGCCTGGGTACTTTTTGCTACAGTAATGGAGTTGTGTTCCAAGGAGCATGGAGGGACGACCTCATGCATGGAAAGGTAAGAATTTTACAGAGTGCTCGAGCATTCACTTGGTTTAATTTCTGTGTCTTTTCTTCAACTAAGGCCTCGAGTGTATCCTCTGAATCTTGAAAATATTCTCATTGGATCACCATTTCCTTAGGAGACATGCTTCATGTGAAGAGATATCATTGGGTTCAAGCTTTCCCTCTCTGTCCATGCTCTTCAGTGTTTATTTGTTTGATATATTCCTTACTATAACGTAATGCATACACAAATTCTTTGAATGGAGTGCAATGATGTCCACAATTATAAGGTGCACGTGTGTAGTTGTAGCGAAAATCCATCATAATGTTCACCTTAGTTTACACCTTTGTCCTGCTTAACCTCTTTGTCAATAAACCTAAGCATTATCAGCCATCTTCGACAAGGATCTGATTTTCTTCTTTGTTTTTATCCACTTAACCCTTCAGCCTGTATACGTGTTATACTTATCCGTCACCTGTTGTTGTATGCTCTTGTTTGAGAAGCATACTGGGGATATTTGTGAGCTCATCATGATGACATGTATACAAATTCTCCCAGCTACTTCATGGTCTTGAAGCTGACTAATTTGCAGCAGAAAATTGGCTGTATCCTGCAGAAAGATGTATTTGTAAAAGGTTTGTGTGGACTTTTTGATGGGAAACTAATACAATAGGGATTCTCTCCCTAGGGTTTCTCACACAAAGCACACAGGCTATAAAGTTTTAAAAGCAATTTTAATTCATTTAAGAACTGAGAATAACAATAGTAGTCTTAGCCTTAAATAAGCTACAGCAAAAGAAGAAATCTCACTGTAACCAATATGAGACTAAATAACCAAAACTAAAAATAACTAAAAGTAAATGAAAGCAGTTAGGATAACTGGTCTGACTCGAGTCAACATGCCCTACTTGAATCATAACAATGAAATGTGGCGACACCTCTCAGTGTAGGTCGAAAACCTGAACTCATGTTCCCATCATTCTCCTGGGGTTGGGAAAAACTCGACCATGTCGAGTGTAAGCCTCCTCGGTTCTCGTAGTGCTCTAGGCGAGCTGGGTCCAATCGTTAGAGCTTTACTCGATCAATCCAAGAATTCGTAGAATCGGGTAGTCCTTTCCAACGAACTAGAAACTTTTGGTACTCACCATCTCTAGTAGAGACAATCTGATCATTAATAATTTCATCAATTTGTTCTGCTGTGTGGTTGGGTTTTCTTTGAGGAAGTGGAGGTAAGGAGGGTCTCTCAAAAGTAGGCTCAGGGGGGGATTTATTCAACAGAGATTTATAGGAGAAAATATTGGACCTTTACAAGCAACCAGATCTTCAATATTAACATATGAACTAATACCAAAATCAGGTGAAAGATCTACTATATATGCATTAGAATTAATTCTTCTCAAAATTTTGAACGGTCAATGCAATTTCTTCACAGTACCAGAGGGATACTGTTTCGGAGAATCCGAACCATTACATAGTCCCCTACATTAAAGTCTCGAGCCCTTTTAAACAAATCTGCATAACCTTTATAGTTTGCATTTCTCTTCTGAATTGGAGTGCTAATCTCTTTATGCAGTTTATGAATATGGTATGCAAATGATGCAGCTAACTCAGGCAGTCTAGTATGTTGTGTCCTAAGACTAAAATTTATAAGATGTCTAGGTTGATTGTCATGCACTACCTCTCTTTTGGACTCCTTAGAGCTAATTAAGTTGAGCCCTTTTTGTCCTTGTGGTGTGACAGCTTTCTTCTCTGCTTTCCCGATCTTTGGTTGACTTGGGATCAATTTAATCTTTTGTCCCTCATGGGTAAAGGTACAAGTATTATATTATCCCCTCAAGGTGACATCCAAGTCAAACAATCAAGGTCTTTCAAGAATCACATGACCCATTGTACCCATGGCTAGCACGTCACACCAAATCTTATCCTTATATGTTGCAAATCGCATCGGTACAAGGCATCTCGTTCACTTCAATTGACGTTGTGTTAACCCAAAAGACTTTATAAGGACAAGAGTGGGGAACCGCTTCCAAGCCAACCTATCGTGGAGACAAGCTTGGAAGACACAACATTAATGCAACTCGCACTATCATCAATGATTTTGCAGTTTTTATCATCAATTTTCATCCAAGTGTGGAAGATTGTGGTTCTACGCCAGTCGTCAGTTTCGTTAAGTTGAGGTAGGGTACACCTAATGACATTAATGCGCTGAATAGAGGCGAGATGTTCTCCTTGTTCAGTGGCACCATCAGAGTCACTCCCCTCGTTGCCTAGGTTCATAACTTCATTCTATGTATTTTTCCTTTCTTGATCTTGTTGCTTACCCAAATAGAAGGCTTTGGATTTGCTGGGACAAACCTTCTCCACATGACCATAGCCCTGCCATTTATAACATTGAGTGTGAGGGTTGGTCTGGGGTACACTTTCAACTTGTCCTTTTCCTCTATCATCTTCCTTTTGGATTAAACGATTGGGACTGTTCTTGTACTGTGATTGCTCTGAGTTGGACTGGCTCTTATAATCTAAGTTGTCCTGAAAGTAGGATCCTCGAAAAACATTTAAGTCTCGAACTATTTGACATGCATGCTCTAGGTCACAAACACCTCGTGTAAAAGTAAGGTCAAACCTAAACCTAGAGAGGGAACACTGTTGGGGATTCGTCAACAAATCCGCTGCATCGAGTCAGGAACTCATCAAAAGTTTCAATATACTCAGCAGCAGATCGAATTCCTTAGTTAAGCCTACTTGTCGAATTGTTGATCCTAGAACGCGATTGGAATGTATATTTGATTCAATTTAGCTCTCATTTCTTCTCACGTTCGAGCAGGTTCTTGCCTCCCGATGGCCATTAACCTCTCGATATTTGACCAATAGTACCCAACTTGTCCAACCAGTTTCATGGCAGCAAAGCAAATTCGTCGCTCTTGGGACATCTCATACCACTTGAAATATCTCTCTAGACTCAATAGGTTATATTGTGGGTCCAAATGACCGTCGAAATTTGACACGTCCAACTTGATGTTCTTTAGGTACCCGATCATCATTCTCGTGACGGTCATGATTCCTAGGGACTCTATCTTCCCGGCGTGGGCTGGGTTGATGATTTCCATCACGATGATTATTTTCCATCATATTCATTCTTTGACCTAAGTTGTTAAGTTGGGCTTTAATGTCTTCAAGGATGGTGAGGAGGTTGGATTCATAAACGTACTAGATGTTTCTGATTGGAACTCATAGTAACAGTGGCTTCACCAAAAAGATAGTGTCTCTCACTACGAGTGGGCATGCACAACTAAATTATTGCTATGTTTTAAATGCTTGGGTTATGCTCTTTTTATCTTTTTCTTATATTTTATAAATGCAATCTAATATCTCCTATATGCAACTAATATACTCTAATGCAATGTGTAGGATGCATGAGATGAAGAGAATCAGCAACAGTTCAGCGAAGCAATGCATACGATAAAGCAAATGAAGTTGCGTGAAAGCTCAAAAGTTTAAAATAGAGACTGTGATGTAATAATATTGCAATGAACTTTAAAATATTGTAAAAATTAATTTTATGCAATTGTTTCGATCTTTATTTGGTTTTAGCAAGTCCTTAAATTAATACTGAGATGTGCAAGTAAAAGTTCAGTTGGTACACTCCCTCACACTTTGGTGGACAACAGATAATCAACGAAATTATAATGATAGAATTTAAAGTAGTACCAAAAATTCAGTTCAAAGGAAATTATACCTGATCACTGATTATCTGAATAGTCAGAAAGAAGCTCTCGTCGTCACGAATTCAATGACTCGAAAAGCATCCAAATCGGACTCCGGATTGCTCAGTTGTCGCCTGAAAACAGAGTTGTGTACTTGTGGATCTTCTGGATCCACTGCCAAATCACGATCTCAAATCAAGTTGTTGTGGCTGTTATTGCGTGTGGAGCCCAACTCACACTCCAAGTCTCAAATCCCAACTTAGAACTTCAATTGGGGATTTGGAGTAGAGCTTCACACGCACAAACAGCGTGGGCGAAGGATGAAGATGATGGGGAATCAACACAATAGGGATTCTCTCCTTAGAGTGTCTCACTCAAAACACACAAGCTACAAAGCTTTAAAAGCAATTTTAATTCATTCAAAAACTGAGAATAACAATAGTAGTGTTGGCCTTAAATAGGCTTACATCAAAAGAAGAAATCTCATAACATATGAAAGTAGTAAGGATAACTGGTCGGTCTGACTCGAGTCTACATGCGCTACTCGAATCATAACGATGAAATGTGGCGACGCCTCCCAGTGTAGGTCCGAAGTCCTAAACTCATGTCCCCATCACTTGTGCTGGACTTTTTACTTTACCAACACCTAACTGATGAACTATAGCATATACAGAACCATCAAGACCCAGAAGATGATATCTTCATTCTCGGGTCACAAGGTCTTTTCTGTAACTGACTGCATATTGTTGCTTTCCAAATGCAACCTTACAAGAATGTAGTATCCAGATCCTAAATCTTCTTAAGTTTCTAGATGTTTAGTTGGACTGCAAATGGTCATTGGAGGCTGCTGTAACTGAAACAGTAAAAAAAAAACATGGTTATTAATTTAACAATGGAGATAGCCCTTAACATAGCTGATTGGGGGGAAAAAAAGGGCTTTGCATGAAGGCTTGTTTGTGGTTGTGACACAGCATTCTTCACTCTTAACAACATAAATGCAAATAAAGAGTAGCTTTAACATATTAATCCAACCAGGATATTTTACCATAATACTGCATGTACTCCCAACATAATTTTCTTCAGTTTCATCTGTTGAGAATGGATTAAAAGTTTCTAGATGGTGGTTTTGTATTACTTGTTGACATTTTAATTCAACCAGATCATACATCTATTATTAATTATATGAAAACAAATATGATGATGATAAAGACTCAAATTCATTCTGATTATCTAATTTTGTGGTAGTTACATTTTCTTTGACATAGTTCATTATTTTCATGGCAGGAAATGTTGCAGTGCATATAATGTATGAAGAGCTTGCATCAGACCCTGATTTCTTCACTTGTTTAAATTAAAGAAATTAAGAAATTAAGAGCATTGATTATTCTTGCCCAGGGTTGGTTTATTTTCAAACCGGGACCGTTGGTTTGCAAACCTTTGGAAAGGAAAAGCAAATGGGAGCATCTTCTTTGGTAGTTTTCAAGTCGCATCATGGCGAAGGCCTATGCATAGATGATGACGGATCGAGGTATTCATTTTTTTACTTCAATGACCAGAATAAAGTTGTAAAATGGTTCAAAAACTTTTTCCTTTTTGACCTTAAATGTGTTAATTCCATTGTGATTTTTACTTAACAGATTTGACTTTAATATGTGATTAATTTATTGGTATGGGTACAACCATTGCAAGAAAGATACAATTGTTGTTGCACAAGTTATGCTAACAATTTCATGACCATGCATCTGAAAACACACACAAGCATGCATGCGAGCACAACTAGTGAGAAGAGAATTTATGCTGGACAAATGTATTTACTGAAGATATAATGTGAATGCCCTGACATCTTGTTCCATATTCTTCTCTGATTACCATACAGCTGTCCTGCAAAAACATTTTCCAGCTATCTTTTACATAAACCAAAACACTATACGGCTTGTTTCATGTTCTCTTTCTGACCACGCACGCAGACACGCACACAGAGAGTGATGCAGGACTAATTAAGAGAAGAGAGAGGGTTTGTATAAATTGGAGAAAGATAAGGGGATAAAAATTAATTTGGACCTTGACGCCAAGGAAATCTCTCTCTCACTCGGCACATCAACATGCAAGATATTCAATTTGAAAAGTACATCAGCATGCTAATCTGGGTTTCATTAATTCAAATCATCATAGTCTATCCTTCAAAGTTCAATACATAGCTATATATAATCTATAATACGTGCACCATACGTGCAATTATTGATAAAATAAAACCTCAATTAAATCTTTTCAAATCTAAATTCAAATAAATTCTAAATCTCAACTAAATCTACTCAAATCTCTTCAAATGTAAGTCCTAAATCTTAATAAATCCTAGTTGTTTGATTCCCCCATCATTCTCCCTGACTTGAAAATATTCATTTCTGATGAATACAGTTGTAAGTAACAAGGCAAGCACAACGGGTTGAATTGAACCACATCATGAATTCTTAATCAGGCTAAGATGGTGGTCGGAGAGGTGCTTCATGTCTGAACCACGGTGGTGGAGGTGAAACTGGCTTCCTTGATAAACCGGTTGCAATTGATGGTAACTCGAGCAAGTTAGTATGTCGAGGCAAGTCATCTCAACTGAAGACTGAACCGATTGTACTCTGCATCATAAGAAGCTTGATCTCCTTTGAACATGTCCGCTGTAAAAAGATCTTCAAAGGGTCGTATATGTTAGGTGATCTCAGGGAAACTCTCATAACTGGCGAAGATGGCAATAGCTCCATGGTAGGTTCCGCTGAGAGATTTACAAAAATCTCAATAAAAGACTTCCATTTCTATGGATGCGCCTAGAAGAAATTTCTTCTTACAATGACACCAACTCAGCAACAACTTCTAGTTCTGGTTGGTCAAGAACGTGGGCTCGATAAGGACTGTAGGCTCTGGACCTGTGTCATTCTTTGCGGCGTGACTTGCTCGGATGTTATCTAGGGCCTCCCGAAACTCAACGAAAGGATCGGTGATTTGTTGGCTCAGGCTCGAGCTCAGTTACTGTATAAAGATGTGGCGCATACCGAGCACGAAGAAGATTTTGCAAGCTAAACCAATATCGACATAATATGTGGTTGTCTTTTCATCAATAATAAACTTCTCCATCCAATTTAAGTCGGGCATAGTGGCATTTCTTCTCAGTTGTCAGGGAGAAATAACTAAAGAATTTCTCAAGTTAGTTTTCTCAATCTTCATATCCTAAAGATTATTAAAATCCCGAAAATACGGGATAGTCGCATACATATCTTGTTCAACTTCCTTGTCATCACTATCAGTACATATATATTTACCATAAAAGTAAAGCCCATGAAGAAGATTCAGTGCATAAGCTTAGAAATTAGCTCAAAGATCTCAACGACTCGAGTATGACTCGAATCAGCTTGGAAACGGGGTATGAACCGTTGTGGGACTGTTGTAGGAAATTGTATCGGCACCAGACAGGGCTTGTGGAGATTGGACTTGCTGCTCAAGTGCTATGAACTCTTCTCAGTGGCTCTGAGACTCAGTTACGGATCGCTTCAGACGGAACTTGAATCAGACTCCGAAAGGAGCTAAAACAGACTCCAGAAGGTCGTTGTGCTGTTGTTGTTGGAACAGGGTGGCTCAGATCGGAGCCGATGATGTCAGCTCGGCTCGGGTGATGTCAGCTTCGGCTCGGCGACTCAGGTCAATTCGGGTTCGGCTCAGTTGAGCCAATGATGTCAGCGATAGCTCGTAGTGGCTCGATGGCGAATCAGGTTCTAGGCGGCTCTGCGGGTCGGATCGAATTTGTGTGGGTGAAATGGATCCGATCCGAATCAAACTCGTTAGGTTAATCTGAATCAAACCCGAATCAAAACTGTTGGATCGGGTTACTGGACACGGGTTTGAAAGTTCAAACCCAGAACCCACTTAACCCTTTCTTCTTCCTCTCGATACCCAAGTTTGAGAGGGCTAGCGCGTCGATGGCGATGGCATGGACAGGCGGTGGCGATGTCGATGGCATGGACAGGCGGCGGTGACGTCAACAGTGATCTTCAAGGGCGGTGATGTCTACGGTGAGGGAGAAGAAGAGAAGACGAGGAAGAAGGAAGGTAGGCGGTCTGATGCTTCGATCACGTCGTGGATGGTGGCGCTTATGAAGGCAGCAGGAGATCTCGAGCTTGTCGGCAACGACGGAGGGGATTTCAGTGATGGAGGGAGGCGGCGACGAAGACGAATGGGTTATGGTGGTGGGAAGGTGGCGTGAAGTCGGGCTGAAGACGGCAGTGTGGCGGGTTACTAAATTTGACTGTGGTATTCTCTGCTGCAGTCGATGGCGATGAAGCGGAGGCGACGAAGTCGGCGGGGCGGCGAAGTCGGGGAAGACAGTGGCGACGGGATGGGTTAAGGTTTGTTAGGGGGTAACTGGGGAGGGAAACGATAAACAATGACTTTTGGTTTTTTTTTTATTTTCTCTTTCTTTTTTTTTTCTTTTTTTGAAACTAGAGAAGAGAGGATCTAGGGTTTTGTGAAACTAGGATTTTTTTGAAAAAGAATGTTTTTGTGGAATGGAGAAAAGAGCAAGAATTTTTTATACAATATTGATGCAGAACTAATTAAGAGAAGAGAGGGGTTTGTAAAAATTGAGGAAAGATAAGAGAATAAAGATTAATTTGGGTCTCGGCACCCAGGAGATCTCTCTCCAACTCTGCACATCACCATGCAAGAGATTCAATTTGAAAAGCTCATCAGCATACTAATCTGGATTTCATTAATTCAAATCATTATACTTTGTCCTTCAAAGTTAAATACACACACACACACATACACACATATACATATACATATATACATATACATATATATATACATATACATATATATCTACAATACGTGCATCATACGTGCAATTATTGATAAAATAAAGCCTCAATCGAATCTACTCAAATCTAAATTCAAATAAATCTTAAATCTCAACAAATCTACTCAAATCTCTTCAAATCTAAATCCTAAATCCTAATAAGTTCTAGCCGTTTGATTCTCCCATTAGAGAGACAGCTACTGAAAAGAGAATTTATGCTGGACCATGGTTTTTATTGAGGATTTAATGTGAATGCCTTGTCAGCTTGTTGCATGTTCTCTTTATGACAATTGAAACAATTGTCTGAATCGCACATAAACCAAAACATTATGTAGCTATTTTCCCAAGCTTTTTCACTGCCATGAAAATTGTTTTCTGCTTCCTTTTGGGATTCGAATTCCTTTTCTGAATGGGATCGAATTCAATCTGGGTTTCCTTAAATCCAGGGACTCTGTGGCTATAAATAGGGGTTAGAACCCTCATGTATTATATCTCTAAGAATTCCCTCAAGTTTCCCTCTGTATTAGTTTTTATTGATTGTTGAATCAATAAAATCTCTCTCCCTTGCCCCAAGGACGTAGGCACGTTGCCGAACCTCGTTAAATATCGTGTTGATTGCTTTTCTCTGTTGTTCGTTGTTCTTGTCGTGTTGGTTGCTTCTCCAGCTGCATCAAGTCTCCGCCAGGTGGGCGGATTCCTCAGAGAGGTTGTTGTCCCCTGCGCACAACAATTGGTATCAGAGCATCCCAGGTTCATCGTGGGATCATCTGGTGATTCCAAAGGCATCAGTTGCTGTTTGGCGAAGATCGTGTGTCGATCTCGGAGCGGCGTTGGGACTGTTTGTGGGATCGTGTGTTGATCTCAAAACAGCGTGTAGATTGCTCGAGGAATCAGTTTGGAGGAGTGGATTGCTTCGGAAACTCTTCGAGAGTTTCACGTGGAGGTAAAGATCCTGTCTTTATCTAGTTTATTTATCTAACTCTGTTTGTTTTCGCATTGCTTTGAGGAATCAGTTGAGAAGATGGCTGGAGAAAATACATCGGTAAGATCCATGAATCTACATCCGAGGATTGATGTGATGAAGTTCAATGGCACGAACAGCTTTGGTATGTGGAGGTGTGAGGTGATGGATGCGCTGACGGCATCAAACCTCGAACACACTCTACGGTTGGAGAAAAAGCACGCATCAACAACGGAAGAAGATTGAGATAAGATGAACCGTTCGGCGCGTGACTTGATCAGGTCTTATTTGACACAAGACATCAAGTATCAGGTGTTGCATGAGACATCTCGAGGCAGCTGTGGGAGATCCTGGAAAAGAAATATCTGACGAAAAGCAAAGAATCGCGATTGCAGTTGAAGAGTAAGCTTTATGGTTTTCAGATGCAAAGAGAATGCTCCATTAATGAACAGTTGAATCGTTACACGAAGCTTCTTACAGATCTAGTTAATATAGATGTGGAGACCAGTGAAGAGGATAAGGCGGTAATTCTTTTGAACTCTGTTCCTAGAGAAGAATATGAGACATTTACTCTTACATTGCTCAATGGATGGAAATCCCTTAGCTACAGTGAGGTGTCTACTGCTCTTGTGAGTTATGAAGCAAGGAGACAGGATAGAATGTCTTCTTCGGGAAGCACAACAGCAGAGGCATTGGAGGTAAGAAGCAGAAGTTCCAATAGGAAGGGAAGAGATGATCAGGGAAGATCGAAGTCCAGATCAGGTTTCAGAGATCTGAAGAGGAATCAGTGCGCCTTGTGCAAGGAACTACGGCACTGGAAAGTTGATTACCCGAAGGCCAAAGGTAAGAAGGTGGAGTCAAATACCAAGGTGAATCTCGCACAGGAGGATGGATCGGATGAAGACTCATCGGTATTCTCTCTCTCTCTGTTACTACTCCTACTGTTGATTACTCAGATAAGGCTGAGTGGATCTTAGATACCGGAGTCACCTATCATGTATGCCCGAACAGGGCCTGATTTTTTGTTTTGAGAAGCTAGATGGATATTACACGGTCATGGGTGATGATCATCCGTGTAATATAGAAGGGATGGGTACAGTCCGTATCAAGATGGAAGATGGGATAGTATGAGAATTGAAGGAGGTGAGGTATGTACCTCAACTCAAAAGGAATCTTATCTCTGTTGGCGCTTTGGAAGCATAGGGTCTTGTGATATCTGTACGAGATGGTATTTTCAAGATGATCAAAGGCTCAATGGTGGTGATGAAGGGCGTCCGCGGGACAATCTCTACTACTTGAAGGGTAGTACGATTACAGGTCAGGTGAAGACTTCTAGTTCTTCAGATGATGGTTGCACGAAGGTTTGGCAGGTAAAGGTCGGACATGGAGGTGAAAAGTCTTTGCAAGCTCCTGCAAAGAAGGGATCATTAGAAGGTGCTGCTACCTGCAACTTGGAGGGTGAAGACAGCGTTCTGGACAAGAAGAAGGTGAAATTCAGCACCAGTACTCACCGCTCAGAAGGTCTTCTTGATTGTATTCACGTAAGCGTTTGGGGACTTGCTAAGACTGCATCGCTTGGAGGTCACATGTACTTTGTCTCTTTAATTGATAGTTTATCTAGGCATTGTTGGATATATCCCATGAGACAAAGGTGTGAAGCCCTAGATATGTTGGTGAAGTGGAAAGGAAGAATGGAGAAGCAGACAGGTAGGAAGATCAAGAGCTACAGATTGGTAATGTTGAAAGAGACATGAACCAATTCCTACAATTTGGCCAGAACACTGGTATTGGTACTCACTTCACAAAAGGTATAAATGGGTTGGTTAAGGAAGTAAACTGTTCCTTTTTGGTAAAGGTTCGGTGGTTGTTGTCTAATGCAAGATTAGACAAATCGTTTTGGGCTGAGGCGATTGTGTATGCTAGCCATCTCATAAATGGATCGACTGCGATAGGAAGTAAAACTCCATTGAAAATTTGGTCTGGAAAACTACTCAAGATTATACTTTGTTGCGGGAATTTGAAAGTCTGACCTACTTCAGTGCCAAAGATGGCAAGGTGAATCCGCGAGCAAAAAAGTTTGTGTTTTTAGGTGTCAAGCGAAATATGAAAGGCTACAGGTTATGGGACCCCAAAAACTAGAAGATCGTGTTGAGTAGGCATGTCACGTTTGATGAGACTTCAGTGTTGAAGTCTACCGTCTCTCAGCAGGTGGAGAGGACGGAGACAAAGGAAGTATTGCAGCGGGTGGAGGTTGATGCTACTCCACCATCTCCAGTTGGTTCGGTATTAGTGAAGACTCCACCGGATGTGACACTGGGTGGAAATCATGTAGCCAGGGTTGATGCTGAACAGGTTAAAGACATTGATGAGAATGTCAAATTGTTTGCAGCCATTAGAACCAAGGTAAAATCACGCTCGTGAGTAAAGAAGCATGAATCTCAAGTTTGTGATCGCGACAAGCTCAAGTTGAAGGCCGTTGTTCTCCATGATGGTCGTGAGGAGGTTCATATGACTCAGCCAGATAAGTTCGCTGTTGCAGATTTAGGTACAAGTGCTTGAGTTTGATGGAGCTCATTTGAATGAACTACGGTTGGCTTGATCCTTTGGGCAAGGTACGTAGGCAGCCATAAAGGCGCAGCCGTATTTGGTGATGCAATCTGTATGAAGCTGTTTGGGTTCTCGAGAAGATGTTTAGGACTTCACGTAGAGGTGAAGAGTTGGACTTCACGTAGGGTCTGTTTGGTTGTCGTAACTGGCCGTAATTCGTAGTTGTAATTGGTAAAGTCTTTTACAATTGTAAATGAGTTACATGTATGTAAATTTTACGGTATTTGGTTGGTAATATAAAATTGTAAAATGGGAAAGTGTATTGTACTTTACGGTGTTTGGTTGTCGTAATGTATAAGTCGTAAGTGAAAAAGTTGACCACAAAATTAACTATTTGGTGATTTTAAAAGTTTTAATACTGCAAATAATATTAAAAAAGTTAAATATTAAAAAATTTTAATATTAATATAAAAAAATATTACAAATTTGTATGACCACAAAATTAACTGTAACTGGGCTGTAAGTGAGTGGTAACTGGGTTGCAAGTGAGTGTTAGTTGAGTTACGTAAGTCTTTTACGAATTACGGTCCAAACAAACGCCGTAGTTGTAACTGGATAGTAAGTCATTTATGAATTACGGAGTTTTACGCGAAACAAACGGCCCCGTAGAGGTGAAGCATTGTGATCTCGATGAACAGTTGAGCTTGCATAGGAAGGGTGTGCATCCAGTTTGTTGAAGCTGATGATGGTGTTCGGTGTGCTCTACTCAGACTTGGTTGGACCGTCAGCTGAAGACATGTAGACTGGATAGAGCCAGTCAATTGGAGAGTTAGTGTTGACTCATGATGAGTTCTTCGTAAGGTCATGTAGTTGCGGAGTAGGAGACACGTTCGGTGATCGGCATGTATAGAAGTTATCCTAAGGTGAAATGTAGGGAAGGCATGTGTGGTGCATCCCAGTTGATAGCTGAGCTACAGATTCCAACCGAGATCGTGTGTCGATTTCGCCGAGATCGTGTGTCGATTTCGTCCGGAGCGCGCAAGTCGAGATCGTGTGTCGATTTCGCCGAGATTGTGTGTCGATTTCGCAAGGTGATAGACTGGAGTTCGTTGGAGATCGGCTCAGATTTGAAAAATCTTCGCCGAGGTGGAGAATTGTGGGAGAGAGAAGATAGAGGAGTAGAGGAAGGTAGCACAGAGATCGGAAATCAAAGGAGCAAGACGATGCATTGGAGCAGGCCAGATTACGCTCCTGGTCGACCGCCCGGTCGACCGGTGGAGGAGGCCGGTCAACCGCCCGGTCGACCGGCGTGCACGAACGTGCACAGGATCATCACGGTCGCCCGCCTGGTCGACCGTGGAAGAGAGCGGTCAACCGGCCCGGTTGACCAACTGAAAGCAGGCTGCTCTCGGTTGGGCCCGGTCGACTGACGCGGTCGATCGTGGAATTAGTCGATCGACCGGCCGGTCGACCGACAGACGTGTTTTCTGCTTCCTTTTGGGATTCGGATTCCTTTTCTGAATGGTATCGAATTCAATCTGGGTTTCCTTAAATCCAGGGACTTTGTGGCTATAAATAGGGACTAGAGCCCTCATATATTGTATCCCTATGAATTCCCTCAAGTTTCCCTCTGTATTAGTTTGTATTGATTGTTGAATCAATAAAATTTCTCTCTCTCCCTTGCCCCGAGGACATAGGCACGTTGCCGAACCTCGTTAAATATTGTGTTGATTGCTTTTCTCTGTTGTTCGTTGTTCTTGTCGTGTTGGTTGCTTCTCCGGCTGCATCAAGTCTCCGCCAGGTGGGCGGATTTCTCAGAGAGGTTGTCCCCTGCGCACAACACACTTATATCTCTGTTATTATATTTTCTTTTATTACTTTTTAGAGGAAAGAAAGTTATTGTCCTCATTCATTGAATTTTCAAAGGTGATTGAAATTGCAGTGAAGATTTAAGCCATTGAGGTGAAAAGACGTAGCAGTTTGGGAAGCATAATGTGAAGAGGTAGGATTGAATGAGTGTAGCTACCAAATTACACCAATATTGTGAAATCACCTAGAGGGGGGGATGAATAGGTGATAATGCTAATCTAATGAACTTAATGCGGAATTTAAAAACTAATTGCAATTACAACAATTAATGCAACCAACAAACGATGCACACACAAGCTAGCCAAGCATATAAATATGAATGAACAATATGAAATGATACAAGGCACAAAGTAAATAGAGAGAGAGTAAGAGTCAAGGGATCAAGCGCAAACAACAAGATATGTTTCGAGGTTCGAGCACCCAGCTCTACATCCCCGCCTTCACCACCGTGAAGGATTTCTAGTCCACTAGCTTGTCCACAAAGGACTCCCACAAAGGGAACCTCCACCGAGGATTTGGGGCAATACAATCACAAGGAGTACCCAACTCCTCTCCTTACAAACACAACCTCCTCCTTGAGGCACAACACCAAGCCAACAAACAATCACCTCACAACTTGAGGGATTAGCACAAAGCTTACACAAGGATCATCTCACACCTTGAGAGATACAACCCAATAGCACAACCTCATCAACACAATGAGGGAAAGGCACAAAGCCAAGCTAAGATAGGGTTTACAACTTGGTGATCAAAAGACCACAAACAATCTCTTTTCCCACAAACACAAGGACCCTATAGATAGGATAGAATGAAGCTCAAGTGTGGAAAACAAAGTGTTTAAAATAAAGAAAAATCACTTAGAAAATCTTCACAAAGATATAGATTGAATGAACCAAAACCAATTCCCAAAAGACTATTTTTCTTTGAAATATAAAAACACTTTAAAATAATAAGATTGATCTTTTTAGCACAAAGAAACTCTTTTTAAAACTTGTTTAAACACTAGAGAAAGCTCAGAAATTTCGTCCAAAAATTCTTAGAGAAAACAGGCCATTAATGGGGTATTTATAGCCCCTAGAAAAATATAGCCGTTGGCAGCAAATTCTGCCAAAAATGAACTACCGGTCGACCGTCCGGTCGACCGGCCAACGGTCACTTTTTGACCGCTGGCAGCTACCGGTCGACCGGGCGGTCGACCGTCCCCAGAACCAGATAGGCAACACTCTCTGGCTGGTCGACCGCTCGGTCAACCGGGAGCAACTTGCTCTCAGTCGGTCGACCGTGCAGTCGACCGGCTTATGGGGCAGCCAGCGTGCACGTATCCGTGCACGTCGGTCGACTGCTACGGGCGACCGGCTACTTGGTACGGTCGACCGTCCGGACGACCGACCTAGCCTGACAGAGGCAGTTCTGGTCAGAAAAACATGTTATTTTTAATTCTAAAAATTCTCATAAATCTTCTAAAAATACACAAAAATAGTTTTATCATTTTACATTGATATACAAACTTGTGTTAAAAATTGCAACACAAATTTCAAACATTTTGAACCATTTTTGTGTTATAGAAATTTTGCCAAAAATCAAAAACCGTATTTTCTAAAACTTGAATTTTGAATTGAAAATACGTTTTGTCCAAAACTCATCTAAATACAAAAACATGATATTTAAACACTTTGAAGCAAGTTGCATATGGACATAAGTCCAATATACATGAAACATATATATATATATATCCATGTTTTTGACTTTAATTCCAAAATTATGTTTTGTTAAAAATACCAAAACAATAAACTCATGAAATAGACTATCAAACTAAGTTTGTCTAAGAAGTTGAAGCATGCATGTATATAGAACAAATCTAATATACATTAAACCATGTAAACTTGTTTTGAATCTATCTATTCATGAAATATTCATGAAAACCCAGATCGGTTAAACCAATCAAGCAGAAAACCAAAACGGAAACATGAAACGTGTGTGTTGTGAACTTGAGCATATCATACTATTCTAATTTTTACAAATGGAACTAAAACTCAAACTAAACTAGGTACAGATGTCTTCTTGTAGAGCGCCGTCTCCAAGCCGACTCGATCCAAAACTCCAAAACTTCGAGCTTGACTCCAACGAGTGCTATATATGATCTTGATGCTCGGGCTCTGAAAATAACATGTGAAAGCTTCCAAACCATCTTGTTGAAGCTAATCACCTACTAATATCTTGAATAAAGATCTGAAACTAAAATCACAAGATTATTAGTACACATAACTACATGAGTTAATCATCATCAAAACTAGAGTGGAAGGCCTCTGGGCCAACAATCTCCCCCTTTTTGATGATGACAAAACTCATGGAGTTATATATGCATGGATTAAAGTTAAACTTCAAAGAAGCTCCCCCTTAACTCATGCATAGGAATAAACAAATAGATATGCAATGTAAGCTCTTAAACATGTATGCATAGACATGCATAAAACAAGGTACCAAATACAAAAACATGCTCTTGATACAAAACATATGAAATGCATCATGCATAAAACGTGCTCTTGATACCAATAAAAACATGTTCTTAAATAATGCTCTTGATACCATTAAACAATTAAACGACAAACTAATAAATAAAACAAAACATGCATATAAAACATGCACACAAACTAATAAATAAAACAAAACATGCATATAAAACATGCATATAAACTCAAATACTTCTCCCCTTTTTTGTCAATCATCAACAAAGGGGTCCAAGTAAAAACAAAAACATTCTTCTTCCCTTTTTGTCTAAAACACAAATGATGTAAATAAAGGGTGACAATCAATTAAGATATCAATTAAAAATATGTCAAAGTAGAGCATCTTGATACCAATTGAAAGGAAACATAAAAACATTGATACCAATTTTAAGAAAAATACATAAGAATCTTGATACCAATTGAAATTAAACATAACAAAGAAACTAAAATAAATTTTGAATTTCTAAACAAAAATTTTGATACCAATTGTAAATATTTTTCATTTTGAACATATGATACCAAATTGAAATTTTCAATCATAAAGTATGGGAGTGGAAATTAAATACCAATTAAAAGATGAAATACAAGTTTTCTCCCCCTTTATGAAATACCAAATGAAACAATGAATAAGCTTGTATATGGAATACCAATTGAAAACTAATCAATTGAAACAAGATAGTCATTATAAAACAAGCTTTATCATGATCAAAATTTGTGCTCTAAGATATATGAATATAATAAGCACAAATAAAAACATATATATGTATGAAAAATAGATACCAATCAAAATTTATACTATATGAAATGAAAGCATACATACATACAAATATATGAGTTATACAAGAAATATCAATATTGATACCAATTGAAAGAATCCAATGATACCAATTGAAACAACAATAATAGCAAGTGTATATCTCATATTTCCTATCCTCCCAACCATGTTCAGGTTAAAATGATTTTCACTATAAAGCATACATGAGCATGATCTCCCATCCAACCGCCCCTTGAAGGTAGGGTTTTCAAAAAAAAAAAAATAGGTTTGAAAATATAGTTTGTTTGAAAAACTCTACCAAAGCGAAGAACACGAACTAGTTATGGAAAATTTGTTAACTAGTACGAAATCCTTCAAATAAGGAACAAGACAAATTGTTTTTCATGAAACACATGTAATTCACATGATCACTAAACACTCAAAATCCATAAAGCCCATATCATACTCATGAAAACAAAATCATGAGAAACCTAATAAAGTGAGTGAACAAGTGTTATGTGACACATATCATCATGAAAATATTCAATTAAGCTCAATTTAAATTCCTTTAAACATGAAACATGAAAATCTAAAATTTTTCAATAAAACAAATTATACTTCAAGACATATCTATGTTTTGTCAACACAAAAAGTATACATACATATCCCTAAACACAATTGAGTCTATATATAAAGATTTGCATGAAAAGCAAATGACTCAAGGGGTATACATGTATATCTTAAAGTTTGGCAAAATAGACGTATACATGAAGTGAAAACACAAGATCATAAAACATATCCAAAATGGGGAATACAAGTTAGAATGCATGAATCATCAAAACTAGACTATACTAGCACATCTAATGGGTACAAATAAGCATTCAAGCACAAACATATATAAAGATTTATTTGTGGCCCACTATATGTACAAGTATAAATCCTAGTCTTAATAAAAACTAACATCTAAACGTATATTCAAAACATGAGGCATAAAACTAGACATAAATCAACATGATAATCATAAAAATGATCATTATGTAAATCCATATGCTATTAGACCTATGATATACATAATAGCTAACCAATGGTGAGAACACAACATATGGGTCCATATAAACATGGGTGATCTCAAAAGCTATACATGCATGTCAATGATCTAAGAATCATGACATTTAACATACTAATCAAAACATGAAGCATCAAAAACAAAAATCATAAATGTACATATGGTCATTATGTATACGCATATGCATTAGATCTAGGGCATACATATTAGTTTAAAACAAAGTGAGAACACAAAGATAAGTCCATTTTAAACATGGGTGTCTCAAATAACTAAACATGTATATCACTAATCTAAATCACATGGCATAATCATAATGAGCTTTAAAACATGACATGCTACAAATGAAAGTCATAATAAGCATGCAAACATAAACGGAAGTTAGAGATTGATACCAAAACCGATGAAGGCACCTCTCTAGCTCTCCAAACCAAGGTGGGCCTCCCACCAAACTCCCTTGAAAGTAATGCATCCAAATTGTTTTCTTTAAGCCCGGAACGCATCCACTCCAAGGCACCATCACTCTCACGTGATGCGAGAGCCCACACCTACATCAAAAACCGTAGGGGTGGTCTTTGGTACCCATTTTCTTTTGGGTCCATAGGAGTTAATACCTTTCCTAACCCAAACAAGATTACATGCTAAATTTTCATCATGTAAACGATCATAGCAAAATCTAGCAAGATGGCCTTTTCGACCACAATGTGTACACGTGTACACATGAGCATACATAGTATGAAGATTGTGATCGTGATGAGCATGTGTATGCCGTGTATGGTGTGCATGCAAAGATGAAATTTGTTTCTTATGAACCAAGGTTTCCAAGCGTGTATGATTTAAATTACATTGGCTCAAAGTGGAACCCAAACAATCTACACTTTTCTTCAAAACATTTATGTCATTTTCAATACTAGAAGATAAAGTGGAGCATACAAAAGATGTGCTAGGTGAAGTTACACTAGCATGGCAAACATGTGAAGACAATTCAATTTTCAAAGATTCATTTTTCTTTAAAACAAAATCCAATTCTTTTGTAATGAAATCAATTTCATTTTTCAATGAAAGGTTATCTTTTAAAACAAAATCTAATTTAGAAGATAAAACCTCATTGTTTTTCACAATATCATCACAATCATTTTTGCTTTTCAAAAATTCATTTTCCTTTAGGACAAGGTCAAGTTGAGATTTAAGTGAGTCACGTTCACTAGTGATCTCTTCCTTCTCTTGCAAAATCACTTCAAAACTAGAACATAAATCCTTCATTTCTTCTTTTAAATCAAAATGCTTCTTTTTCAAAAGGTCATGTTTTTGCAAAAAAAATTCAAGCTTTGAAGCAAGTTCAACATTTAAGTTTTAAACTTCTAAACATCCATAGCAATATGAGCTAGAGCTATCATCTAGTTGAGAATCCGATTGTACCTCAAGGGAGTCTTTCCCTTGGACCATGAGGCAATGCTCGTCGGACTTGTCTCTCCTAGATCTTCTCAACTTGTTGATAATCCTTGATAGCTCGGGAGAAGTCAATATGCTCCAAACTGCAAAAGCCGAATCATAATGAGTAAACACATGTAAAAGATCTTCATTAAGAGATGCTCTAAGTATTTTAAGTGCAAGTGCATTGGCCTTATTATGCTTGCTATCATTGGGGTAGGATTCCTTGGTAATGACTTGGTAAACTTTAGATCCTAAGGCTTTCAAATGACTACTCATCTTGGCCTTCCAAAAATCATGTCTAGAAAAATCAAACATAGGAGGGCTATCCATGAGTGCAAACTAAATGTGTGCAAATGAAAAATGCAAATGAAGATTAGCAAACCAAGATCTCACTCCTAGGCGGTTAAACCAAATATCAGGAGCGTAGGCTTTGATACCAATTGAAATCACCTAGAGGGGGGGTAAATGGGTGATAATGCTAATCTAATGAACTTTTGCAATTACAACAATTAATGCAACCAACAAACGATGCACACACAAGCTAGCCAAGCATATAAATATGAATGATCAATATGAAATGATGCAAGGCACAAAGTAAAGAGAGAGAGTAAGAGTCAAGGGATCAAGCGCAAACAACAAGATATGTTTCGAGGTTCGAGCACCCAGCTCTACATCCCCGCCTTCACCATCGTGAAGGATTTCTAGTCCACTAGCTTGTCCACAAAGGACTCCCACAAAGGGAACCTCCACCGAGGATTTGGGGCAATACAATCACAAGGAGTACCCAACTCCTCTCCTTACAAACACAACCTCCTCCTTGAGGCACAACACCAAGCCAACAAACAATCACCTCACAACTTGAGGGATTAGCACAAAGCTTACACAAGGATCACCTCACACCTTGAGGGATACAACCCAATAGCACAACCTCCTCAACACAATGAGGGAAAGGCACAAAGCCAAGCTAAGATAGGGTTTACAACTTGGTGATCAAAAGACCACAAACAATCTCTTTTTCCACAAACACAAAGACCCTATAGATAGGATAGAATGAAGCTCAAGTGTGGAAAACAAAGTGTTTAAAATAAAGAAAAATCACTTGGGAAATCTTCACAAAGATATAGATTGAATGAACCAAAACCAATTCCCAAAAGACTATTTTTCTTTGAAATATAAAAACACTTTAAAACAATAAGCTTGATCTTTTTAGCACAAAGAAACTCTTTTTAAAACTTGTTTAAACACTAGAGAAAGCTCAGAAATTTCGTCCAAAAATTCTTAGAGAAAACAGGCCATTAATGGGGTATTTATAGCCCCTAGAAAAATATAGCCGTTGGCAGCAAATTCTGCCAAAAATGAACTACCGGTCGACCGGCCAACGGTCACTTTTTGACCGCTGGCAGCTACCGGTCGACCGGGCGGTCGACCGTCCCCCGAACCAGAGAGCAACACTCTCTGGCCGGTCGACCGCTCGGTCGACCGGGAGCAACCTGCTCTCAGTCGGTCGACCGTGCGGTCGACCGGCTTATGGGGCAGCCAGCGTGCACGTCGGTCGACCGCTACGGGCGACCGGCTACTTGGTACGGTCGACCGTCCGGACGACCGACCTAGCCTGACAGAGGCAGTTCTGGTCAGAAAAACATGTTATTTTTAATTCTAAAAATTCTCATAAATCTTCTAAAAATACACAAAAATAGTTTTATCATTTTACATTGATATACAAACTTGTGTTAAAAATTTCAACACAAATTTCAAACATTTTGAACCATTTTTGTGTTATAGAAATTTTGCCAAAAACCAAAAACCGTATTTTCTAAAACTTGGATTTTTGAATTGAAAATACGTTTTGTCCAAAACTCATCTAAATACAAAAACATGATATTTAAACACTTTGAAGTAAGTTGCATATGGACATAAGTCCAATATACATGAAACATATATATATCCATGTTTTTGACTTTAATTCCAAAATTATGTTTTGTTAAAAATACCAAAACACTAAACTCATGAAATAGACTATCAAACTAAGTTTGTCTAAGAAGTTGAAGCATGCATGTATATAGAACAAATCTAATATACATTAAACCATGTAAACTTATTTTGAATCTATCTATTCATGAAATATTCATGAAAACCAAGATCGGTTAAACCAATCAAACCGAAAACCAAAACGGAAACATGAAACGTGTATGTTGTGAACTTGAGCATATCATACTATTCTAATCTTTACAAATGGATCTAAAACTCAAACTAAACTAGGTACCGATGTCTTCTTGTAGAGCGCCGTCTTCAAGCCGACTCGATCCAAAACTCCAAAACTCCGATCTTGACTCCAACGAGTGCTATATATGATCTTGATGCTCGGGCTTTGGAAACAACATGTGAAAGCTTCCAAACCATCTTGTTGAAGCTAATCACCTACTAATATCTTGAATAAAGATCTGAAACTAAAATCACAAGATTATTAGTACACATAACTACATGAGTTAATCATCATCAAAACTAGAGTGGAAGGCCTCTGGGCCAACACATTGCATCTGAAAAGGCTGCATTGTGGTGACTTGGCCAAGCTATAAGCCTTTGACTTCACATAGCATTTGTTTGATGAAATTATATAACATTTCCAGAAATACAAGGTTTTCGACTATGGTAGAACACCTCGATGAGATTCTCTTTAGAGTATATATTCAAGAGCTTCCCATCTTTGTATCACTCATTTTTAGCAAAAGTTGCTGCTGTCAATAATGAGCATCTGTTGGCAAACTTGTGCCAGTGATATTGGAAGAGTGAGAAGGGATGTAAAAATTTTGGTGTTCATGACCCGTTAAAATTCCCTGCGAGCACTGTGAACAGAGCAGCATAGAGACAGCGTTCATAGTTCACGCCTAACAATATTTGGTCGTCGAGTATCTACATAAACTCTACAATATATCACATCGCTACAAAAGAACATATTAACCAAGATCACCATACCATCAATCATCATACAAGCAAGAACATCTAAAGATTTGGATATGTGATCAACTTACTGTACAGTGAGTGAGACAGCATTCATGAACTCTCATCTGACTCAGTGCAACCATCATTTCCCAAATACATGCCCACTGCCCTTCGCCACCAAGAATCACACCCATGCATGTCGAGCAGTGGCCCTATCGTATGGCCCGAGTCAGTCAGGCTGCACCATCAGTACAAGCTGCTGCCTTGTGATGCAAAAGCATTGCATCCCCACCGTGCCCACAGCCTATTCACCAAATGTTCCTTCGTAATGAACTGAAACATTCAATATGTTCCGCTGCTGTTCCTGCATCACTTAACCAGATGTAAACCTCATGAGGTAATAGCATTTAGTAAATTCTGGTTTTCCTCAGGGAAGTCAAGTGAAATTTAAAACAGACTGATGTCATGTAAAGTTTTAAGTTTTAAATCATATCAACATATGACATAGAAACCAAACATCTAACCTATCCCTAAAGAAAATGGCAACAGATTTAGTTAATCAACTGCTATCTGAAACAGGATGATGCACAAAAAGAGCAGCTTGGAACTTTCATGTGGCTTAGAATAGCAACTTGTTTGAGTATTAATCCAAACACATTAACAAATAAGTAGTAGAAGGAATAAGTTCACTTAATTCAAAGCTGTTGATAAGAATAATTACTGTAAATTGTATGAAGAATTATTCTAAATGGCATGGATAAAATTCACATGCCCTAGCAGTAAATGGGAAAAACTTGCAAACTGAGTTGTCAGCGAAGGAGATAATGCAGAATAAGTAATACAAAGAACCTGAACCATGTAATAAGCAAATCATGTTCAATCTACTTTCCTCCAAATTTTGATTACTTGTATCAATGTGTATTTTGAAATGTTTTAGTTTTATACAAATAAATAAATAAATAAAATAAAATAAATAAATAATGTGTCAAAGTTTAAGCAACATTTAGAATGACATAAATGTTTTCTTTGCATTTGAGATGTCCCACATAGTACTAGTATTTCTACTAGCTTACCAAAGCTATTCCATGATAGAGCAATGCATTAAAAAATGGTTCATACATACACTAGGGCTGACCTGGCCCAAGCTCCCCATCATCTCTTTCATGTGATTCATTATCACTATCTGTATACTTTTCACCATGTAACTCAGCTATTGTGAATTGATTATCCTTCGAATAAAGGTAGATGAAAACCTCTGTCGTAACGTTATAAATCAACTGATATGTGCAGTGCATCTGTAGTAATGCTCTGGCTGCAGAAACTGATACATGCGCGTAGCAACTCATGGTGCACCTTATATATCCTATTTGATGTTAGTTTTCTGCATGGGAGGGGGGGAAAAACACTTTCTTCCGTAAGTTTTTCTGTGGAAGTCATCATAAGAACTGATCATGCTTGGAATTATTTAACTCGGTAACTGACTTACCAAGTAACATGTACCATTCATGACCGGTTTTCAGCCTGACAATGTAGGTGTCTTGCACAAAAGTAGCGTAGACAATCCCTCTCCCTTGATATGAGATGAGCCATTTTTCTCATGTTAACAGAGTAAGTCTAGCTTCCATCAAACCAACTACAACCTACTCTTTTTCCCAATCCTTTCTCTCTCAACAAATCCAGAACTCTGTTAGCTTCCTGTCTCTGACCTGCTGAACTATAAATATCGCCAAGCATCAAATAATTGGCTGCATTATTTGGTTCCAACAAGAATAGATGCCGAGCAGCTTCTTCTCCCATCCCAACATCTCCATGCAGTCTGCAAGCGCTAAGTAAGGTTCCCCAAAGAACAGAATCTGTCTGATCCTTCCGCATCCCGTTCTTTAACAAACGGTGTGCGTCTTTCAGAAGACCAGCTCGGCAGAAAATATCTACCATGCACGTAAAATGTTCTACACCTGGTTCCAAGTCATTCTCTTTTTCCATGGATTCCATCAATTTCCTCCCTTCGTCTACAAGCCCTGCATGGCTACAGGCGGATAATATGGCCAGGAAAGTTATATGGTTAGGCCTTGTCTCTGTTTTCCTCATCAGCTGAAATAGATCAAGAGCCTCTTTTGCACTCCCGTTCCATGCATAAGCTTTTATCATCAAACTCCATGAGACTACATCCTTCTCTCGAATACTACTAAATACTTTGAAGGAATCGCCAATGCTTCCAGATTTGGCATACATATCGATAAGGGAATTAGCAACTGTTCTTTCTGATTCAAAACCCCTTTTGATTATGTGGCCATGAGTTTCCATTCCTTTCGTTGGCAATGGAATCGAAGAGATGGTCAATAGCAACGTTAAGAAGGTTACAGCATCCGGAATGATTCCTCTCCTTTGCATTGCTAGTGTGATCTCGAACACCCGACTCACTTGTTTGTGCTCAACACAAGCTTTCATAACTGCATTCCACGCAACTACATCCTCTCTCACTAGTGCAACTTCATCAAGAAGCTCTAGCACAATTCCCATCTCCCCACACTTAGCATACATGTATATAAGTGCAGTAATCAGATATTCATCTTGTATTAACTCACCGCTCTCATTTACCAAGTACTTTTCCTTGATCCATTTTCCCTCTTGGTAATCACCCGTGTCCGCACAGGCAAGAATCACGCTAAGCAAAATTGGCCGTGTGGGTAAAATCCCTGTATTCGAAACCATCCGGTGGAAAAGACTGAGAGCATCATATGGACGCTCATGCTCTACATATCCACCAATCATCGTACTCCATGAAATCGCATCCTTAGAACCATTCTGTTGAACAAATTATCTGCAGCATCCAAGCGATCGCAAGCAATATACACTGCCATCATAGAATTCGAAACATTCAAATTGGCTTCAACCCTATTTTAATCACATGTGCATGAACACCCTTCCCGTTTCGAAGCAAACCCAAATCCCCACAGCCAGATGCCAAACTCACCAAGGTAGACTCAGTCGGCAAAATCCCAGCATCAGCCCTCATATTTTTATACAAACCCATAGCATCAGAGAGACACCCGGCTCGCGAATACCCAGATATCATTGCGTTCCAAGCAACAACATCTCTCACAAGCATACCATTGAACAGTCTCCGTGCGCTCCCAACATCCCCAGCTTTTGAGTAAAAGTTAATTAGCATAGTCGCAATGAGAAGATCAGCCTGCAGCCCTCTGCTCCTAACAAGCCCTTCAACTTTGTAACCCAATTCAAACTCTGACAAACATGTGCACGCCATTATAACAAGGTGAAAGGTTTGCTTATCCGGTCACACCCAGACGAGGGCTCAAGCATTTCATCAAACACATCAAGGGAGGATCTCGGCATCCCAATTCTCAAGTAACCCTTGATGAGAGAGTTCCAGACAAGGGTCTTGCTGATGGGCTTGCCACGCAAGGTGTCAAAGATTTTGTGGGCACTACTGGGGTCTCCGAAATGGAAGTATTTGGTGATGAGTTGGGTGCAAATATAGAGGTTTTGGCCGAGGCCGGAGGAGAGGGATCGAGCGTGAAGGCGGTGGAGGGTTTTGGGGGAGTTGCAGCGGGTGGAGATTGTGTGGGCGAGAGCTTCTTTGAGATGTTGGCAGCTTGCCTGGGGTTGGCGAGTGATAGTGTAGTTGAATCTTGGTCTTGGCATCAGCTTGGATATCAGTATTGTGAGGATGTTTGGACTCTGTGTCCTTAAGCTCATCTCAATCTGTGGATTGAACATGAAGAATACCATTAGTTGAGTAAAGAAAATAATAGCTCTTCATGTTGTCAAAATCTGAAGGAGGACAAAAAAAGAGTTGATTGCAATAATCAAATAGACTTAACTGCATCACTTTGACAAGGCCGTGATTGAATCCAAAGAGAGATTAACAAGACAAAAATTTGACATTTTGAGATGAAACTATAAAAACAGCCCCAAAACAACTTAAAGACAAAGTAATTCTATATAAATGCAAAGTAGTTTTAATATACCTTAAAAATCATGGAAAAGATCAAGAATCCCCTTACAAGAAAACCCAGGCCGATGCCATAATTGTTGACTACATCCTCCTCTCTTCAAGTTAACATACATTATAATAATCTAGAATAAAGACATAACAATTACAAATCACAAGCACTAGTTTTTTAGGGCTTCTTCTTAATTGTTAAAAACAATAATAAAAGAAAATTAAATTGCAGACAACCATAGAAACTTACCTTCTAAAAGTTAGATCGGACTTGCAGGTTCTCCGTTGGTGTTTTTGCCGCCGACGGAAGGTGGGAGATTGCCATTGAGATTTTTTCCAATTCAAAAGCTTAGTTTTGGGAAAGTTGAAGGGCATTGAGTTGGGCCTGAGCTAGCATGGGCCTGATAGAAAGCCCGCTGCTTGACACGCTTGGTAGTTTAAAGAAAGCTCATGTAATATTTGTATGATTTGAGCTCTCAAAAAAAAAATATTTGAACTAGTATATTGCTGTCGGACGGTGTCCGATAGGACACCAATCGATGACGACAGTGATGATGACAGTGAGAGAGAGAGAGAGAGAGGAGGGCGGAGGGAGTGAGGGGAGAAAGTGGGTTGGGGGGAGACGGCGCGGATAGAGAGAAAAAGGCAAAGGGCGGAGAGAATGACGGGAGAGAGAGGGAGAGGTGGAGAGTGAGAGAGAGAGAGAGGAGACGGACAAACGGACGGAAAAAATTTGTGAAGAAGACGCGAAAGAAATCCTATCTTCGATCAGTTTTGATGATTTGAAGTTATAGTTTTTCCATCACATACTTCTTTTTAAATTGGGAAACAAATAATAATAAGCATTCTTGCTTCTGAAAATGCCAATATTTCTCAATGAGTTCGGTAGGGTTGGAAATGGGCCAGCACTAAAAATTATCATACATGGATGTTGATATTTTGAAGAATTCGTAAACTACTATTAGAATATTGATATTTTCAAAAGTTATATCTTTAATATTAACTTTTCCATATCTTATTTACTTTTGGATAAATGTATGATAACTATCAATTTATAATAATTTTCATTGGCTATGTTTTACATGTAAGCTTATATCATGCTTAAGTTTAACTAAGCATTAGTTCAGCACTAATTTTCTTTTTTTTTTTTTATGGTCTCGTATAAATCACAAAATTTCTAAAAAAACTACTATTATATTTATATTAAGAAATCATGATTATATTAATTAGAATAAATATATAATTATATTGTATTACTAATCTTTTTTCTTACGTGTATAGTGCGTGCCTAAATACTAAGTAGACTAGTAGTTATAAAATTTCTTGTGAATTGAAACTTTTTTATCTCTTCATCTCGTGTTCTAAAAGTGAACAGATTGTAGCGATCTTAGCGGCTTTTTTTTAATTTATTTGCTTAAAATGTAAACTCTTGCATTACACTGTGTATTAAAACCTTTCCATAACGCTATCTTAACATCTCGATTTTAGATTTAAATATCATATAGAAGTAGCTTAGGTGGGTCCCATCTTTGCTTAGCTGGACCAGAAGAAGTCGGCCTCCCTTTTGTCTTTTTCCCCCTTCCCCTTCATCCTTTTCGGCGGGAGATCTTTCTGGCTTCTTATTTGAACACTTTTTACAGAAGGTTAAAGGCCAAAAGCCAAGCAAACCAATATCAATTTGTGAAACACACAACAAATTAAATCAACAATAATCTACAAATGTCTGGCTTTATTCTTTTTCCATCAAAATGGGGAAAACCCTCTCTCACATAAAACTAAACTCTGGACTTTGCCCTCCCCCAAAAGGCTAGGAATATACAAGCTGTGATGAATGCTTTTCTTTTCTTCCTATGGGAATTGCGTGCTTTCCTCTCTCAAACCAATGTCAACTTGTGAAGCACACAAAACATAATCTAAAGATCGAACCATTCACTATAAATTGTAACGTCTGCTTGCCTGCTTCAAACACCACCAAGAACATAACCTCCATTTTTTTTTTTCCCCCAAAAAGAGTTGAAGAGGCTGCGCGTGGAGGCTACGATGAGCTTCAAGAGGTCGGACAGCATTGCTGACAGCATGCCTGAGGCTCTGAGGCAGAGCCGGTACCAGATGAAGCGATGCTTCGCGAGGTAAGAATTGGTGTCATATTGTGATCATGTATATGTTGTGATTTGGCTAATGAGACTGGGAATTAATAGGTATGTTTCCAAGGGGAAGAGGCTGATGAAGAACCAGCAGCTGATGGAAGAACTGAGGCAGTCGATGGACGACAAGGTCGAGATCGAGAGGCTCATGGAGGGGTTTCTTGGCTACATCATCTGCTCTACTCAGGTTAACTGTTTCTTTCTTCTCTCTGATCATCGTCTGAATTCTCAAGTTTATTGTAGGTGAAAGATTCTTCAAAGTTCAAATTCTCAATTCATATTTTACATTTCTATGTTTACTTTTCGTTCTTACAAATTTTTCCATCAAATTCTTGATTTCCTCGTAGAAATTTTCTTGATTAAAGAAGCACCGCTCAGTTTATAATCTAGGATCTTGAGAGCTAAATTGAGATCATCTTTCTTACAATTTTCAGGAGGCTGTAGTTCTTCCCCCATTCGTTGTGTTTGCTGTCAGGCCGCATCCAGGAATATGGGAGCATGTGAAGGTGAACTCAGATGATCTTGCAGTTGAAGGAATCACTGCTTCAGAGTACTTGAAGTTCAAAGAAACAATTTATGATGAGAAATGGTAAATACCAAACCAAATAAATAATCAAACTGAAAGCAAACTTTCATCAATTTTATCTGAACTTGAAATCTTCAGGGCAAAGGATGAGAACGCACTGGAAGTAGATTTCGGAGCATTTGACCTCTCAACACCTCACCTCACCCTTCCCTCGTCGATAGGAAATGGCTTGCCATTCGTAGCAAGATTCTTGTCTTCCAAACTTCACGAAAACTCTGAGAGCACGAAGATGTTGCTGGACTACTTGCTCGCTCTCAAGCACGGCAGAGAAGTAAGAAATCTCAGATGAAACTACCAAAGAAAATTGGACATAACACCACTATGGAGAACTCTTGGCTAACAAATGCTTGTGCTGTTCGCAGAAACTTATGATTAATGATAGCTTGAACACAGTAAACAAGCTTCAGACCGCACTGCTCCTGGCTGAAGTGTTCGTCTCAGGACTACCCAAGAACACGCCGTTTCAGAAGTTTGAGCAGAGGTGATCATGAGAGAACTACAAACCAGCACAAGAATTCTTGAGTCCATATTCACACAGTTTTTCCTTCTTTTGATCTCTACAGGTTTCAAGAATGGGGACTGGAGAAAGGATGGGGTGATACCGCGGAACGAGCAAAAGAGACCCTGAATTGCCTCTCTGAAGTTCTTCAAGCACCTGATCCATCAAATATGGAGAAATTCTTCAGCAGAGTCCCGACCATGTTCAACATTGTGATCTTCTCTCCTCACGGCTATTTCGGGCAAGCAGATGTTCTTGGATTGCCCGACACCGGTGGCCAGGTCTAGAAATGAAGCCTAGTCCTAATTTGAATCCATGCTGAATCTGAACTTCAAGCAATAACAATAGCTTTTCTCTGTTTGCTAAAAGGTTGTGTACATTTTGGACCAAGTTAGAGCACTTGAGGAGGAAATGCTCCTCAGAATCAAGCAGCAAGGGCTTTCAGTGGCTCCTCAGATCCTTGTGGTAAAGTTTCACAACTTCTGCAAAAATTGTTTTCGGAAAAAATGAAAGAAGAAAATTACTGAAAGAAGAAGTGTTTGCAGGTTACAAGATTGATACCAGAAGCCAAGGGGACTAAATGCAACCAAGAGCTCGAGCCGATCCTCAACACAAAGCACTCCCACATTCTTCGAGTGCCATTCAAGACGGAGAATGGAGTTCTGGAGCAGTGGGTCTCTCGTTTCGATATCTACCCCTACCTCGACAGATATGCTCAGGTCTGTGATCAACTAGTACTGGCAACTTCTTCAGATTTTGAATTTTTCTGTGTCTGTGGACTTGTTTCCTGCTCTTTAGGATGCCACCGAGAAAATCCTTGAGCACCTTGAGGCAAAACCGGACCTGATCATTGGAAACTACACTGACGGGAACATGGTAGCTTCACTGATGGCGAGCAAGCTAGGAATTACTCAGGTATAGTGATATTTTGCAACATTTTTTTTGTTACATCAAAAAGTTTGCCAAATTCGCGGTATCATGCATGAATGCTAGGCAACCATTGCGCATGCTCTGGAGAAGACCAAGTACGAAGATTCAGATGTCAAGTGGAAGGAATTGGACCCCAAGTATCACTTCTCATGCCAATTCACAGCCGATATGATTGCGATGAACACTACAGATTTCATCATCACAAGCACGTTTCAAGAAATCGCTGGAAGGTTGGAAAACAGATCAGTCTCATTCTTCATGGTTTAGTCTTTAATCCAAAAGAAAGTTTTTGAATTTGGATAAAATCATCTACTCCCTCTGTGCATGTTGCAGCAAAGAGAGGCCTGGGCAGTATGAGAGCCACTACGCATTCACAATGCCAGGGCTGTGCAGATATGTTTCGGGCATCAACGTCTTCAATCCTAAATTCAACATAGCTGCCCCTGGGGCTGATCAGTCCGTATACTTCCCTTACACACAGAAACAGAAGAGACTAACTGAATTCAACCAGGCCATCGACGAGCTGCTCTACAGCAAAGAGGACAACGATGAGCATATGTGAGTCCGACAGTTCTCTTCAGATTCATATCTTAAAGCAGTTTTCTTATTGAATGAATGGCGCAGGGGATTCCTCGCGGACAAGAAGAAACCGATCATCTTCTCAATGGCGAGGCTCGACACTGTGAAGAACATAACTGGGCTAGTGGAGTGGTACGGGAAGAACAAGAGGCTGAGGGACTTGGTGAACCTTGTTGTTGTTGTTGCGGGTTCTTTGACCCAGCAAAGTCGAAAGACAGGGAGGAGATTGCAGAGATCAAGAAGATGCACTCGCTGATCGAGAAGTACCAACTGAAGGGTCAGTTGAGGTGGATAGCAGCACAGAATGATCGGTATCGCAATGGTGAGCTGTACAGATGCATAGCAGACACCAAAGGAGCATTTGTGCAGGTCTGATGCCAACTTCTATCTGCATTGGTTTTTCTTCAGTCTGTAGGGTGAGAACAGTTTACTGATGTAGCAGCAGTTCATTTTCTGCAGCCTGCACTCTATGAGGCGTTCGGGCTGACAGTCATAGAGGCGATGAACTGCGGCCTGCCCACCTTCGCGACAAACCAAGGAGGGCCAGCTGAGATCATCGTCGATGGTGTTTCTGGCTTCCATATCAATCCCACCAATGGCGATGAGTCCAGCAACAAGATTGCAGATTTCTTCCAGAAATGCAGGGAGGATGCTGGTTACTGGACCAAGGTGTCAACTGCTGGCCTCCAGCGCATATATAAATGGTAAAACAAGTCTATGACCTGAAACTACTCATTCTTTCGCTGCTGCTTATCTTCGACATACTACTGAGAGAGATGTTTCGCAGCTACACATGGAAGATCTATGCGAACAAGGTGCTGAACATGGGATCTATCTACAGCTTCTGGAGGCAGCTGAACAAAGAAGAGAAGCAGGCTAAGCAGCGATACATTCAGATGTTCTACAGCCTCCAGTTCAGAAATCTGGCAAGTCTAAAAAGAAGATGCATGAAAGGTTTCGATGTGCATTTGATGTGCATTTATAACGAGAGAATTTCTTTAATGTGCTGCAGGCAAAGACGGTGCCCACAGCGGGGGCTGAAGCCCAGCAGCAAGAGCAGCCGCAGACAAAGCCTCCGGCCAAGATACAGCCAGTTTTAAGGCGAGTTTGCCCACTCATTATTAGATTGCTAGAAAAGATATTCAGGAGAGGTAGCTACTAGGGATTCCTTGCCGCAATTCCCCCAGAAGAACTCAAACAAGGATTCAAAGGTGAGAGATCCTCGATCTTCTGAAGTTTTTTCCAACTCTGCCGTCCACTTTGATTCATTTTTACGGCTAGTTGATGCATACATAGGTGGTTCGGTTTATGCTTCAATGCCAAATGCTATCAGGATTGTAGCGTACTGCTTCACGCCAAAGTGGCCAGCATCCAGAATCACAATCACATCATCAACACCTCGACAAGGCCAAGGGCAACAAACAAAATAAAACGCCGATAAAGTTCCTGACATAACTTGCACCAGCATTTGTAACTATCACATCATTCTCTATTTTTTTTTCATGTAAATCCTACTGTCATTGCAGAGCTTGAGTGCTCGGGCTGATGTAACAATAAAAGGAGATTTGCTAAGATTAAAAAGAAAAAAAAAACTATTGTCACCGCTTAGTAACCGGCAAGCACACATAGTAAAACATATTAGGTTTTGATTGTCGAGTACAACTTGAGCCATGTCAAGGGCTCATCATGTGAATACCCAGTAACCAAAGACACCAACAGTGAAACAGTCAATCAGCACACGGGACTTGAAACAAATCTGCAACCGCCATCAGGCTCCCAGAGCTCAACAGTAGAACATGACCTTCTTCACATTTTCTTTGAGAGCTGGAAGGGGTCTAACATTTCCAGCCCCTGGGACTCGCGTTGTGCACTGCTGCTGCTGCATATTAGGAGCCCCACGGCCACCTGCTGCTGGAGTCGCCACTGAACCACTGTCGGATGACTCAGGCTCCATATAGAAACGAGCCCGGAAAGCAGCAAGATGAGCATAATATGCTGGTGGCACTGTTGAGAAAAATAGTCAACAATGGACTTCGATTTTCTTCTAAATCAATCACTAAGAACAAGTGCAAAGAATTGGTGGGATGCAGCAACTTACCAATGGATACGGATCGAGTGCACCTTGCATAACTGGGAAAGAAAAGAATCTAGAATTATATCAAAAAACAAGGGGGTGGGGAAATTATATAGAAGGGAAAGGATTTGATCTCATTACGTATAGCATAAGTTGTTCGTAAGAGATTGCAACGCATCTGCAGTGAACTTGTTTTCATCCCACAGGACATGATAATGTGCAGGACGGCTTGTGCCCTGTCATGTAACTTAATTGGTAAAATATGAAAGCAAGCAAAACACTAAATATAACAAATACATAGATATAACTTGATGAACTGATACAAGCAACCAAAAAGCTTTACCTGGATGCCAGCATGACTACACAGGTAAAAGTCAAATTCAGTTGGATGGCAGATCTTAGAATCAACAACAGTACCTGAAATTTATGAGAGAGCAAAGAAGCACAAGAAATGATTTTCCAATCTCAAACTGAAGGGTCAACTAGACGATTTTAAAATTTTTATACAAATAAATATCATCAATAAAATAAAGCAAGAATCACTTGAAAGAACCAAACCTGGCAAAATGTTTCCGCTCCTATCAACTGAACGCTGATCTGCATGGTTGTTCGCAAACAGCCTGGTGTGGTGACGTTTCTGAACCACCACAAAAGTTACTGGTGGCTGATAATTAGGCTCCACATGTTCACATGCCTGAAACAAGTTTATTATGAAATATGAGCTGGTGCTATTAAAACCAGTAAAATTAGAATTAACGTCTCACAAGCGATTGGCAGGGAAGCACCTGCCGTATGGCATCAAGTTCATGCAGTAAGACTTGATAGAATTGCCCCTCACTAACACCATCCCTGAAATAAAACAACAATCAGTATACTACTACTGGAAATGATGATTTGAATATTTAACCAAGTTACCTGTAAAATATAATTCTTTGAGGCTTCTGGCCAGTTGCTTCCTTGAAAGAAAGAAGAAGTTCCCTGGAAATATTATTTACAGCTGGTTCAAGTTCTTACATACCATATGAATCCATAAAATAAATTGACCAACACCAACAGAAATGAACTGTGTAGATCAAACGGACAGATAAACATACATAATCATCCCACCATAGACAGTCCCTCTCTGAGGATCTTGCCAAACTTTGTACAGATCCTGAATCAGCTCCTGGCGATGTGCCTGAGCACAAACCAAGCCAGCATACTTTGTGATCTCCGGCCAATCTTGAGAAGCAACAACCTGCATAGTGTGGATGTGAAATGATATTGCTTATAAATTTGAAAGGAAGACCCCACTTCAATCATAAATAAAAAAAATTAAAGAATCTAGCATTAAGCTGTTTTTTTTAATTTAATGCTGGGATTGTCTTACCGCTGCAATAGAAGGGCTGGAGTCTTCTCCGGGATGAGGATGTGTGACATCTGCACCAAAAATAATGGTGGGCCTGTCACTAACCAGAGGTATCCGCCTAGAAATAGCATCCACAAGAACTGTGTTCCTGCCACCAACCTATACAAAGAAAAGGTGTTGTGTCAGCAACTGCAGAAAATTTTAGTTAAAGGGACTAGAAAAATCAACTGAAGTCATGCAGGAACCCACCTTTACATTAATCTTAAGCGCGACGTTTGCGAGATACTGCTTGCTCATCTTAAATACATGTTTAGTCAAACAGCATTGTGAAACTAATCCAAGGTCAGTTTCACAAATCCGTTTTAGATCCCCTGCCATATAAATGACAGCCACAGATGAGAAGATTTTCACATTAATGTTAGTTTAACGATAGAACGGACAATATACAACAGCCTGCATCACTAAAGCTAATATATGGGACCAAATGAAAAATAAGAATATAACTTATGAGTATGGTAAGCAGAATAATGTAGTACAAAGATAAGTTGATACCATAAAGAGAGCCGTTATTGTCAGGCAGTATAACAATTAGCAGCTCCAGTTCTTTGCGCTGGGGTTGAAGTTTGCTCATTGCATCATGATAGCATGCTTTTAAGGCTCGTTCAACGTGATCAGGACGAGCAGTTAGTGGTGGCAGGACAGGTTCCAAAGAAAAGCGCTGCATGAAGTTCAAATTACTTAATTTGTCTTACCCATTGACATGATACTATTATGCAAAGGGGAAAAAACAAATCAATACATGCGGAGTAAAAAATTTAAGGATTCCAGTCCAGATACCATTCCAGAAACTCGGCACATTTGAGCAAGTTCATGGCAGAACCCACGAGCAACACTTTCTTGAACATTCCGTGCAAAATTAATGCATGTCCAGTTGTTCACGTTCCCACCATTCACCATTTTCTATAATTAAAAAACACAATAAAGTTAGATGCTACATGCAGAACCCAATAAGAAACAAATGAGGGATGTTAATTAAGCTTGTAGTTCAAGAAATAGATAGAATCAGCAAAGGGGGAGTTTAAAAAGACACGCTATACTTATAAAATTTACCAATTCATAGCGCTGCAGCAGACGAGGTGACTAATAGTAGGTAAGGAACTTCATAGAAACTATAAGAAATTCTTGAATATAAAGCAGAAAAAGGAACCAATGCTACATCCCAAAATTTCAAGCTAGAACAAAAAGAGAGCTACAGGCATAAAGAAATGATGTAATCCTCAGTATCAACATTCAAAAGTCAATACTTTCAAGTTCCAAGCATTTAAATAGAACTTCCAAGCATTTAAATAGCAAGCATTTCACATGTTTTCAAGGGAAAACCCGTAGTCAAAAAAATTGGGTGCCTCTAACAGCTAAAACAAAACCAAATTTAATGTCTTAGTAGGATATGTTATCAGACCAAAAAACTAAAACACAGAGAAAGTCAGTCATCGATCATATCATGTTTAACATGAGTCAACAATTTATCTAATAACAAGGTTAATTTGATTATCACCTCTAACATGGAATAATGTGCAGCATAAAATACTTACCGCATTGCAAAATGGCATTGAATAAATAGCCTGTATATTTGTGTTAGTTTTAACCTAATTATTACATGTTCTGTTTGTATAGTAATTTTAGTTTTTACCAAATTATTATATCTTCAATTGTCAGTGTATATTACTGACTCTACAACTAAAGGTCTAAAAGAAAATGGTACTTCTCAACTAAAAGAAAAGGTAAGCAACATGGCATAAACATGCCCACAAAAAAGACACTACTAAATATTGTAAAGTGCTTACTTGAGTTTTCTATGGGAAAATATCAAATGTTTCCCTTGTCACTAGTCAGAATGACAGAACTCTGCTGAATATGCTCTGCATTCAAGTGATGGTAAAAAGCTAATTTATTTCCATCTTAGACCTTCTGTCACCCCTCAGGTGATTATAGAAATCACAAGTTTAGAGGGGAATGTTAAGGGAGGAAAACAACAAAACCTTAGCTTAAAGACAAAATTACCAAGTTTAAAATAGCTCAGTGTAGAGTATTTTAAGCTTTTATTTAGTGAGTGGTATAAACCAACGAAGAGACCTAATTGGCTCTCAGTCTATACCTCATGAACAAGCGCAAAAAGAAAACCAACCCTACACAATGGAGAAGAAATTAGCATTGAACTTTGATCCAAAGCACAATTAAGTGATATACGATATGGAAACGTAAATAACACAAAATAATGATTAATGCAGTAAATCTGCAAGCTTATGACATGAATGCCAAAACAACACAAAATTTAACCCATACCTTGTTCATCATATTCCATTGACCTACTCTGGGTAAGACGTCCTTCTCCCTCCCAGTATCATGGTATTTGAGCTGTGTGATGAGTTATAGCTTAAAAAAACATAGACCCAAATTTTAAAGAAAACAAAATTGTCAATACCATACAGGTTAACATGATTAAGATTGCTTCCTTCATCTACTACATACCCAAGGTGCAGGCAAAATCCTTGCCTCAACTGATGCAAGTTTCTCACTAATTTTAATTCCAAACTCTTGCGCATAGGGATCCTGATCATAAGCATTTTGACGAACAGTCTGGAGAAAAGAAATTCAAGTTCTCAATCCATCCACAACAGGTAAAACTAAAATCACTAGCCAACCCAAGAAAATTGATCAAAATCAAATATATAGTTTGACAGCCATCTGAATCAAATGCATGGTAACCATCTGTACAATTTTCATAAACTATTATTCACAAACAATGTCTAAAATTTGGAGCAAATGGTTCACCTCGACAATATCAAGCTCCCGATCTCGAGGACGCTGACAGGTGACCTTGAGCAGAGCAGTTATCTGCCTTTCGTTCAACCTCTTAGAATACCTTTGACCTTCCACGATCTTGCAAACCTGAAACCAACAATACAAACATATCAGCATGATGTCTATCTTAAAAGGTTCAATCAAGAAAACAGTTAATGTACATGATACTGTACCCAAATTTTAAAGAAAACAAAAAACATGATACAGTAACATGGTACAGTATTTACAAGCCTGCATATATTATAATGTAAGTACATTGCTTGTTTATATTTTGCACAGAGCAGATCAAAAAAAAAAAAAAATGATGAACATGCGTACCTCCATGGGCAAATAATTTGGTCGCTGCTGATTGCCGACCTGTAGACAAGGCCAATTTGTGTGTTGGATGGTAAAACCATACGTCTCTTGGAAATACTGTACCACAGACTTCATTGTACCCCTTTCATCAACTGGGAAACTGTTGATTTCCACATTCATTTATAATAGAAAATCAAATGGCAAAACTATATCACAAATCAAATAACTAACATTAGTATAAAAGAGTGGCTAAAACATAGTCTGCAAGAGGACTCCATACGTCAGCTCTCTAGTGGACTGTGAGGTTAAACCAGATATGCGATACTTTCTTCGCATGTTCCCACGATGAGTAACCTCAACCTTTATGCCTCTAAGAGCCCTCTTGATCTGCAAGCATGGCATATATCAGAGAAGAGAGTAAGATACTGAGGAACAAAACTGAAAGATGTCAGGAGACCATTTTTATTAACCAAAAGAAATTCTGTAAACTTCAGTTAGAAGCAAAAATATTTATTGAAAAACATAAATCTTGTGTGAACACACCCAATAAATTTCATTTTAGTTTCGACAAGAAAAATAGGCATAATCAAGTTGAAATAACAGAGCAGAGAAATGCCAGTTCCCATGCAAATCTTTATCAAAATAACCTACCAAAATGTATGCAAAACCACCAATAAATATTTATAACACTTTTTAAGATGCTAAGAACGGTCTACAAAATTTATTTTTAAAAAATACCTTGACACGATCAGAATCAGACAATGGCCTTGACATGTCACGGTTCAAAAGTTGAGTTACAAAATCAATAAGAGGGAGTGGCTCAATGAAAGCAGTTGACGACATATCTGCAAGAGAGAAGAAATATTTTTAGTAGTGGCAGAAACAAATTTTTAACAAGTGAAGCATGTGCAGGAAGAAAATTATATAGGATATATCGGCATAAGAGAAGGAACACCTTTTTCAGCAGCAGAAGAACAGATAGACAACAGAAATATTAGTCACAAGACTATTTCCCAGTAGATCTCAACATCATCATAGATGAACCCAGGCAATTTCTTGAATGAATGAATATCTTTCCATTAGGTCAGAAAGAGAAAAATTACCATGTTTAATAATAATAGAGCTTATAAGAAAATCAGAGAAAAGGTCGTGTAGTATGTGGCATAAACATACATATATAAAAATGAATCACATGAGTAATCCTCACCAAAAACAACCATAAAGGGGGGAATAAACCTCAAGCAAGAAAAATATACATCATTAGAGCAAAAGAAACACCCATTAATTTCAAAATTAAGTGCATTGCAATGTGATCTAAATAGGTCAAGATATATAGCTAATTCTAACAAGGCAATTTCACACCAGCTGTTAGCAAAATAATTATTAGCAAAATTATCATTACTGAGAAAAGAAGTATGCTTTTTTTTTAATCTGACCATCCAGCTTCAAGACATTTGAAAATCAGCAAATATGGGTCAACAACTACATTGGACTCTGTTAAAATCAGTGAAAAGGTGACTTCTAAGTTCCTAATATCTAGGTTAGGACTTGCAAGTACCACATAATCCACAACACTGGCCATGACATATGCCTTCTAGACATATTTCATGGAATATACAGAACAGGCATGAGAAGACACCAGCTTTCACCTTTACCAGTGCCTTCTATGACATGGCCATTATGTGGTTTATCACTGTAAATTGGTTTATCTAAGTAAGATTTGAAATAGAAAATCATACAAATAGGAGAAATTTGATATCTTTACCAATATTCAGGGAAAGGCCCATCTGTGTTGGGCGAATGCTCTGATAAAATCCCCGCCAACTCTCAAGGCCCTCCCCAAGTTGCTGCCGTCTACCAAGATCAGGTGAATAGAAAGACCGACCAACAGGGCAATACCTATCCAACCACCAGAGGCGTACATTCACTCTTTTTTTATTGGTTAAATAAAATAAAGCAGGTGGATGCACTAGGTAAATGATAGTTACCTAGAGGTAGGCAATTCACGCAAAACAATATCAAGAACTTGAAGAGCTTCTTGGGGAGCATCTGCATGCCTCCCAGCCAAAAACATCTCCAGATGATGAAGATCAGCACGAGAAGCAAATTTGATTACAATTTTAAAAGTCCTCTGTCTCCTGCTGGACAGAAATACATTTAAGATTTCACTCCACGACAGAATAAAAGAGATGGACACAAATAGAGTAAGGTATTGCTGGTTTAAAATAACCTTTCAGTTCCTGATCCATCGTCTTCATCAGTGAGTGTAACTTGAAACTCTTTGGAGGAAAATGGTAGTGCCCCGGCAGTATAAAGGCTTTTCCTTCCATCATATGCTGGCAACCGGCCTCCTAAATGGGTGTCACGGAATAGCCTCACCAGCTCTCCCATAACCGCTCGGTTCACACCTCGTGAAGTAACTTCTGGTGTAATTGAAACCTGATGAGAATAATTACCCAGCAACATTAGAACAAACCTTGAAATGAATTGAATATCAAATATACTAAAGCCAAATTTTAAAAGAAATGTGAAGCACAAAAAAATATAAGGGGTGTGAAACTCACAATCATATTGGTCAGAATAATTACCAACCAACATTAGAAACAAAATTTGACTGAAATGAATTGAGAATCAAATATACTAAATCTAAAATTCAAAGAAATGTGTAGCACAAAAGAATATAAGGGGTGAGAAACTCACATCATATTGGTGAAGGTCCTTGTCAGGGAGTTCCGCAAAGAAGTGGTTTGCCTTCACCAAGCACTTAACACCACAGCTACCCTTGCCCGGGCGCAATGGAAATCTAATAGATTTGCTTGATGCAACTGGCTGAATGGCCTGACTTGTTCCGCCTTCCCTTTGTACTGAAAGCTGTTGAACCTGCTGTGTTACCTGGGCAACAGCTATCTCCTGGGGTCTTAATGAAGAACTAGGCTCTGATGAAGGCTGTGTGGCCTGGTAAGGTGGAGCTTCGTCAGCTTGGTGCAGCTCGGGTGCCAAAGGCCTTGATGAACCAGCTGAACCAGCAGAAGAGCCCACCCCGCGCCCAACTCCAATGCTAGAACCGCCCCTATGCCCACCATAAAATTGCTGAGGGGGCATACCACCTCTCTGCTGGGACCCTCCACGGCCATGGTACCCAGAATGCTGGGGACCTCCACGGCCATGGTATTCCGAAGGTAGGCCTCCCTGGTATTGGTGGGGCATCCCTCGACGAGGTTGTGGGCCACCACCACGACCCTGCTGGTAGCATCCACGACCACGACCACGATCTCCATACTGCTGCTGTTGTTGAGGTTGAGGAGGACCCCAACCTCGTCCTTCACCACCTCCCTGTTGCTGAGAAACTGCAGTTCTTTCAGGAGGGCGCTGAGATCCACCTCGCCCACCACTTCCAGTTTGCTCTTGTGGTTCCAATGTCTCTCCAGGGAGATCGGTTCTCCTTTTCCTCACCATGTCGTCCACTGCAAAAGAACCAGAAGAGAATTATATATATATATATATATATATATATATATATATATATATATATATATATATATATATATATATATATATATATGACAGAGATTAAGAAAAGTAGTACTAATTTGATACTGAAAAAAGACGACACTCAGAAAACTACACCAAGATCACAAAATTTTCAAGGAAACGAAATGAACATATATATATGAGAAACAACAATCAAACAATACGTGACAGGATGAAAATACATGTCCACCTCTACTCAGTTTCACAAACACCAACCAAGAAACAGGAATATTCCTAAAATTATATTCTGGTGCTAACAAATCCAGATAACGAGGACACCAGTGACCATGCATTGACTAATATACTTAAGGAAACAAACTTATCATCAATTAACCATGATTAACTCTAAAATCTAACATTTAATATAAGGTATATTTTCAGAGTATATACACAATTACTGCATACCATGTATTGCAAATAACAAACCCAAGTACATGCACATAAAGATTTTTATGTACATATAATGAATCTAAATTAATAAAGAAATGCTAGAATTTCTTTGAGGCATTCCTCTCGGAGGCATTAGGGACTAATCAAATACATCATACTAAAAAATGGTACAAGGACACTGTTACAGAGTTTAGTTGGAAAAAAACAACACTCAGAAGTCTAAAGCATGTAGATACTTCCTTTTCAAACCAACAAGTCTCATGCATGAAAATATTTCAAACAGATAAGTAATGGTATTTGGAAAGCAAGCAACTCACTTATCAGACCAAAGACAAGGCTCAAAGAAGAAATAGAGAAGAATGCAGCATTCTGCCTAGTGTGTGTTTGTTACCACAAAGAAGACCAAATAAGCACTATTTATAAGAAAGCTGGGGCCAAAGAAATGCAGAGAACCAAGTATACGTCCCCCATGTAATCTGCAAATGGGTGAATCTAATACCTACAATGCAATCTTCATCAATTGATTGCTTTAGAAAATTGATATAATTCTAATATCTAAACACTAATACAGAATAATTGCCAAAAAATAAAGGAACAGAATGATCACATACATTGTTTCCCAACAATTACAATAAGTATAATATGATGCATGCGCTGAGAGATGAGACAAACTATAACACCAAATACAAGACAATTTACAATAAAATCGTGACATTAGAGCCATCATGAAGCATCTTCATAACCAAATACCAAAACAAATCTTCCCATCAAAGTAAAAAAAAAAAAAAAGAGAAATAATCAAACTGATAATAAATGGGTTTCCTACACTTAATTAATCCAGAGAGAGAGCTCTTTTTGAACCACAAGACCATCAACTGAAAACTATAGAAAACCAATATGCATTAGGGCAAACCCCTGCGAAAGATCCCAAACGCACATCCACATAATTACAAAGAAATAAAGAAAGGAATTAGGAGAACAACCCACAAGCAAGCTTATACAGAACAAAATGAATGTTCAAAACTGATTATAAAGAAATTAACTACAGAAAATAAACGAAAGAGACTAATAACTGGTGTTAATAGGGAAAAAGAAAGTTCCTGATATGACTATGCTAGTGAAGAATTCTCAACAGTGGAAGCAAAAAATAACAAATAAAATCAATAATAGTAAAAACTCATTAGAAACCAAGACAAATAGAGTACAGAGCATCCCTCTAGACCTATACTCACTAAAAATCACTATAAACAGCAAGAAATCAACCAAAATCAAACATCTCATTTGAAAAAAATCAAAAAAATTCATGGATCGCTACAACAACCTTGAATCTAGCCTGAAGAACTACAGTCATTAACATCATTATCCACAATCACACTCAAAAAATCCCACAACACAACAAAAAGAGCAGAAAAACAAAAATTAAAGGGAAAATACTGATAAAATCGCAAAAGGCAAGCATCAAACGAGATCGGCGACGAAATGAGGCCAGAGTCAGCCAATCGTCGTCTCGTCTTCGCCCATCGCTCAGCTCCCAAACCCTAACCCTAACAGATCAAAAATGAAGAGGAGAGAAAGATCAAGAAAACAGCTATACCTCAGTTAGAAACCAGCAGCCGTACGATGGAAACCGCCTCCTCTCCGTCCAAACACCGACGCCTCAAAAACCTCTCTGCAGGGAATATAGAAAAAGGCCGCGCTTCTAGGGAGAGAAAACCCCACGAGCGAAGCCTCCAGAATAGGGGTGCCACCGGATACGGATTATCCGCGGATATTCGCATCCGAATTCGCCTCCAATCCGGATACGGATATCATTTTTTCACATCCGTCAATATTCGTATCCGTATCCGTATCCGAAAGGTAGGTGCGGATACGGATATGATAAAAGTAATATCTTATTTGTATCCGATCCGATATCCGAATGTTGCATGCTTCATAATGATATCGGTATAGAAAAGACTATTCTTCAATGAAATAAGGTATTAAATTTTGATATTTTGAGTTGATAAAAAAGTAATAGTGAAAAGTATTCGATTCTTGCAAGAGAACCACATGATATTTTGAGTATTTCGACATCAACCATGTCATCCGAATCGGCATTTAGCATCGGAGGACGTGTAATCTATTGTTATAGAAGTCAAATGATAATGAATACGATGAATGTATTGATATGTACACAATAATATCATAGTATGTATCACATTTAATATTGTAGTAGATGAGATAAAAAGTAATATAAGTATTTCTGTTTAATTTATCTTTAACCATATTCATTTTTAACCTATCCGATTAGTATCCGCATCCGATCCGCTAATATCTGATTTATATCTGATATCCGATTTTGGCGGATATGGATATCATTTTTTCACATCCGCCAATATCCGTATCCGTATCCGTATCCGAAGGTTGGGTGCGGATATGAATATGGTAGAGATAATATCCGATCCGTATCCGATCCGATGGCACCCCTACTCCAGAAACGACCGCCGCCCTCTGCCTCTATTTATACCCAAACGACGAAGATAACGACAGCTGTTCCTGACAGCACCGCGCGCCACACCCACAGCAGCCGGAGGGGCCCACCTGCACGGGGGCAACAGGGTGAGGGAGCGAGTGGGCCAATGTGACTTGGCCCAAAGGTACCGGAGTGGGGTGATCCAGGTGCGTTTACCCAGCACGGGGCCCACGTATCACTGGGCGGGTGAGGGTTTGGGTAGCGGTTCTTCCTTTGTAAGGGCCGTTGGCGAGGGCGACCCGCGGGGGGTCACATGATTGGTCACGCCCTCCCTCGGTTGTCGTTTACGGAGAAAAGGCAAAAGATGGGTCAACCGTATATTGGGCTCCGGTGTAAAGTGCATTGCACCAAACTAAGAATTGATCCATCACAACACGACACGTGTCCTTTATTTATAAAAGAAAATGTATAGTTAAAAAATTTGGACATGAGTCAAGCTATGGGTCCTTTTTTAACCAAAAAAGTCATTTAATATAAACATTATTTAGAAAAAAATAGTTTTAAATCTACACTAGGAAAAAAAATACTGCGCTTCATAAGAAAAAGAGAGAAAACTATAAAAATAATTTGTTTTTATTGTTTAAGGTCCGATTGCACTTGAGCTTAGTTTTTATTTCCACCTCAATAATACAGGAATAGATTTTTTTTTTCTTTTCCTTTTTTTTAGTTAATAGACGTTGCAATGAATTTAGAATCTATTGTGAGTATGTCAGATTTTTTTTTTCCCCTTAAAGAAAAGCCCATTGGCTTACATCATAATCTCGTAGTGAGAAAAATAAACTCCTACTGTAATATGAGAGAATTAATAGTTTTTTTCCCTGTGAATTCGAGCCATTATATTATTTGTTTTCTTATTATACTCTTGCAAATTTAATTTGAAAATTTTTGTTGCCTAATAGGTATAGTGAGATTCAAGCACTTAAATCTCACGAGAAGGAACTCGTCGCTTGAGTTCTGTTCACTTCAAACTAACCTTCTACTTTTCATTTGAGTTAAGCCTTGGTGTCTTAATGTTATTGATAGACCTAACTGGCAAATGTAAACACAAAACCTCAGTTACAGATATTGCATTGTCTATTGAAAGTTATCAAATAATTGAACGCTATTACAAACACTACAAGAGTCTTAATAAAACTTAATTACTTTCTTGTAAACCGTAGGCTTTTTCTTTTTCTTTTGCTTCACGCTTGTTGTATACTAAATTGTTAACTATATAAAAATTCTATTGTCACTCAAGTACAAGGCTTCAATTATTTACGTGCAATATAAAATTTTCAATTACTTAGCTCTATCATAGAATGACAGGAATTTAAAATCACTTACTACTTTTTCTTAAATATCATTTAGTTGTTATAATTATTTGGATATAATTGTCTTGATATAACAAGTTAACCATGTTATTCATTACTAAAATAATTGACTTAGCACCGCACCCGTGTAGCCCGGTTCAAAAAAGAACCAAACCGGGTTGGATCCGCGCCCGCGCTCAGACGCAGCTCGGGGCTTCAGCACTGGCGGCGCAAGCGCGTGTGGACCTGATTTCCCTTTATATGCACGCGAAAACTCTAAGTACCTAAAGGGTACACCCTTTGTTCTCATTTTTCTCTATCTAAACACTTCAAATGTCCACTTTATATCTAATGTGGGCTAAATATTTTTATAACGGTCCCAGTGTTGAATTACCTCAATGTCCATAATCATCAACCTCAATATATATATAAATTAATTTCGACTAACATCAGCCTACTTATCAATCTCAATTTTTATCATATAGTTCATCGCAAGGTCAATCAAATAAACATATATATAAGAGTGCTTCTCCTGATATAATATTCTAACACAAAACTATTTATGAGATCTACTCAATATACAAACTACAATCATTCATATTTATCTTCATTTATCAAAGTATATCACTATCCATTAGCTCTAACTCACAATTACTAATAAAATCAGAGTTTATAAAAGGAATCACATTCTACAATAAATGCATGCGTCATCTCAGGAGAGCATCCTTGCAGTTCTAACTCGAACCTTCACCTTGCCATGACCTGAAAACATCAATCTGTGGTAGGGTGAGCTCAACAGCTCAGTGAGTAAATCAGTCAAATTAGATTCTATATTATAATATCATTGTAATTCAAGTATGACGCTATTGAACAATTTCAAGAATCAGTTTCAATTATCTTCCTATTTATGGCTGATATTGCGGCTTAATGGATCATAAATTCTTTCTATTATCTGATACTTATTATATGCATTCTTTTGGATACACATGACCATTTTTGTTAACATACAATGTCATGTATTATACAATACTTGACCTAATCGTCTATCTCTTATAATCACATCTTCTATTTTCAGTTTGTAGCATATTCGTATTTCACATATAACTCACGGTTACAACACAACTGAAGTGTATAATCTTACTCATTAGATTAGTTTATAATTCGTTATTGTTTCCCCCAATATACATATGACATCACACACTACTCATGATAGTATCCAAAATATAAGTGTATATTCGTGTATAAAGAAATACGAAATAATCACATTCATATACCAGATATATATAACAATCTTTTTTTCAGATATCATAAATAACTATATACATATACTAGGTGTCATATATAACATCCATAATTCGGATATCATAAATAATCATATCCATATACCAGATATCATAAATAGCCACAACCATATACCGGATGTCGTAAATAATCATATCCATATACTGGATGTCACAAACATATATTCATGCATACTTCAATAAAATAATAGCAATACTCCCCTTCGATCACCTCCGGTTCAACCCGGTTCCTTCTTCCAATACAATAAATAATAACAATACTCTCGTTCGATCATCTCCGGTTCAACCTGGTCCCTTCCTTCGATACAGTAAATAACAACAATACTCCCCTTCAATCACCTCCGATTCAACCCGTCCCTTCTTCTACTATAATAAATGATATCATATACATACTTATACACATTTCTTATCATAAAAGCATTCACATTCATACCGATATGTCACACAGTCAAGTTCATGCGATTTTATTTCCTAACTTGTTAGTTTCAAGAAATTCTTATCATATCTAAGAGGTACCAAACACACACATTGTAACACTTGCCTTAACTAATCACCTTTTTCTTAACGCTTGAATGCTTAAGGGAGGTGATGTGAAAACAAGTATTCATGTAAGATACTTATACTATACATATATTAGTATTTGTATATTATTATGTATATATATATGAATTTAAATACACTGATCGGTCACATATATTGCATACATATTATCACATTACCATACTTATTATCTAAATAAATCATATTAATAAATCCTATTTTTCTCTATAAAATACAGACCCATTGCTAAAGGATAGGCCAGAGAAACGAGCCCAAAAACCCATTTAATTCAGAATAAATTCGAAATCAGGGATCAGGGCAGATCTCGGCAAATCAGATAGGTTGAAAACCGGTTGAAATGAATCTTCCCAAATCAAGCGGTTGAAGCCAACAAATTAAAGATTATTTCGTCGAATCTGGGAGCTCCAACAGTGAATCCAACAAGACAAAAAGGAGCACAAATCCACGCCAACCGTCGCTCCACCTGGATGTGGCCAATTGGCCACATCCTGGCTGCGGATCCGCGGCCCAAGCCGAGGATCCGCGGCTTATTGGTGAAGATAAGGGGGAGCGTTTGCTCCCCTTATCTCCTCACTCCTTTCCTTCTGGGTTTTTTCCTATAAAAGGCAAGATTTTGTACTAAAAAAAGGCGAAGAACTAGGATTAGAATTTTTATCTATTTTTAAGGTTTAGGCTCTTTGTTAGATAGTATAAAAGTTGTATCTTTGTTTTGTAATTTATAGTTCTGTGCAAATACCAGTGAGAGAGAGGAATTGAGAGATTGTACTCTGAAGATTGAAGTGACATCAATATAAGGATCAAACTACCTTTTCTTCTACTCCATTTTACGGTATGTCTTACTTTATTTACTTGCATTGTTCTTTGTCTTCCATGAGTAGCTAAATCGGTTTTTTTGGGCTCACTATTACTCCTCTTTCTGATCCTTCTTCTTTTCGAATGGTTTTGATGAAAAGATCCAATGAATCATTTGCATGCCTAATTAAGCCTTTCTTCTTGAAAGTGTTCTTGAAGGCACATGAGGATGGATTTGGAGTTTTAAATTTTTACTTCTTTTAAAAATGTCTCTTGAACTTGTTTTTATCTCATACTTGAACCTCTTGATGATTTAACATTCAATTCGAGATGATTTCTTAAAAAAAGAATTAAATTTTCCAAACATCTTATATACTTTGCTTAAAACTTTCTAAAATCAATCTTAAATTTTTACCTATGATCAAGTTGAGACACTAAGGATTTCAATAGAAGAACATATTGTTGAGTAGTGAGATAGTGAGCCCAGATTCTCTTCTTTATTAAAAAACAACAAATCACTTTTCAAACTTTATACAAAATTCACCTTTTCCAAAGCCTTCTCTAAATTTGTAACTTTTCTTTTAATCATCTCCCTTCTTTCCATTCTCTTTTCAACTAAAAAACTAGCACTATTCTTAGCTTTATAAACAAAACACCGAAAAACTTTCATCGCATTCCTCCTCGTGGACACGACTCATTAACCCAAAGCTACACGGTAAATCCTTGCTCTTTCATTTTTCAATCAATTTTTGGCGCCGTTGCCGGAGAGGGAACAGTGTATTTGTTTTTTTAATAAGTTTGGTGTCTTGTTTCAGGGAGATCAAGATTCAGATCTAGCATTCAAGCTTTGCAGGAGAAGACTTGCTATTCTGTGCCCCTACTCTCGAAAGTAGGAAACAAAGTTTCAAGAAATTGCAGCGCAAGTTTGAATTTTTTTTGGACTACTAAAATCTTTTTTGCAGGACATATTGCTTGCAAAAATAAAATTTTTCTGTGTTATTATTCTGCTATATCTGCTATTCACAATCCCTGTTTTAATCCAACAGTAATTTGAGTGATTGTTAATTGCTTAAAAAACGTTTAGACTTACATTCTAAGCATTTGTCTAATTACGTTTATTTTACAATTACTGTTGAAGATAGCCGGAGATAAGGTACGTATGCATAGCATATAGTTTAGGAAACATTCTTGGGTGATATTTACTTTTGAATACTACTTTTCTATATCTAGCACACTTTGCACAATTAACTCTAAGGACAAAACCCAAATCAAGATAAGGTGGGGAAGTCATTACCCTTCCTTAGCCCACAAACTATCTCCAAGCACGCACAGCCTAAGCCTAATTTAAAAACTGATAGACGTTGGCCTCAGGGACATCTCAAACTCGCTAGGAGATTATCCTAAGGGGGAAGGTGTTAGAATTTGACTCCTGCCAAATCAGTGTATAGGAAGGGATTGTGGGGCGAAACCCCGAAGGCTGGTGGTTTGGCTTAATTAGGCCCGTCGCTTTTGCGCGGGTACCTCCCACCAATCTTGCCCTGACCTGGCTGATTAGCTTGTGGTCAAAATCTACATTATACCTCCTGTGGACAATCAACCAGTTAGGAGTTGTCTAGGTCAAGGTTACCTTAGACTAGGCTTGATTGATTACTCTTATTGACTATTGGTAAACTTGTTTGTGATTATATTTGTATATGCAAGTGTGGTCAAGAGACCCTAATTCATCTAGGTTGATTAGAAACACATCACCACCCAAGTTCGAACCAAGACCAAATCCAGTTATGGCTCAACCAACATCATTGTAGGATAGGTTCTATCCCATTAGAACCTCACTTTCATCTTGCATCCAACTTCCATCGGTTGGTGAATACAATTTTGAGCTCAAGCCTCAATTCATCAACACACTCCCCAAGTTTCATGGCTTAGAGTCTGAAGATGCCTACTTCTTCATAAGAGAATTTGAGAAAGTATGCCTAATGATGAAAATCCCACACCTTGTAGATGATACTATTAGGTTGAGATTTGTCCCTTTCGTTCTTAAGGACTTAGTCAAGAAATGATTTTATAGCTTAGCGGCCGGCTCTATCACATCTTGGGATGGTTTCAACAAGGTCTTCTTAAAGAAATTCTATCCAATTTATAAGACCACTTGTAGCTGTCTAAAATGACTAAACAGACAAGCCATTAAGGAAGCAGAGTTTCAAGCTCTAGACGCGAGGAATCGATGCCCGCGTCTCAGCATTAAGACGCGTTGGCTCTACACCCGCGTCTCAACGTTCAGACACGTCGGCCCGAAGCCCGCGTCTCAGCATCAAGGCGCGTCGGCCCGACGCCCGCGCCTCAGCATCCAGACGTGAAGGCCCGAAGCCCGCGTCTCAAACTTCAAGGCGCGTTTGGCTCGACACCCGCGTCTCAAACTTCAAGGCGCGTTTGGCCCAACGCCCGCGTCTCAGTTGCAACTGCCCTGATTGCGGGGCCAGTCACCGCGCATGTAGCGGGTAGTGGCCCCTCATTCGGGAGCGTTTTCAGGAGGCACCTTCACCCCCTGAGACCCCTATAAATAGCCTTGTTTGCTATGAAGAGGGGAGGGAAGCTTTGAGAAGATCGGAGTTTTGAAGAGAGAGAGAGCTTTGAGATAAGGCATCATCAAAATCGATCGAATCCAGGCAAGAGGATCATCAAGAGGGAAGCACGACTCTTCAGCGAGCTTACTGAGTACTAGCCGCTCTTCGCCTACCTCCTCTTTGAGAGTTTTGGTAGACGGAGCTGAGTTACTCTTTCTACCGACCGAAGAGAAGACCCCCGACGGTCCAGGACGGTCATCTGGTCAACGGAGAACAAGATTCACTCTCCATCGCCACACGAAGAACCCAGCCTTAAACAAAGGGAAGATTCAGACATCCTCCCTCCCTTGTAACTGGAAAAGAGGGAAGAGTAGTTCTTTTGGTTGTAATCGTTTCGCTTGAATCAAGGAAATCTTTTACAGCTAAAACCACTTTCTCCGACCACCAAATTTTCCGGCCCCGTACAAGAGATGGCGACTCCGCTGGGGACTACCTTCGTTACTGACGAGCGCACCGTGGTGCAAGATGACATTCTCCGTAAGGGGAAAATGGTCGAATCCCTCGTCGTCGAGTTCGACCAGGCGAAGTATGAAGAGTTCCTCTCTTCTGGCTCCAAGAGCCCAAAGACCCGCGTCTGCCGCAGGGTCTCAAGTGGACAGCCCCCTGAAGCCCAATCTGAGGCTCTGTCGGGTGCTCCTGCTGCCCACTGTGCCAAGTTTGGTTCACGCGCCGACGCCTCCCAGAAGGCCCGCGTAACCTCAGACTCCTCTGCTGCGATCAACCACGTCGCGCAGAACACACGCGCCAACGCCTCTCTGAAGGCCCGCGTGGTCCCCGGCACATTTACTGGTGAGATCGACCGTGTCGCACAGAACGCCCGCGTCAGCGTCTCTCAGGAGACCCGCGTGGCAAACACCCCTGGTTCTACAAACCAGGAAGTTGTTGGCTTCTCTCTTCCTCCACGGCGCAATCGGAATGCCGAGCGTCGACAGAGAAGACGCGCGCGTCAACACTCGGTCGGAACCGTTGGTTTTCTGACTGGGGTTGAACGCAGCGTACGATCCGATGCCTTGCCCGCACCTCGTCCAGTGCGAGAGATCCGCGTTTGGCGACCCAAACGCGAGACTCCCCAAGTTGGGCCTTCTGGAGACCAACTTGCCAAACGCCAAAGCGAAGCTTCTGCGTCTTGTCAAACGCAGGAAGCACGCACCCATAGGCGTGGGGCCCAGCAGCCCACTCTCTCCCAAGTCTCTCTGCTCCAACGCAGCAGACAGCAACGCGAAAGTCGCGTCTCATATCAACAGAGACGCCAGATGCGCGTGACACAGCCGCGACGCAACAGCCGCGTTTCTGAAACCGCTGTCCAGGCTGAACAGCACATGACTGTCTCCCGTCGTCCACGTTGCGAGACCAGTCTCTTTAATCCCCCTCCCACAGATTTGAGGGATTATTTGACAAGAAAAAGGAGTGCCAATCAGACCACTTCTCCATGCTGCTGTCAACAGCTCATCCAGATGCTCTCTGGATGCCATTGCGAGTCAGGCGTGCACCAGCCGTCTTTAATTAGACAGCTGACCCTGATTCCCCCGTCAGCCAAGAAAAGACGCTCCCACAGGAGGAGAACCTTCTCAGATGTTGAATACCCGGAGCTTACTGCAAACATGACTAGTAGAAGTAAGGGAAAACAACTAATGGTCAACTCAGAGGAATCTGACTCTGAACCGGAGGGGGTGTATCAACACACTCGCACCCGGACAGGGGCCATTCCCCCAATTGACTATAATGCCTTAGCCCGCGGCATTAGAATGGGTGGTTCTCACTCCGCTATAGTGGAGTCGCAGGCTTCAAACTCTTCCGTCGAGAAGGAGGCTTCCGCCTACATGGCCGACACTCCTGAGGAGACGACCAGGCGTTTAGAGCAGACGCAGAAGCACCAGATGGATATAATCGCCTCTCAACAGAGATCCATTGACTCCCTCAAGCATATGCTTGAGAAATTGCTTGAAGAAAGAGCGAGATCTCCTCCTAGACGACCGAAGGGGAAAGGGAGAAAAGGAGGAAGCCCACCCTCCGAATCTTCTGACGAGACACGACGATCTACCTCGGATGTGTCCAAGCCCTCGTCGCAGGCAAGAAGCGACCAGACCCCGGGAAAGGCTCATGCTAAAGAATGAGTCAACTGGAGCAGCGCCTCGAGGCCCTTACCAACCGTAAAGGCCTCCAAGAAGCTGGAGTAGTCCGGCCCTATCCGGCCGAGTGGGACTTAGTCCCGTACCCTCCTAAGTTCAAGGCTCCAACCCTCCAAGCATTCGACGGGAAGGGGTCACCCAACCAGCACATCTACTACTTCAAATCCCAGACCGGGAATGTGGTAGATAACGATGCCATCCTGGCGCGACTGTTCATCGGCACCCTGAAAGGGTTGGCCTTTGAATGGTTCATGAAGCTCCCGGAAGGTTCCATCAAGAACTGGGGCGACTTGGAGAAGCTGTTTCTAACACGCTTCTTCGAAGATGATTCGGAGGTCACAATGCCTACCCTTTTAGCTACAAAACAGCGAAAGGGAGAGTCCGTCAAGTCTTTCGTAGAAAGATTTCGGAACATGGCACTCCGATGTCCAAGCGGCATGACCCAGGCCACCCTGGTGGAAACATGTCGCCATAATCTCCAAACCTCACTCCTTGCTCAAATAGGAGTTGCTGAAAGCCGCACCTGGAAACAATTAGTCCAGCAAGGTGAACAGGCTGAGGAGATTGTCGCCCGCGTCAGAGCGGAAGAAGGCAAGCCCAGGCCAGAGAGGTCGACAAGGCGTGCACCAGACACCTCCCTCCAGACGAAGCGGAAGGATAATTTGGGGACGGAGACCAAATCTCCCACCAAACCTCAAACAGGCAGGGCAAGTGGCTCTTCAAGCCAGCCGCGCCCCAACAAGCAGTATTCCTTCAAGGAGGAACACGTCGATTCGCTCTTCAAGCTACTCAACAAGAGCAATCGACTGAAGCTCCCTGAAATTAGGCGCCCGGAGGAAGTCGGCAAGACCGACAATCCCACCTACTGCTTATACCACAGGATGCTCGGTCATCCTACCAAAAGCTGCTACGTCTTTAAGGACATCCTTCAAGCTCTGATTGACGCGGAGGTATTAAAACTCCGACCGGAGCAGAAGAAGATGACGGCCAACATGACGTCGATTCTCCAGTTTGGGACACGACCCCCGACACCCGTGGGGGTGATCTCTGTCCCGAAAGGTGAACTGAGGGTGGTCAACACAGACCCTCATCAGCAGCAGGAGAAAGGCTTGGTACCCGTCCCTACACCTCGAGGGGAAATCATGTGGGTCCACCCTGACCTCGTCGACGAGCAACAATGGACGACTGTGACCAACAGGAAGTCCAAAGGCAAAGGGAAGGCTTCATCTTGCCATGTGATATGCGCCTCCTCTCGAGAAGCGGACACTGATGTTCCCTCGCTGACTGACTCAGAAGAGGAAACAACAGTCCTGGCCGCAGAGCCCAGCCAACCTACGGCGGGGACCCGTTCAGGACAGGCATACTTGAAGCAGTACGGCGAGACAGCAGCGGCTTCTCCGCAACCAGCCGTTGAACCAGCCAAGCCCTCCTCTAAACAGCCTGGGGGAAGCAGAAAGAAACTCGGTTTTCTCGAGTTCTTGCGAAAGGTGTAACGGAAGGATCCTCGACACCTTACAGTTTTGATGTCTTGGCTCAATTAGCCAACATCCCGGCACGCATTACCTTGTATGAGCTCCTGAGGCTATCAAAGTCAACCAGAGAGGCTCTACAAGAAGCTTTGGCCAATGCTGAGGTCTTCATGACTCGTGTGCCAAGGGAGGAAGATGTAGAGGATTGCCTCCATGCCTCCCCAAATGCTCCCTGCATCACCTTCACAACAGATGACATGCAGGTTAAAGGAAGCATGACCGACCCCTATACTTCACAGGGTATATTGGGTTATCCGAGGTGAACCGCATCCAGGTAGACCCAGGGTCCGCGCTGAGCATCATACCTCGCCGGGTTATGCAGTTTCTAGGCATTCCTACCCATCGTCTGAGCCCTACCCAGACGACTATTTACGGGTTCAATGCCAACAGCTCCCGCCCAATGGGGAAGATCAAGCTCAAATGCCAGATCGGGAGCCTCAAGTCAGAAGTGACGTGTTACGTCATTGACGCGGACACTTCCTACAACCTGTTGCTGGGACGACCATGGATTCACCGCAATTCCATCGTTCCCTCTACTCTCCACCAAGTCATGAAATACATTGACGAGAGTGGACAGGTCCGAACGTTGATTGCCGAAAGGCATCCGTTTAAAGGGGTTGAAAATTATTTCACGGACTCCCTCTTATATCAGGATCCAGAGGAGACTAATGAAACCCCACAACCAGAGGAGCCAGACTCTGGTAATGAAGCTGACATTGAGCCTGAGAAAGAAGAGTGCCTGTGGGAGTTGGAGCCCATTGTAAAGAGCACTAATAAGCTCGATGTTGATACCACCGACGATGCGGGTGGTTGGTACATTAATGAAGATTTAGACTTTGCGTATTTTCCTGTGTATGTTTCCGATTCAATACCGTCGGATACCACTACCGACGTGGACGATGACCTCTGGTCGGCAATAGATGCTTTGACATCTTTGCATGTACCGGTGAAATCATCCTTCGGGACATACCAAGATAATGGTGACGCGCAAGAGTCTGTATTCATGGTTCCAGCCAGACGAAAAGGCCAAAGACCAATACTTTTTGGGCGAATCGCATCTGAACCAATGCCCCACGAAGAATCGGAAGGTGAGGATGAATCCCCTCAGTTCGATCATTATGAACCGAGAACGCTCAAGATGATGAAGCGCATGGGGTATGATCTAACCAACAGGCCAGGATTGAACTTCGGAAAAGGAAGAAGAACACTGCTTCGATCCTTTGTACCGAAGGGAAAACCCCTGATTACTATCATCAGACGCGCCGGGGGTTGGGCTATATATCAACTCCAGTGCCATCAGCCTCTGATTCGGAGAGACTGTCAAGCCATGACTGCTCATCAGACACGTCGTCATGGGAATCAGATGTCAGTGTCGGCAACATCTTCAAAGGGCTTTCAGTAAACATGGTTTCGACAAGCCATCTGGAGGATGAAGATGAAGAAATGATCCAATCCGATACAGATCCTTGGATCAAACATTTGAATGCTCTTTGGGACATCCGCTTTGAACAGCGTGAGCCACCCACAGAAGACGAGGTTGTTCAAGTCAACCTAGGAGATGAAGACAATCCTAAACCCATCTTCATAAGTGACGGCCTGTCGCCTCCAGAGAAGAAGGATTTAATATCTCTTGTACAAGAGTATATAGATGTCTTCGCCTGGAATTATGAGGACATGCCTGGACTTGATCCTCAAGTGGCTATGCATCGCCTCAACATCAATCCGGACATGAAGCCTATTAAACAACAGCAGCGACGGTTCCGTCCAGAGATAATGGAGGCAATCCAATCAGAAGTCAGGAAGCTTATTGACTCCGGCTTTATCAGGGAGGAACAGCATCCCGACTGGGTAGCCAACGTCGTCCCCGTCGCCAAGAAGAACGGGAAGATCCGGATCTGCATCGACTTCCGTGATCTAAACGAGGCCTGCCCCAAAGACGAATTCCCATTGCCAATCACAGATGTCATGATTGACAATACTTGTGGATTCGAGCGAATGTCCTTTATGGACGGGTTCTCAGGATATAATCAAATCAAGATGTATCCCGATGACGAAAAGCACACCTCCTTCAGGACACCTCTAGGGGTATATTGCTACACCGTCATGCCCTTCGGTCTGAAAAATGCGGGGGCAACCTACCAAAGGGCCATGAATGCCATTTTCCATCGGCAGATACGCAAAACGGTGGAATGTTATGTCGACGACATCGCGGTAAAAAGCCGCACTAAAGGTGATCACATAGCAGACCTGAGGGTGGTCTTCGACATCATGCGGGCTCATCAATTGAAGATGAACCCCACCAAGTCCTTCCTGGGGGTAGCCAGTGGCAAATTCCTAGGGTTTGTTGTGACTTCCACAGGAATCCATTTGGATCCGGAGAAAGTCCGTGCTATCCAAGAGATGCAACCCCCCAGAAGCCTCAAGGAGCTCAGAGGATTACAAGGACGATTGGCATACATCCGCAGATTCATTTCAAATCTCTCCGGGAGATGCCAACCCTTCGCTAAGCTGATGAAGAAGGGCGTTTCGTTCATTTGGGACGACGCTTGCCAGCAAGCATTTGAGGAGATCAAGCACTACCTCACCCAACCACCAGTCCTGGCAGCTCCGGTATCCGGAAAGCCTTTCCTGGTGTACGTCCGATCAATGGATCATTCTTTGGGAGCTCTACTAGCTCAGAATGATGACCAGGGGCGAGAACAAGCAATCTACTACCTAAGTAGAACGATGATCGGAGCCGAACATCGGTATAACCCGATCGAGAAGGAATGTTTGGCACTGGTGTTCGCCATTCAGAAAATGCGACACTATCTGGTGGGCCAAACCATAAATGTCATATCCAAAGTCAACCCCTGAGGTTACTTATGACAAAGCCTTCTTCACTAAATGGCCGGCTGGCAAAATGGGCCATATTGCTATCACAATATGAGATGCATTTTCTGCCACAAAAGCCATTAAAGGACAAGCGGTGGCGGACTTCCTAGCTGAACACCCAGATCCCAGGGCAGCCAAACTCTACGAGGATCTCCCAGATGAGGTCGCCGAAGTCTGCCTAGCTCAGACGTCGTTCGAAAGTCAAGTATGGCAACTTTTCTTCGACGGTGCATCAAGGGCAAGCTCGAAGGGACACACAGTAGCGGGGGTAGGAGTGGTACTCGTCTCCTCACAAAATTACGTGATTCCCCGAGCTATCTCGTTAACCGAGCCCTGTTCCAACAATGTGGCGGAATACAACGCTCTTTTGATTGGGATGCAATTCGCCGATGAGATTGGCGTTAAAAATCTCGAGGCATACGGTGATTCTAAACTCATCATCAGCCAAGTTCGCGGAGAGTATGAGGTCAGGCATGAAGATCTAGTACCCTACTACAACGCGACAATCCACATGGCCGAGAGGTTTTCAAACTTCTACATCGACCATGTACCGCGCAAGCAAAATGCGCATGCAGATGCACTTGCATCCCTTGCTGCCTCCTTAGCTCTTCCAGCTGGAGCAATGGAGAAGGTATTCGTCTATAGCCACGACCTATACTGCCCAAAAAGTCCCCTCGGAGACTACCAGAGGTCAACGGGAGATCGTCGCGGTAAGGAAACACTTGAAGTGTCGACCGATCCAGAGCTTAAAGACTGGCGATTCCCCTACATTGATTTTGTCTTATACGGCATCTTGCCCGAAGACACCAGGGAGGCGGCTGCCATCCGAAGGAAAGCCTCCAAATTCTACTACAATGCGATTTCGCGAACATTGTATCGTAGATCGCATGATGGGATCCTGCTCCGGTGCCTTTCATCAAAAGAAGCCCACGAAGTGTTGAAAGAAGCCCACGATGGTACGTGTGGAGCTCATCAACCTGGCCCGAAGCTGGCAAACCGACTCCAAAGATTGGGTTACTACTGGCCCAAGATGGTTGCCGATGCTGTTGCCTATGCCAAAAGATGTCACGCCTGTCAAATACATGGCGATTTCATCCATCAAGCACCAGGATACCTCCACTCTACGACCTCTACCTGGCCGTTCGAAATGTGGGGGATGGACGTGGTTGGTCCTATCAGCCCACCATCATCAGAGGGACATCGGTTCATCCTAGCGATAACCGATTACTTCTCAAAGTGGGCCGAAGCTATCCCTTTGAAAGAGGTGAAATCTTCTAACGTGATCAAGTTCGTGAAACATCACGTTATTTACCGCTTCGGTGTGCCTCGGCGGATTGTCCATGACAATGGACCCCAGTTCATCAGCCAGGCTTTTCAGAGATTCTGCGCCAAGTTCAGAATCCAGAGTGTGTCATCAACGGCATACTATCCGCCCGCTAACGGCCTCGCAGAAGCTTTCAATAAGACTATTGGCAAGCTTCTCAAGAAATTCGTCTCGAAAAGTCAACGAGACTGGGACGATAAGTTGGGCGAATGCTTATGGGCCTATCGCACGACTGTGCGAACCCCAACTAAAGCCACGCCATTTTCCTTGGTGTACGGATGCGAAGCCGTCCTTCCACTGGAAATCCAAATTCCATCTCTTCGCGTCGCCTTGACAGCGGAAATGACAACAGAGGAGAAGCATCGACAGCGACTCCAAGAATTGGAAGCCTTGGACGACAAGCGTCTGCAGGCCCAACAACAAATCGAGCTTTACCAAGCTCGTATCACCAGAGCCTTCAACAAGAAAGTCAAATCGCGAACTTTCAGGAAAGGCGACCTCGTCTTAGCCGTCCGAAGACCCATGGTCATGACACACAAGACGAAAGGAAAATTCCAACCCAAATGGGAAGGACCATTTGTGGTAGAGTCAGTCTACTCAAATGGATCGTATCGCCTCATAACCTCAAATGGCGATACACTCATGATGCCAATCAATGGCAAATTCCTGAAGAAATACTATCCCTAGATGGCATTCTTCCACCGATCAAGTTAAAAATACACCTCTGATCAAACATCCGACGCCCTTGACGGCTAAGGATAGGGAAAAATGTTGGCTTTTAAGTCCAACATAAGTCTTCGACAACTCATCATGCTGAGGGGAATAGCATGGCTAGCCCAACTCAAACGGTAGTTGGTAAAGGCATGACAAACCCGTTGACAGCTGAGGATTTGCTAAAAATCCTAAGGGACACGTTCCCATTTGATCCGACGCCTCCGACGGCTAAGGATAGAAGAAAATGTTGGCTTTTAAGTCCAACACAAGTCTTCGACAACTCATCATGCTGAGGGGAATAGCATGGCTAGCCCAACTCAAACGGTAGTTGGTAAAGGCATGACAAACCCGTTGATAGCTGAGGGTTTGCTAAAAATCCTAAGTGGACTTGATTCCACTCTTCCCTCCAAAAATCCCTTACCAATTCTCATCCATAGAATGGTAGGACCACAAAATGCAATCATTACCATGTTAACACTATACCTCTGGTAATGAATACTCTTTGTCGAGTACAAACCTGGCTTGTTAACTCTGCATAGAGTAACAAACTCTCAAATTTGCCAAGTTAACACTATACCTCTGGCACCTCAAATTCCACTTGTCAATTCTCATCAATAGAATGACAGGTCCTCAAATTGCTCCTATCGCAAGTAAATTCTTGTCAAGTTAATATCACACCTCTGACAAACTACTGTTTAAGTTAACATTACACCTCTGAGCAGTACATCGAGTGCCTGTCAAGTTAATATCACACCTCTGATAGTCACCTTTCTTCAGACTTCCATATCGAAGCTGAAATGGACGATGCCAAGTTAACACAACACTTCTAGCATCCGAGTCATTGCTAAGTTCAACAATACACCTATGGCTATGACCTTTCCTTGACTTCTTTAAGCCGAGACGACTAATGCCAAGTTCAACATTACACCTCTAGCATTTCTATCACTGTTAAGTTAAACATCACACCTATGACAGTGACACCCTCAGTTTTCCCAAATAAAACTGAGATGCTGATGAGTTAGGTTAATATCACACCTCTAACTCACATCCTTGTCAAGTTAACATTACACTTCTGACAAGACTACTTCTAAACCGTTAAGTTAATATCACACCTCTAACGGTAAAAATCCTACTAGATTCCCCACGAATCTAGTTTCATTTGATATTCTCCCAACCGAGTATCAAATTCATTTTGGAGGCAGTGTTGGTTAACATTACACCAATAAACAATGCTTCCATCAAAATCCCCAGCTGATCTTAAATCAAGTTAATCCCAAATCCTTGATAAAAGTTCACCTTCTCTGGGGGTACGCACTCCACCTGTCACTTTCTTTTATAAAGTGGCAGGTCCACCAAAATCATTCTTTTGCTTCTAAAACAAAACGTTCAAGACAACAGAAAGAGGCAAAAAGAAAAGTGTCACTTTTATTCATATCCAAACACATGAAAGTGATACAAAACGCTCTCTTATACAATAAGATTGAGTGTTGCAATTAAGGAGTACAAAGAAGTCCCTCTCTCTCTCTGAGGCCGTACTCACTCCTTGAAACTGCATCTGATCCCAGGTGCACAATTGGAACCGGTTGCACTTTGATGCATGACGCCAACTTCGAAAGCGCCCTAGCTGACCAAGCCGAGAGCAATGGTGTTCTTGAGGTCCGGTGGCAACAGAAGGTCCTGCAACCCTTCGTTCAGCGCGCCTCTTTCCCTAGTAGACCATCCAACAAACATGGAGTCACTCTTGGGGTGAGAGCAGAAGTTTCGGAGTCATCACAAAGGATGCCACCCTCCACTCGGTCCAGCGGCAGCAGAGAGTCCTGCATTCATCACCATCCCTTTCCCCAGCAGGCCATCCAACGGACTGTCCTCGATGTCACTTCTGGGGTAGGGAGAGGAAGAGGATCCCTCCGCCACCGCAACCGCCGGACCACCCTCGCCGATACTCAGCCTATCCGTCTCTTGCACCAGATCTGAAGAGACCTTGGCGAGGGTCGGGTCCTCGTCAGAGATGTAATATACTCTCTTATAGGTGACGAGGACCATAATATATTCTCTCATAGGTGAACGTTGAACGAGTTCGCCGACCGAAGTATTCTTCCAAGAGCCCAGCAAACCTGCAAGGAACAAAAAGAGAGAATAAGAACAATCTGCAACTTAGTGTAAACAGAGAAAAACTAAGTCAGCAGAGGCGAACGCGGGAATGATCCGCGCAATCAGCCAAACGCGGGAATGATCCATGCAGTCTGCCAAGACGCAGGAATGACACGCGCAGCAAGCCAAACTGTTGCGTCAGCAGAGACAAACGCGAATCAAAACGCGGTCCCATTCTGCGCCTAGGTCAAAGAGCACAAACGCCGAAAAGGCACAGACGCCGAAAATTGCCATCTCCATGAACAGGAGTTGCAAGGTGCGGGTCTGAAACCTTTTTTGGAATTTGTCCAAGGCATTGGCCATGAAATGCGCTAAGGCATAAGCCATAAAACGCGCCAACGCCAAAGTGCCAAAGATTCCTGCACGCGCGTCCGGAGAAGTTCAGGTCTATGGTACAAATTCCAGAAGGAGTGCACCAATGCAGACTTCATGAGGGGGTCCAGATGACATGAAGCCAAGGTACAGGCCATGGTAAATCTAAATTGTCATGGTGAAACGAACGGCATACCCGTGGAGACCTCTATCAAGAGTTGTAATCTCTGCACCAGGACGCAAACGCGGTCACAAGGCAAAGAGTTGTTTTTCTCCTAAAGAGACCAAACAGGAGCTTAAAAGCCCTGGGTCATCTTCAGAGCCTTCCTCATCCATGGAGACAATTCGCTGAGGAAGATGAAGCTTCTCAAAGCGCTCTCTCTTTCAAAAAACAAAATAGTCCAAAGGTAGGATTGAAGGGAGAAGGGGCGCCCTATTTATAGGCAACTCCTGATAATAGCGATTAATGGCCCCGTAATCTGAACCGCCGGCATTAATAACTGCACAACTGCCAAGATCCAATAAGGGCCGGACGCGTGTAACGCTGCTTCGAGAATCGCCGCTGGCGCTGATCTCCAACCGCCCGCACTGATTTCTCGTTTAAGAGAATCAATACTCAAGCCCAATCAGCAGCCGACGCGTGGACAACTGCTTCGGGAAACAAAGCGGAAAATCCGCATCGGATATTTAAAGATCACACCAAATCCCTATGACAGGCTGTATGTAACGCCTGGAGTTTACACTCAGACGCGGATTGAAGAACTATCCACACATCCGCGTCCCAGAAAGATGCCCGCGCGAGTCAAAGTCGCGTCCCCTCAGAGAGCACTTAATCCATTTTTTGAATTAAGGGAAAGGCACAAGGCTGCGTCTCCCGCGTCTGCCTGATCCGCTTCCTTCTTCGCAGAAGCAGATCCGCGTTATTCAGAGCCGCGTCTCCCTGAATGAATGCCGCGTCTCATGAAGCAATGATGGCCGCGTCTCCCTATGGATTGATGCTGCGTCTTGTCAAAAGGACTTAGTCCTGCCTAAGTTCTCATGAACTAAGAACCGCGTCTCACCCTGTGATTGACGCTGCGTTCGGAGGCCGCGTTTTCACTCTATGCTGCGTCTCATCAAGAAGACTTAGGTTCAGTAATCACGACTAGTGATCAAGAGTTGGACTCATCCACAACAGGACAAAGAAATTGGGACAAAAGCTCTAAAGAAAACTTCTATTATATCAAGAAATGATAGAAGTGGATACAACACTCTTAATAAATAGAGTGTCCCTTCTCTTTAAAAAAAAAAAAAAAAAAGAGAAGAAGAAGAAAAGAAGGCTAAATGTCCTGGTTCACCAAGGAACGGATTTGTTCCCTAAGGCGGTGAATCTCATGCTGGCGCGTCCTCTCAGCCTCCATGATAGCCCGGTCCCGCAGCTCCGTCTCAGATAAGAAACTTCTGGCAGCCAGCTGCATCCGCAGAGATTCCACCCTGGAAGATTGCAGGGATAGACTCTCTTCAGCACGCGCCGTAGCAGCCCGTTGTTCCTCAAGCTCCTTTTTGAGGGAAACAAGTTTCTCCTCATTTAGCGCAAGAACAGCTTCCGCCTTGGCGATAATGTCCCGAGTTCTGAGGATGACCTGCTCCGTGCTCTGCACACTGAGCTCAGACTCCCTCGAATCTCCGGCTAATTTTTGAAATTCAGCCTTGGAATATTCAAGGTCACGGACCTCGGCAGTGATCTGCGCCTCCGCCTCCTGTCGCTCCCGTTCCTGAGCAGCTAGGAGCCTAGTCAGGATGGCCTGGGCCTCACCGGAAGAACCAGCATCTTCCAAATTCCAGCTCCCGCAGGTTATCTCCAAGTTGCTCTACCACCTGCAGGCATGCCCTGGCAAGTGAAGGGCCGCCCGCCAATTCGACGCTCACGGCCATGTTTTCAAGAAGCCTCTGGGCGAACTGGAAGGTGCTGTGTCCACGGAAGATGAGATCAATACATGATCCCATCGAGGAGAAGAATTGTTGCACCATCTGACGTGCCAGCTCCCCCATGTCTTCACCACCTAAGAAGCTTCCCGACCCTTTTTCTGTCACGGGATAAGGGATATAGGGCGGGTCTTCTCGCACGAGAGCCGTGCCGGCCGTCGATGTGGCAAGAGCAAGACTACCCACTGGCGCTTCCTGGAGCGCTGCCTCTGCAGGAGCTTCCACGACCAAGGAAGGAGCTGTAAGCACAACCTCTTCAGAAACTTCCACCGAGGATTGAGCTGTGTGGCCTTCTGGAAGGGTGCTGATCGTCAGACTCCCCACCTGAGCCCCCTCAGTCAGAGCTGCCTTACTAGGTTCGAGGTCCAGAGGCGTCAAGTCCTGTAGAATGGGAGTCTCCCCAGCTTCAGCAGTAGCCTTCTCCACCGGCGGAGTGAGAGCCTCCTCAGCCTCAATGGTTGTTTCCCCTCCTGGCAAAGTGGAAGGCTCCCCAACTTCAACAGCTACCCCCTCCGAGATGCGTGAGAACTTACTCGGGTCAGGAAAAGCAGGTTCATGGCCGTAGTCGACTTTATCTTCAAAGTCGCTTTCCGTATCAGACGCGGAAGACGACAGTTCAACGCAAAGGTCCTCGGTGACCGGGGCCTTGCCACCAATCACCCCAGTGGTAGGATTAGGGTCGATTATCCGAGCGCTGGAGATGAAGACACTAGGAGGCCCTGACCGCTGTGCCTTGTCTCTCCCTTCACGAGCAGAAGAAGGCTCAGACCGAGTTGAGAACCCTGGAATTTGGACATTCCCTCCCACGAGCTGTACTTCCTCGTCAGCTATAGTGAGTTTGTCAACCAATTCCCCCTCTCCCGCAATCTTACAGGTCCCTCTGTGCGACCTAGGAGCACGGATTAAACTGGGGAGATTTTTATCCTCTGGCGGTTCCTCAACCATGATAAAAAGGTCTTCAGGACAGTCCTCAACTCCAGCAGAAATGCCTTCCGAGGGAGAGACTTCTGTTGCTAAATCCCTCCGAGCCCTCTTCGAAACAGGACCAGCAGTTGAGGTAGGACCCCGACGACGCTTACTCACCAATTCTTGAGCCTTGGCGGTAGAAGGCCCCTCCTGTGGCCCTAGCTTGGTTCTACTCCGGGTTACTCGGAGCTCCTCTCTTGAGCCTCCCTCGCTTCTCTCTGAGATGCTCTCTCCAGCTCTTTCTGGACCTTTAAATACTGGGTGATCATGTGCGAGCATTTGCCAGACTCCGACTGTGTTTTGAGATAGGCATTAATGCCTCAATACCCGTATACCCAGGGGCAAAATCCGGTGACTGGTTACCCCGAGAATACCAGGTGCAGAAAGTGAAGCTGGTAAGGTTCTTCGGCTCCTCGACGGGCAAACGGAAAGTTGCCTCTGTCCCCCCAGCCACGCTATAATACCAGGCTCGAGCACCTTCGCACAAATTCCATTGAAGGCGAGTTGTGTATTTGGATTGCCGACATAAAGCTGAGCATAGCCAAACTGTCGGGCAAAACGACTTGGCATATACGGTTCGATAGTGCAGGAAGTCCCTTGGCGAAACAGCACATATCCTGGTCGTATATTGATCAACCACCGGAAGACTCCCGAGACAGTTGGGTGAGGTCATCCCGACCTATAGAATCAGTGATTGCTCACCAAAGGATGCACCAGGAATTCCAGGGAAGCAGCGGTTGAGCTGGTAATTGGCGGCATTTGAGAGACGTCTCCGAATATAATATATATAGGTGTCACTCCAATCCGAGTCTTCCAGCCGCCTCACAAAAGGGACAGGACTCGTACTCCCACGCGCCGTTGTCATCAGAGAAGGGCAATGCATCACGTACCAGGCCATGAGATACGTGTAAGGCAACTCCATTCGGGGGTTGGGGCGCCTTGCCGTCGGGTTTCCCTCTGAGTCAACATACGGCTTGCCTTGAGAGTCGACAGTCCTTGGAGCCTCGCATAGTCTCTTGGCTAGCGCCCGCAACCCGCTCTGAATGCCAGCCGCCATGGCCGGAAGAAGGGCTATAGGACGGCCATGGGCCAGGAGCACTGCTGGGTACACCACGTCGGCAATAATGACTTCATGTGGCCGTGTAGGTACCACGCAACGCTTCAACCACAGCATCAAGAAGCCGCCAACAGCGCTCGACTAGAGATAGAAGCCCGGGCCCCGATGATGATAGCTTTCGATAAGTGTATCAGTTCGAAGCCGTCCTCGTTCGACCCAGTGGTGTAAAAGCCCTCAGAAGCTTGTGCGACCATGTCGTCAACTCCCTGTTCAGAGAGGGGAGCCAGTCGAGTTATCGAATGATCCTTCTTGCTGACATTGCTGAATAAGTAATTGGCCCAGGATAGATGCCTAACTCCATGCGTCCTCCAACCGTTTACCTGACCACAAATATGGAAGTGGCACATCACTTCCCAATAGGTCTCGTACACCTCAGGGGAATCCTTCTTTATAAGGTCAAGCTCCCTAGCAGTCGGGACATATTCTTCATAAGGGAACTCCCCCATCACCAGCCCCGAGACCTCATGCAACTCATGCAGTGCAAGGCCCATTTCTCCAACCGGGTAAAGAATGTCCCCGTCTGAGGGTTGTAGCGCTCCAAGATCCCGAAGAAGTTGTGAGAGCTCATTGGATGCCCCATTGTACGGCCTGACTGCTGAGTATAATCCCACGTGCTCAAGCAGATCTCCAAGATCGGAGAGGGCGAAACCCACCATCCTGCCCCACCAAGAATTCTCCGTGGAGTGGGCCCATCCTGGCAAATGGAACTTGGCCGGATAATCACCCTCTGCTTCTATGAACGAGTTGAGGAAGGTGGTGGCAAGCTGCGGGATCTCTCCGACTGGAAGCTCAGACTTGCGTGACCCGGGAAACAAGCCGAGGACCGCCCGGTCATGGTAATCATGACGGTATACGTTCTGGGATTTGAAATTCCCAAGGGTAATCTCAGAGATATCCCGGGACAACGTCCCACTTCATCTTCCGAAGGACGGACAGATGTTGGAGATAAGACAACGGGAGCATCCTCTCCATGGCTGGAAGGAAGTATCTCCTCTCCCCTATCTGACGGAGCCACCTGTAATTCCCGTCATACATTGGGTTGCCACCGTCGCTGACATGATCTCCAAAGAAGAAAGCAGGCTTCTCCAGCTTGATGTGGGTATCCGTTGCGAAGACTGCATCGGTCATGAGCACCCGAGAAGTCCTCTCATTAACATGGGGCAATCATTTCCCTGCGAACTGCGACCTGTCCAGCAGTCACAGGTATGGTCCTTTCGCAGTGCAAAAGTCAGACGGTGGTCGGCACCACCCACGCGGCCAAAATGGTGCATCTTGGCAAATGAACCTGAAACATGCGGCACTGCAAAAAGAAAAAGACACTTGGTCAGATACTTTGCCAAAAATAAGGGAAGACGCTAAGTGTTCATAATTCAAAACGCAGCCGAGACATTGGACGCAGAAGTTATCATCCGCGTCCAGACCTGCGAACTTGCACCAAAACGCAGAAGAGATACTGGACGCAGGAATTCTTCGAATCCGTCCGCGTCAGACCTGCAAAGCTGCGTTCTGCAAACCAAGACTTATGAAAATTCTAAGTACTTGGACTCAAACGCCAGATTCTACAAAATCGGCGGTTGAAGACACAGAACGCAAGGATCAAATCCGCGTTCTGCAAACCAAGACTTGTGAAATTTCAAAGTGCTTGGACTCGGACGCCAGCGCCTGATGGCACAAAACGCGGCACAGAACGCATGGATCAAATCCGCGTTCTACAAATCGCATCCAGAGACCTTCACAATTAGAAATATTCTAAGTGAAGGACCCAGAGTGCAGAGTTCACCAGCGTCGGATCATCAGCCCGCGCCCCGGTTATCATCTCAAGGACAGCGTCCGAGAATCAAACACGATCTTGTGTTAAAGGTCCTTAGGGTTCTATGAACATATTTTAATGGCGGAACCCACACCGAAGGTGCATTTTTACCTCAGAAAACACCCTCCTGCGCAGAGGAAGCATCTCTTTCAGCCTCGGCGACGGTCGCCCTTGAGGTCGATGCAGTCGGTTTTGTCTTGGGAGCCATTGAAGATCAAGAAATCCGAGCGAGGAGATGAATAGTTGGAGAGAGAAGGAAGTTCTTTTTCTCAGAGAATGCGTTCGTTCGGAGAAGAAGATACATCTCTCCAACTGTTGCCTTTTATAGGCACAGAGATTCGCGAAGATACGCAGCGTTTGGCCCAATAAACGCTGCAGCGAATCGCTGCCTGACGCGTGGAGCCAAATCATTGTTTGAACAGGGAAGATCATGCGTCGCGACCCCGCCACAAGTCAGAAGTTGACACGTGGAGCAGTTCATTTAATGAACCAGGGGATCCGCGCGCCAAAAGGCGAAATCTCGCCGTTTTCCCCAGGCCAGCTGGTGGCGTAATCATGACATGGCACAGGTGCGCGTCCCAAAGTACGCGGCTCTTCGGTGGACATGCCCCGTCAGCATCATCATAAATGCACCCAGAAAATCGCGTCTGCATTTCAGAGATGCGTCTCTCCAAAGTCCGCGTCCCCTCAAACAGGCCAAACATCGCGTCTCGCTAAGAGTCGCGTCTTTAAAGCAGTCTCTGCTTTTTCAAAAAGGAACCTGCGTCCAGTCTCCTGCTCTGCAAAGTCAGTTCAACAGTACACTGACGCAAACAGACAACCAACCACTCTCCGGCCAAAGCGCACCCGTGACAGACTAAAAGCAATCGGGGAGTCTAGACTGTGTATCTAGACACTCAACACGATCAACTCTGACGGCTTCAAAGAGTTCAACAGTACACTCACGAAGACCAATTCCAGATAAGATCAAACCCGAAGCATCAACAGTCCAGTCATAAACGCGAACACGGCTAAGATCCAAAGTATTCCGAAATCCGTCCCATTCAACTGCGGAATATCAGAAACTTTGGAGGGGGTTCTGTAGGCTGTCTAAAAATGACTAAACAGACAAGCCATTAAGGAAGCAGAGTTTCAAGCTCTAGACGCGAGGAATCGATGCCCGCGTCTCAGCATTAAGACGCGTTGGTCTCTACACCCGCGTCTCAACGTTCAGACACGTCGGCCCGAAGCCCGCGTCTCAGCATCAAGGCGCGTCGGCCCGACGCCCGCGCCTCAGCATCCAGACGTGAAGGCCCGAAGCCCGCGTCTCAAACTTCAAGGCGCGTTTGGCTCGACACCCCGCGTCTCAACTTCAAGGCGCGTTTGGCCCAACGCCCGCGTCTCAGTTGCAACTGCCCTGATTGCGGGGCCAGTCACCGCGCATGTAGCGGGTAGTGGCCCCTCATTCGGGAGCGTTTTCAGGAGGCACCTTAACCCCCTGAGACCCCTATAAAT